>JAKSZP010007972.1:0-212464 GCA_022478985.1 Massospora cicadina | reverse complement strand
AGATCATGTTTTTTATTCTGGTTGCAGAACCTTAAAGAGCCTGAGGGGCGTCTAGACCGATGAGACCATAAACTGCAGGCTTACAAATTTTGAGATTCTTCAATGACCAGGAGCCAAACACCTGAATGTATATTGCATGTCAAAATTGCCAACAATTGCAGTTACGGCGGATCTGAGCGACATACTGTTTGACAAGATGCTCAGAGGAAAGTATGACAAGGAACTACATCAAATCATCAAAGTATTGGATGGAATAAGGGCAATACGTTCCATAAAATGGTGAGTTGTACAAGTGTATGGGGACACTACGTTAACCATCCTAAGGACTTCTACCTGACCCAATAATATAATGAGCGCATACTGAGCAGTTGGAATTGGTGGAGTACATGAGGCCCTGGAATTTGTTGTGACCTCAGTACTACTGGGAAAGCATGCAATCTAACATGATAGAAACAATTTCCAGCTGCCACCAGTGCCAAGTAGAAAAGTCATTCCGCCAGAAGAATTCCTACTGGCTAGTGAAACCCCACTTTGCTTATCATACAGTTTCTATCAATGTCGTGGCTTCTTTGCCAACTTGAGAAAATCGTTCCAAGTATATTCTGGCAGTGATTGACCACTTGACCAGGTGAGTTGAGGCATGAGCAATATGCGATTTGTGGGCTATCATGGTGGCAAAGTTTGTGATGGAATGTACGAGGGTAAGTTAAAATGTAAAGGCAAATTCTCTTTCCCTGCTGCATTGGATGGCAGCACTGACTGAACAAAGACATATCATAACCTCAAAGTTTTTTTGTTCTTTAGCTGTGTTGTTTCAGTGCTCAACTCCATTCATAGTGATTTTAGGGCATTTTATTATGAGTGCCCCGTTGTCCGTGTGCACCAAGTAAGAAATGAGGGGAGTGGTACGTTTTCTGCACTCTAAAGGGACTAAACCTGCGGAGATTATTTGCAGAATGCAGCAGCAGTATGGTGAGAGCTTTCTTAGTGAAAGCAAAATTTATGAGTGGATAAATCGCTTTAAAAAATGGTCATGTATCTATCTGCGATGATGAGCATTCAGGTAGGCCATCCACTTTGAAGATGGACAAGAACATCGAGACAGTTGAGAGAATGATTCATGATGATTGTCATGTCAAAATTGATAATATTGACATGCATTGAACATAAGCCACGGTTAAGCAGTTGCAATCATCTATGAATCACTAAATTATCGCAAAGTGTGTGCTTGTTGGGTACCACATCAACTGACAGACCAGCACAAACAGAAACGTTTGGAAATTTTGAAATCACATTTAAGGCGTTTAGAAGAGGAAGGAGAAGAGTTTCTCAGTCACATAGTAACCGTTGATGAGACGTGGGTCCATCACTTCAAACCACAGAGTAAGCGGCAGAGTATGGTGTGGAAACATCCATCCTTGCCTACAGCAAAAAAGTTCAAAAAACAAGTTTCTGCAGGAAAGTTGATGATGACAGTGTTTTTCGGATATGAAAGGTCCACTTCTAATTCATTACACTCCTAAAGGTCAAACAGTGAATAGTGACAGCTACTGAGAGCTACTGCGAGTTCTGAAACCCAAAATCAAAACAAAGAGGTGAAGAAAACTTTCAAAAGAAGTGCTTTTGCTTCAGGACAATGCCCATTATCATACTGCAGGGAAAACGATCCAGTGCATATAAGATCTTGGTTTCAAGCTGCAGGAGCATCCGCCGTACAGTCCTGACCTAGCTCCAAGTGATTTTCACCTTTTTGGTCTGATGAAGGAGCACCTGCGTACATCCAAATTTTCATCAGATGGCGAGGTTGTGGAGGTGGTGCGCGAGTGGCTGTGCACAATGCCACAAATCTTCTTCCAGGACAGAATTATGAAGCTTGTCAAGCGATGGACCAAGTGCATGGAAATTGAGGGAGATTATGTAGAGAAATGATATTACTTGTCATCTTGTTTTCACAATAAAAAGTTCCTTTCTAAAAATTTGCCTTTACTTTTTGACTTACCCTCGTATAATTCAGCAACACGGCTTTTCCCAGTTTATCCTTATTGACAATGGAACCAACTTTACTAACCACATTTTATCCAATCTTAACGAACTAATGGCCATCCGTGGGGTTCTGATGACCCCATATCACCTAGAATCCAATGGGATGGTTGAGCGAGTTAAGGGACCTTAATGAACATACTCTGAAAATTGGTGATGGATCATCCTTCTTATTGGATTTCCCTCCTTTCCACCACTGTTTTTGCACACAACATTAGCTATCATTCTGCCACAGGAAAAGCACCTTACAATTATTGTATGGACAAAACCTTACTCTTCCGGTGCTGCTTTATGCTTGTGTAGAAGATACCAGCAGAATTGATCCCCATCATTATTTGACCAACCTAGTGGACAAGATGATCAAGCTGTAAACTGAAGTGTGCTTGTGCAGCTTAGCCAAGAAGATTAATAAACAGGCTGGTGATCATGTGCAGCTAGTGGCTTAGCTCATTTTAAAGATGTGGACATGGTTTTATTCCATGACCATCATGGGTTTGGGCAGAAACAAAAGTTGGCCAACATCTGGATTGGGTTATTTGAGATAATTGATAAGATAAGTGTTGACGACTATGCCATCAAGGACCCTGCAAGCGGTTGGATCATGAACTGAGTGCATGCAAAGAACCTTCAGGCTTATAAAAATAGGAGACTTTATTGTTCAGTCAAGGGGGGTAATGTCATGATTTTGATAAGACTGGACAATAATCCCTAAGTCGTTATAGCGGAATGGGTAGAATCTGCCAATCATGATATGAGTTGCGATTATTTGAGCGCCTGAGATGAGGCAATATTGGGTTATAATGGATGGTTTCTTGGATTGTATCAAATGAGGCGATTAGGAGATGTTGATGTACAACAAATAGTTTGTAAATCGCCTCATACTAGGCAATCATGAATTTATTGAAAAAAGATTTGCCAAAACCAATGAGATATGGTGAAACTGAATTGCTAAGCCAAGGAAATAGTATCATCCAAAGTTGCTGAGATATAAGCGAGATGATTGAAAGGGAGTATTGTTAATAGTTTAGAGAGAGTTGAAAAGCAAGGTTCCGCTGTATTTATTAAATTAACTTAAAGAGTGTTTTCAGGAAGATTGCTCCATCTTTATTAAAGTTTATTACTTTGTTTTGAGGATGAAAATCATCATATCGTCAGTCCTATTGCTCAGTGGGCTGAACCCTGTGCAAGACTTCTTCAGCATATCTCTGAGATACCACCATATTTATAACACATGCTGTCAACAAAACTCATTAAAAAAGATTAAGCTGGCCCCTGACCTTAACTATACCCAGGAGTATGGAACTGCTGGTCTGGACAACAACCGAGCTATTGGAGCCTACTCTTCTCTGCCCATTCATTTTTTGGGAAGCTCATTTTGTCAGCCCCAGCGGTGGCCTTAGCCAACATTACCTTTGATTACTCATTGGTACACAGTTTATGCTCAAATATGAAGGTATTATTAACTTGAAGCAGGGCTATCTTTCCTTGCTTAACTATGAGGTTCCTCTGATTCTGACTAATGATGAGATTAATATAAAAATATTATGCTTGTACAGTTGAGTTTCCCTCTTCAGCTTTATACATTCATTATACCACTGCATGACGGCATATAAAAATGCTGCCTCAATAGTGGACGCCCTAGAGGGTATCCCTTTCTACGCCCCCAAAGAGGTAGTAATTAAATCGGATGAACAACAGGTAGTTAACATTATGTTACCTTATAAATCCCCACAACTTCTCATTGCACCTAATCAGTATTGATGGAGTTAGCCCCCTAAAGCCCCGAGTGTTGCCAGGGGTGCTAGATCCAGCTTATCAAAGACCTATTAATCTCCTTTTGGGAAATTTTATCAATAAGCACATGGTCATAAAAAAAGCATCAGGAGATCGGAAGAGGTCTACTGGTACCCATTGAGGACATCAATCAAGTCCACTGTATGGGGGTCTATGGCTGATATGGGCTTACCCACTGACCAGTCAATATGTACTTTGCCTACCGTTCATATCTCTGAGGAACTAACTCCAGCGGAGCTTGACAAGGTCCACTCTCTACTTGAGAACTATAGTTTCATCTTCTCTACCTCTGATACTGACTATGGGCACATGAAGGGTTGGACTCACACTAATGATGTTGGAGATGCTTGTCCTATCCGCTCCAAACCCTATCATAAAGCAAAAGTCGAGGAGCTACAGATGTAGATGGAGCTCAAACAGCTGCTAGACGCTGGGCTGCTAATGCCATCCCAAAGCCCTTGGTCATCCCCTCTTCTACTTATGATGAAAACTGGAGGTCATTGGGTAGTTATGGACTTCCATAATCTGAAAAACCTCACCAAGAAGGACAGTTATCCTATCCACATATTGATAGCGCTTTAGCCCAACTCTCTGTGTCCAAGTTCTTCTCTGACATGAACTTGTCTAGTGGTATTGACAGATGGACCTTTCTCCACAGGATCAGGAGAAGTGTGCTCTTATCTTTAGCGAGGGCCTATTTCAACCCACTCAGTTATCCCAGGGGTTATGCATTGCGCATGCTACTTTTCAGCAGGCGATGGATCATATTTTTCTATATCTCAAACTGAGTTGTGTGATTGTCTACCTCGATGATAATACAGTTTTTCCAAGACCTTCAATGAGCACCTCACGCACCTAAAAGAAGTGTTTCAACAGTTGCGGGCATCTAACAACAAGCTTAAGCATCCCTAATGTACTTTCTTCCAAAAGAAGTTGGATTTCCTCGGACATGCTATCTCTCAAGATGGGATACAACCCCTCTAAGACAATATGGAAGAGAAAGCTAAAATGCCTGCGCCCAAAACCCTTCACAACATACAAGTACTTTTGGGCTTAATGGGTTACTATTATCAATTCATCCCCAAGTTCGCCTAGCATGGTGAGCCCCTTATACATCTCTTGGCTATAAACCCCTCCATTGAAAGCTTAACAAAAAGCCGCATTTGAGATTCTGAAAAGTTGCTTCAACAAAGACTAATTCTACGCCACACTGAATATGGAAAGCTCTTTATGTTGTTAATGGATGCCTCTGGCTATGCTGTTGGAGCTATTCTAGCTCAGTTGGATGAGAATGGGGTAAATCTTCATGTGTCCTCTTCAGCAAGATGCTCTTCAAAGCCGAGCATAATTATAGCATCACTGAAAGGAGTGCCTGTCTGTCTTGCTTGCCTTAAAGTACTATCGCCCCTTCTTATATATGGGACAAAGTTCAAAGTGTTATGGATCACGCCTCCTTTTAGTGGTTTCAGGATATGAAATATCCCACTATGCGGTTGGCTCTCTGGGCTCTTAAGCTCCAACACTACGATATGAACACCGAGCGTCAAGATGAGATGCTCCATATGAACGTTGATGGATTGACGTAGCTGCATATCCCTCATCTTGACAATAGCAAAGCAGAGGGGTTGCATGACCTCCTAATGACTTCTGACGCGTAGGCTGATGAAGATGAACCAGTACAGAAGATGCTATCATGGCACTGCTGAAACAAAAAGGTGGAGAGCGGGAAAATCTATAAGAAAGTAGGAGTAAATTGGTTGCCTTATCTTCAGCCGTCATAGTGAGTACTTGTCTTCTTGGATTCTCACACTATCATGTGGCATGGCGGAGTATGCAAAACTACAAGTGGGTAAAAGAGCGGTACTACTGGGAGGGCATCATGAAAACCATCACTAAAGTCTTGGAAGCTTGCTGACCTGTAAAAAACAATCCAGCTTCAAGATCCGATATAAGTATCAACCCACAACGGCCCAACAACCTTTCCACGCCATAAGTTTGGATGTGGTAGGTCCTCTACCTCAGACCACCAGTGGTAATCGTTACATCTTGGTTGTAATTGATCATTTTACCAAATGGGTTGATCTTGTTGCTCTCCCCGCTCATACTGCTAAGGCCAATGTCACCTTCCTACATCAATATATCTTCACCTGACATGGGTGCCTCATATCCTCCTTTGTGATAATGTGATATATTTTACCTCCCGAGTGGTAAAGCTCCTCACCACCTCCATGGAAGCACAAGAGCTCTTCTCAGCCCCTTATAACCCATCCACTAATGGTGCAGTAGAAAGAGCAAATAGCACCCTGATCTCTATATTTCAGAAAATGGCCGACTGAGACCCTCTTCACTGAGATCTTTACTTAACCAGTGCCTTCATGGCCTATTGTATCAGTTATCACCAGAACCCTTGAGATATTTCAAACTCATGTGTTTAAGGCCGAGAAAATGAGGTGCCTTCTCTACTAGGCAAGAATGGTTTCCCAGCTAGGACTGATCTGTATCAATCCATGAAGAAGTTGCCGCAGCACATCAACCAGTCACAGCCTGAGGCGATGACCAATTTAGCAAAAACTTTCACCAAAGAGGGCCAAGCGGCCAATGAGCTCCAGCCACCACTCCCTTCCTTCCAAGTGTCAGACCTGGTACTCTAATACCATAACCATATCATGCCTAGTGGGGAAAAGCTTGGGACCATCCGGGAAGGGCCTTTTGTTATCACCTTTAAACGAGGAGATGAGTATTCTATTAAGTCCCTTGCTTCTGGCCTTATCATTAACCAAGTGCATGGATGGTTATTGCGACTTTATTCCCCTTACAACTCTTGGAGGGGGTAATGTCAGACAATTACAAGTATGATGTATTGATAAGCGTGGTTTGGAGGGAGATAATAAAAATATCAGCCAAAAGACCCTGGTTGATTCCTGGTGGAACCCCTCAAATTGGGGTAACACTTATATAAATATTCGGGCATTAAACACATGTTTGGCCAATTGGTTTGCACCAAATTGTCAGCTGGATCTGGGGAGACATTCTGAGGTCACTCACCCTCTTACAGCAAATCTAGTAAAACCAACACCGCGGAGACCATCCCCTTTTATAGGGTTTTAAGGGATCCCATAGGGTGAAAATGTTTTTGTGCCCAATGATTAGGTAAAATCTATAAAATTATTGCCTCGCAGGTATACCCTACTGGCAATTGACTTTCCATCAGTCATTCCACAAAAGTGAGGCTATAGCCCGAGCTCAAACAGGTTGAATCCCCATAAATTATAATTTGGACAATATTAAGCTATTCCAAATTTAGCATTGATTTCCCTCAAACCTCAATACAGTCAAATACAAAGTGGTAAGATTCAGGAGAGTTCTATTTTATTCCCCTTACCACAACTAATAAAAAAATCTATAAAACTTCAAGTTTTTTAATATTTTTAGTGCTTGATTATTTTTTATAAAAATGGTGTCAATCTCCTCTATTGTTGAAATTTAGGCTACAACGCACCAGAAAGCTTATTTTAATCCTAAAATCCAACGATGATAATTGAGATGTCTATTTATAAGTGCTTTTAATTCCTGTAGGGCTTCATTCTTGAGAGGCTACATGATGCAGTTTCCAAGAAGTCTGACAGTCAATACTTGTGATAGTCTAAGGCTTAAAGCAAGTAATTTACTTATTTTGATGGTGTTAAGTCTCTTTTAGGTCCTAACAACTAGAGTAAACAACTTATGGTATGAGTCAA
This sequence comes from Massospora cicadina, assembly GCA_022478985.1. Taxonomy (NCBI): domain Eukaryota; kingdom Fungi; phylum Entomophthoromycota; class Entomophthoromycetes; order Entomophthorales; family Entomophthoraceae; genus Massospora; species Massospora cicadina. Next base: position 204,893 of record JAKSZP010007972.1, on the reverse strand, counting down.
AGAAACTTATCATTGTAAAATATACAAATTTCAATTGAGAGATGATATTTATAGGACATAGCTTTATTAGGAAATAACTTTGGGGTTTTTATGTGTTACTATTATCAATATAATACCCATAAGAAAATTTTGAATATAATCAATATAGGAGGTATGTGAATAAGGATACTAATTAAATATGCTTCTGGGTTCTTAAATGCCTCCATAGATTAAATTATATAGGTGAGAGTTATTCTCTTATAACCCATTAGATAAGACTTTGTGTAATTAAAATTGATCTGTTGTTCTGATTCCAGATTTGTATCCTTTTTGGTCATTATTAATTTGTAGCATCATATGGTATCCAATGGATTTGCTGCCTCACATTCTGTGATTTCATTACTCTGGATAATAAATATCGTTTTTTAGCACTAGTTGTGCTAAAACCAAAAAGGGGGAGCCCCACGCATCTTTATTTGCAAATGGGCCAAACAAAGGGACTATTAAAGATAAAAAAAATCCTAATATGGCACCTCAGCTAAAAGACTAGGAAGCCATATCAGAAGGTGAGGAAGCTTTGGGGAAACTTTTGTCCAGCGCCCGCTTCAGCTGGAGGACCATGGCAGACAGCATAGGGGTTGGGGCATTAGCAGCATGCGGCATAAGGAGGTAGAGCTGGGGGTTATCTTCGTTTTAAGGCCGGCGGTATGCATCTCCTCAACGTATTAAGAAAGTTGAGCTCAGCAAAAGTGTCTGGATAATATATATCCCCTTGGGAATTGAGGCCTTTAGTTGACCCAAAAGGATTTTCTAGTATCAACCAATACATTGCTGTTAATTAATTTATATAATAAATCAATGACTTTTCTCTAAACCCCATAGTAGGCGGCTCAACTTATTTCTTCCTTACAATATTATTGAACTTTTGACACAAAAAGCATTCCAGAGGAAAAAGGTTTAGCCTTTTCACCAAAAAAACCTTTTGACCTTTTATTACTAAAAAAAGTGTAAAAATATATCGAATTTGCTTCAGTTTTTTATCACCATAGCCTACCCTACCATAAATTAACTTAACTACATACTTACTCTAACCTACCTATATATATATTTGTATATGCAATTTTGTGACAAAAACTTGATTAAAAATAGATTACCATTTTTGAATTTGAATTTTTAGTAATAATTTTTCAAGTTATTTTTTTTCTCCATTAATGTTTCTTTTATAAAGTCTTCAAAAATTTATTTTCTATCATATAACGCTGAATTTTTTCACCAAAAAGGCCATTTGGCAAAAAAGGATTGACAATCCTTTTTGGTGGAAAAGTTCAGCAAGGCTTATTTGACAATTGTCTCAAAAGGCTCATATGTTTAATATTTTCTACCTATGCCTTATATTCTGGTATCTGAAATCATCCCCTTCTAATATAAGCATTAGAATACCGGCGTAAGAATTGGCTATTTACGCAGTTTATAATAACTCCAGTTTCTAGAGACTTCATTGAGCATATATCTCTGTATTAGTAAGTTTAACATATGGTCCTTCCCAAATATAAAATTAATATTTTTCTTCTGAGCCAATGTGGTTGTGATAGTACAAAACTAATTCAGAAATCTCAAAAGTCAGTAAATGTTGATGGGATGCATTTTCTGACTGGCATTCTCTTGTAATCATCTTGGCCAAGTTTGACATTGCAATAGTCTAAGCTGGATAATTTTTTGTGCTAATCTTCTTAGCACTTTCCAGGCTCTTTGCTTCTGTCACTAGTAACTTTGTGAGTTAACAGATCAAGAATACCAAGCTCTCTGCAGTATAGAGCCTTTAATGAGGATAATTTTGGTAATATTTTGGAATTTTATCTGGTAAGCCATAAATTCACTTGATAGATATTGTCTTAATGTAAAGGATTAAAAGTAAACATTTTTCTTAAGATTGTGACTAGGGTTCCATTTGCTCATTCTACATTTCCATTTGTTGATGGGCTTTAGGGTTCTTTAGCTGTTGTGTTCCCATACTCATTGCTAAAATCTTCACAACTCTCAAAGTAAAGTTTCTCCCATTATCACATAGCAATACATGTGGGTAACCATGCCTACTGAATTTCTGCTGTCATAGGAAGTTGTAAGTGACCTTGACGGTTTGCGTGGGGATGGTAAAGTCTTCACCCACTTTTGTGATTTATTTGATTCCTAAAAAATAAATTCCTCTTGTTGTTTCAATAATTGGACCTATAACACCTAAACTGATGGTATGGAACGTCTGATGAGGGGTCATTGGTTGATAATTTGTACTTCATCTTATGAAGCATTTGCTTTTGACAAGTTATGCAGGCATCCAAGACTTCTACTATAAAGTCTAGTATACCTTCCCAATAGTAGAAATAATTGATCCATTAGTAAGTTTTCTGGCTCAAAATGTCCTAAAGTTTTGTAAGCTTCCATTATAGCTGATACCCGTTTTAAAGGTCATAAGTAAGGTAACATGTCTGCTCCAACTTTCTTGTATAATAACCCATTGAGAACTTTGGTGTTTTGAGAGTGTCATTTCACCATCTTCTGAACAGGGTAAAACGCTATCCTTCCAAAAGTCAAGCTTAATGATTAAGTTGTGTAACCATTTAGCTTTGCTGCTATTTGAATGAATTAAAGGCAGTGGATTTAACCCATACACACTTATATGTCACGTCTCAGCTTAATGGACAATATTCATGTCATAAAGTTTCAGTTTGAGGGCACATTAGGCTAATAATCCAGGAGGGTCTTTCATATTCTGCAGCCACTACAAAGAAACGTATATGTAACAACTTTCTATTGGTACCATATAGAAAAGCCTGAAGTTTTTCATCATGAATAGAACTAATAAGCATTCTTTCTCCATGACGCTGTAATAGCTATCATCTATTGAAAAAGTCTTTCTATAGTAGGACACTAGTATATGATATCTCATTGTCTAATTATTAAAGGATGTCTCCTATGGTCATATTAGAGGCATCTGTAAAAAGTAAGAAAGGCTTCCCATGTTCTGGATATCACAGATTTGGTCCTTTAAATAAGTCTTCCATCATCTCAAACGCGGTTTTTGTTATGATCCTCATATAAAAAGGGTATTTTTTGCAATGAAGCGAACAAGAAGGTTGGCAAGTTGATTGAAATTAGGGATAAATTATGGTAATATCCAATCATTCTTAAAGACACTTGTAATGTCTGAGACTCTTAAATCTAGATCCTGGATATTGCTTCAAACTTTTTGTATAAGGGTTAAATCTCTTCCAAAAATGTCATGTCCTAAATTTTTTTTAATTCTTGTTAGAAGGTACACTTAGAAGAATTAAGTTTGATATTGATTATTGTAATCATGAAAGACCGGACTTGAGGAGGTCAAGATGATTAGTAAAGATTCTTATAAACACTTTTATTTCATCTAGATAAACAATCACACAGCTCATTTTGAAATCTTGCATGATGTATCCATTTCTTGTTGGAACAAGGCAAACACACTATATCATTCCTGAGGGAGTAGGGTAGGTTGATGTATCCTTCTATAAATTAAATTCGAATTTTTCTTAAACTTATGGTAGTAAATCCATCTGTTAGTAACCTCTGTTGAAGTCCATTGTGAAGAAAAATTCTACCCAGAGAGTTGGGCTAAAGGATTATCAATTCATGGAATGAGATATCTGTCCTCCTTTATAAGTCTATTTAACTTCCTATAATTCATAATTATTATGTAACTACCATTTTTCTTCTTTGTGATGAACAGTGGGGATGACAATGGACTCTGGGAGTGCACTAGTAATCTGGCATCCTATAGCTGTTTCATCTTGGTCTTCATGTATTGCTCCTCAACCTTCACCTTCTATATGGCTTTGATTTATAGGGTTAGAATCTCCCAAGTCAATACTATGTATCCATTTTTACAATGACCATAACCAACTTCTGATGTTGAAAAATTCGTGATAATTTTCATGTAAATGATTTACTATCTCAGGTTTCTCTTTATATATCTTATCTTATACTTTTACTTGAGGTATAGTGAAAAAATTATTAGAAATTAGTCCCAAACTTTGCAAATCTCCCATCCCACCTTCCACCCCAGGTTTTGTATGACCAGTTGGTCGCGGGGCTCATGGCTTATGGCACTCAGCCCAACCTCATCTTTGCCATTTCATCTGGTGTGGAGCGCCTTGCTGCTCCTCGGGCAACAGCCATCATCATACCACACCACCCTACCATAGCCCAACAAATCCCACCCCGCGCTAGTGTGGCTGCAGCGCCTGATCATTTCTTTTGGGCATGGGTCAATAATGGTAGGCAGATTTGTTCCCTCTTCTTTGGCCTTGACCATGCAAAAAGAGCGTGCCCTTAGGCCAAGTCCGCTGCTGTGGCTTCTGAGCCTCCTTCTGGAGGTTCAGTATGGGGCGCTTTGCTGCCCCCTCCCACCCTCCAATCTCGTTCAGTGGGCCCACATGAAAATCAGCCCCTCCAAAACCTCCAGCCTCACTCTCCCACCTAAATCTACCCCAGCCAATCAGAGCAATGCTTGGACCACCATTGGCACCCAAGCAGCTGCCCATTCGCCCAATCCCACCCACCCAAATTCGAACGCCACTATTCCAGTGAACCAAAATCCATGGGATCTATTGGATGAAACTGCTGAATCAGGTAATGTTCTCATTAGTAAGCATACAGGTCAACCTCTCTGCTAAGGCGATTATGGTCAGGCAGAATTTTCCTTCCTGACTTTGATGAAACCCCTACCCCTCGCCATTTCGCTCCTCTGCCCAATACAGCCCCCTTCCAAAGTGATCACCAGCTCGCCTTAGCTGCGGTGGCCTCCCTCATTGCCCAAAACTATGCACCGCGGTGGCCCAGTCAGTGGCTCAGCTCCAGCATGGCCTGCCCACCCTCTTCTTCCCCCAACTTCCCTGAATCTCCCTGCAGTGACATCTCAAAACTATTCAATGATGCTGAAGTTGCTGTTATGAATGTCACAACGATTGCTTCATTCAACCCCTCAGCCAAAATCACCCACACCACAGTATCTCCCTTTTCACCAAACTTCCTGAAGCCCGCAAAGAAGCTGAAGTTCTCCTCGCAGCTTTTTTTGAAACACTTTCCCATCATTATCTTGATGCGGAAGAGGAAAACTCCTACTACGCTGACCTCAACCCCCACTATGCATATGCCTCAACACCCTGGCTCTCTGCTCTGATCTGGTACTGTAACCAACATCCCTTGATCAAGATGGGTCTTTCTGAAAACCGACCCCCCGACCCCTCCTCACCCTCTGCCATGGCGGGTTAGCAGTTTCTGCTTCCCACCTGGTTAGTAGTTTTGTTTTGTCATTTTGAGTAATGTGTTCAGTACTGTCCATCCCCTGGTCAGTGTACCTCGAATAAATCGAATAGAAATTAGTCCCAAATATAATAGAGCACCAGTAAAATGTACCTTATCAATGTCTTTAATTGAAACTAATGTCCTTTTTAATCACCAGGTGTTTATTGACTAAGATTTTGCGTTCTTTCAGGTCACCAAGTAGTAACTCAATTGGCTGCTGTAATTCTGTTTTAAGGACACATACTGTACCCTTGGTTTAAATCTACTGACTCCATTAATGCTAGTGATTTGTTTATGAAGTTCAAGGGTATCTTCATGGTAATTTTAATAGAAATTCACTCTATGTTCTCCAAGTTTAATTTTACTCCTTGGTAGAATAGAATGGTATGCTGTCTGCTGAATCTACTAAATTGGTGATCTTTTTTGTATTTTTTACAGAAGTAAACTATCATAAAGGCAAAATTGGAAACAGGGTTTCACCAGACAAGAGTATTATTTATTGCTGGATTCTTCGTTAACCAGCACAAGGGGAACATCATGATTGAGGAGAGATAAATGACATTCTTTTAAGTTATTAACTCCTTTATTTAATAATAAATTGTGTACTAATAAGTATGTCATACTAGCTGCTGTCCAAGGCGATTATGATAGCTGAGAAAACTAGTATTCCAATTCAAATTTAGCAGGGAAGATTAGGCACGTATAGCCTTAGTGTTTTTGAGACCTGCAGTGCTATAGTCCTGATTGTATTCAAGGGCCGTGGCGAGTTTTATATTCTTGATGGGTTGAGATGAAATGATATTGATTAGTGATCCTATATCTAAGATACCCACACTCATACCCACTTTATCACCACTTCTATTTAAGTTATCAATCCACTGAATTTGGCGGTAAGGCTTAAACCTCTTTATGACATAACATTGCACTGAGCTTTCTTCCAGTCTTATGATATTTTTTATTGATTTTTCCTGGACTGTGTAAGCTTGGATGGGTCAGATCAGAATTGAAAGGTAATGTTCAGCATCACTTGCCGTATCAATTACTCTTGGACACTCTTTTATTTTGACTTATATGTCCTCTAAAACTCGGGCATTATCAATTTTTTGGCGCTCAAGCAATCTGGGATGGCAATCTCAGCGAGTGTACCTAAAATGTGATAACCCTTATCTTTGTAACCACCTTCAGAGTCGCCACTAGCATATTTCTCAATGCTCATGAGGTGAGCGGTTAGCGATGTCTTGGTTTCAGGTACTTTAGGCTGGTTGACTTTAGTGGTACCTAACTCTAAGCTGACCACATTTTCCCTGATTTTCAAGGGCAGGGCTCTTGAAGCACTCGTCTTTTGTGTTATTATTCTACATGCATTAGTTGCATTTGAGTTTCTATACCCTCCTAGTCTTTGTTTCCTCCACGATATACACTTTGGGTTTTTTGGGCGCCTTCTTGGTGAATTCTGGCTTATGTATATTAATCACATCAAGCAGAGCTTCCCTGATGTATAGGACAGAGTCTAAACTTTGTTTTACTGAAGTAATGTGCCTAGCTAAGTAGGGATTATTATGTGACCCAGCCACAAAAGCTGCTATGCCATATAGGGTAAGTATCTTTGAGTCATCAGAGCTTGAGCCTCAATATAGAAGTGATCTACAAATTTGACTAGGGTTTTAGTTTGGCGTAGCGCAATCCTCATGAAGGCTTGTTTCATCATACTTGATATTTGTTAAAAAACCAAATTCTTGATATACGCTTTTTTCACTTCGCCCCAAGTATTAAGAATGTCCATGTTGGGTATCATAGTCTCTTGCGCCATGGGACTCAAATAAGACAAAATAAGCTTACCATTTAGATTATCAGTTGCATCCTCCATTATGACCACACTGACGTAGAAGAAGGATGCAATAATTCCTTCTCCAGGTGTAAACTTTTCTTTGAAGGTGGATTTAAAGGTAGTGGCTTTTAATCCTGTGACAACATTCTATTTGTAAGCTTTTGATTTAGTAATCTCAGTACGCATATCACTCTGTACACTTGTCTATAGATTTGGTGAGTTTGATATTGTAGTGAATGAGATGTTGCTCCATTTATTCAATGATAAGTCTTGGTGTGACATCTAGCAAGCTTTTTCATTTAAAAGAACAACTTTATTATCCTCTAGTTTTTAATGCGGATTTCATGAGTATTAAGTTGTTTATGAGAGGTAGATCAGAAAGTTTGTAGGAGATTATTCTCCACTAATACAAAAAATGCGCCGGTTTGAGCCCTCTTTTATCACCATCAAATAAGTTCTTTGAGGGGGCTTCTCCATCTTAGCTTTCAATTCTTCTGTAAGCGTATAGCAATGTTTCTCAGCTTCTTTGAGACAATACTAAATCTGATTAATGTCTTCAAGTCTAGGCAATTATCTCCTCATATTGCTCTCCAATTTGTTGAATCACTCAGCAATTAAATGGGTAGCCACATGTAGCTGCATGGGATACCAGATCCTTCTCAACACGTGCTGTTTGGGTAATAAGGTTCTGAGATAACAACTGAGTCTCTGAGGTTTGGTGGGCTTTGAGATTATCAATTTTCTTCAGAGCGTGCTTTAGTTGGACTTGAGGAGCTTAATTTGTTTTTCATTGTGATGTCAGCTAGTAAAAACATGTGTACTATTTCACCACGGGTTTTGGCGTCTTGCTGTCAAAGCTCTTTTGTGAAAGTTTCAAGTAGTTTCTGGGTCCTTTTGTTATACTCTATAAAATCCTTTCTGAGGAGTTCCATACCTTTCTCACATACTTAATAGCTCCAGAATCAATTTACCCCATTTTGATTATGTAGCTGTATGATATATAAATAATTCACTTCAATTTGTTGTCGTACATCTCCTATAATTTTATGATGCTAATTATACCTATACATAAGCTACTCTCAACACTTTTTGGTATTGATGTGATGATGGAGTTTCTTTTATGGAACGCTAAAAGGTGCGCGATATGGTAAAGTGCTAGGTGTAGAAATCACATTATGTATTGTGATAAATTTAGTGCTTGAACCATATATCTCTATGAGAGTGATAGACTCAAGTAGATTCATCAGAGTCCTGTCAACGGTGAATGCCCTTTCACATCTGGCTCTTTCTCCTGTGCTTATAATTCCCCAAGTTGAGTTATGACCACTTCATTAGAAATCAAGGTTTGACGTTGAGACTCTGGCTTCTCTATTGTTTTTCTTGCACTCCTTCAGATCTAACCAAGGGTGAACTTCCCACTCAGCCATCAACTTCACCATTTCTGTTTTGCACCCAGCGGGTTAAACTATTTATAGGATTGTCTTCCATGGTGCAAAAAGATTCAGTTTGTTAAGCAATGGCTGTTCCCCCTATAATGTGCACCAGCCTATGCGGTTTCACTTAAAGAGGCTTGATGGTACTGTTCCAAGAAGCTTGGCAGTCAACACTTGATTTATTCTAAGACTTAAAGCAAGTATTTTATTCATTTGAATGTGGCTAGTCTTGCTTAAACCCAAACAACCATTGTATCCAAAATACAATAAGAGGTAAATAAAAAATTTAGGTAGGTCACCAAAAACGGAGATATAAACTAAAGGGCATAGCTTTTATTAGAAATATAGCTTTTGGTTCATATATATTACTAACAATATAATCCTTATAAGGAAAATTAACAATATAATTCATAAAGGGGGACTACCTGAATGAAGGATAGTCATTGGATGCTGCTTCCATATTCATAAATGCCTTTGTAGTGTAAATTTTATAGGTGAGAGTTGTGCTCTAAATAACTCATTAGGGTGAGACTTTATGCTATTCAAATTAATTTTTTAGGCTAATTACAGATTTGTAGCCTTTTGAAGGCACTTTTAAATCTATAACCTCATATGTTATCCAATAAATTGGTTGCCTCAAAACCCATATTTCATTATCTCAGCTAATTAATATTTTCTTTTAGAGAATTGAGGCCTTGAGTTATACCTAAGAATATTTTTAGTACCAAATAATGTATTGATACTAGTGAGTTTTATCTATTTAGTATATTAATGTATTTTGCATCTCTCTATCTCAATTCACTGACTTTTGGTTGAATTATGGTTTGAAATTTAGTAAAACAGCTCCACTCATTGTTGCCCTAATCAAGTTACCTATGTCAATGCGTTTGACGCTCGCTGCCCCCACATGGGGCAGTGGTGCACCACCTCCTAATGTTTTTTGGCCATTACTGAAACATGCTTAGGCTGGCTCAGCTAGCCCTCCAAATCCTTCAGGATGCTATGTCACACTTAAGGACTTAGCCTTACATCTCTCCCAAACCCAGGCGGTGCCACATGGCCCCCTTGTGCTCCCCCAGAGCAACATGCGATTTGGCCTCTGGGTTGAATATGGCAAATTGTTCCCCTATTAGATAAAACCTTTATTAAATCAGCCCAGGCTGTTATGCAGCCTGCAGGCTTCATCAACTTCCGACGCTTCAAGGGGTATTTCAATCTTGTCTTCTCAAGTGAAGCTGACACTGCAGTAGCAGCTACTATCCCCCTGGTGTTCCAGGGCCCTCCTCCCAATTACTTGTACCCAGTTGTCCACTGATACCACTCTTGTGTTTCAGTTTTCAGGCCTCCCTACCCACCTACCACCCAAAAACTAATGAATTAATCATAGCTGTATTATTGGAATATGGCTCCAATCCCATGATAAAATTCGTGGTTCCCAATGGAGCCACTTGCCTTGCAGGCCCCAACGCCTTCAAGACTATACGCCCAGCATCAATAAAATTAGTCCTCTCAAGCCCCCTTGCACCATTATCCCCTCTTCCCCAGACCATCCTTTTTGGGCTCAAGTGGGTGGAAGGCGCACCATTTGCCCTACCTGTTTTGAACTGGACCATTTGAAACGGTGCTGCCCCTCCAGCTCATGAGATGTGGCATCCACACCTGACTCTATGAATAATGACCCCATAGATGATCCAATAACATTTTTTGAATGGGTACTATTCTTCCCCCCTCCCCCAAAGTGGTAGCCACAGCAACCACAGAATCAACAAACAAAACTTAATTCAACAAACCTCTTCTTCTGAACCCAACCAATCATGAGTCAGAATGGACTAAAGTAAGCTTTAAACCATCCTAACAGCTACATGCAACAGATAACCCATGTGAAAAAATAATAAATCAACCAAAATCTATGGGATTATTGGAAGGAGGTTGATCTTCAGGCGAGCTTATCCCTAAATCTGAATGGTTGGGCCCCCTCAATTCAAAATGTACCTCAGTACTGATTATGCAGCCCAAATCCCAAAGCACCATTATGCGCTTTGCCTTGATGCCACCATATTCAAAAGTGACCACCAACTATCTGATGAGGCAGTTGCCTCCCCTGAATGTCGCCCAACCCATAAAAGCTATTGCAAAATCAGTTGCAGTACAGGCTACGGGCCTGCCACCTCCTATCCCGCCTAGTACCATGCTTCAAAATTGGAAAAAATACCATCTCTGATACTATCAGGTGGCAAATTCAGCAGTTCAAATGTTGCGGTGGTTGCAAAGTTTGGCCCAAAAACATACATTACCTGCAACGACCTTGCAACCATCGCCACCCTACCTAAAGTACGCCTTGAGGCGGAAAAAGCACTTGCAGACTATGTTTTCACTCTCCTCATCGCACACTGAGTTGCAAGCACACATTTGTTGTCTTAACCTCCATTTCCATGATGCGCCCACACCATTGCTATCAGCTTTGTGCCACTACATGTTCACAACAGATGAGTAATAAGAGCCTCCCTATCCCCCTTCACCCACCACCATGGATGGATAGTGGTTTCCGCTTCTGACTTGGTTGGTGTGTTCTGTTTAAATTTCGCGTTAGTTCAAGCAGATCCATCTGTCTCGTTTCAGCTTTATTTTAATTCTATTGTAGATTTTTAGCTCTTTTGAGCATCGGTAATGACCATCCCCTGGTTGTCTTACCTCGGATAAATATATATTGATGTGCTTTACCTAAAAGCTCAAGTAAGCTTATCTGACAATTCTTTTAAGCTCATCTATTTGATATTCTTCTGATTATGCCTGATATCCTGGTTTCTGACAATTCCAATTTCATTAAATTGACAACGCAATCTAGATTTATTGCATAATTTTACGTTATATAACAATACATAATAGTATACAATTATATTGGTGCCATAAGTTCATTTCTAGCACCTAATTGGAGTTTATTTGGGCATTAACTGTTAATACCTTATATCTAACTTAGTGGCACTAACTAGTAACCATACAAACACATTATAGTGCATAAAAGAAGTTTCAAAATGAATCAATGTATTAATTATATTAAAAAGTCAAGAAATCAAGGGTATTTAAATGAAATATTAAAAAATTTATAAAAAGTCTACTATTTGAGTCAACACTAAACTCTAACTGGTAGGGTAGCCAACTTTCAATAACCTTTGTGTATAGCTTTCCGTCTTCAACTTTGCTATTCCATGAGCGCTGTATTATCACCTTCTAGGATAATAATCATACTCTCAGGAATTAGGCTTCATCAGAAGGTTGTTAAGGCACTCGGCCTCACTGTTGTCTAGGTGCAGGATCAGATTGCAAGTGAGTCCATCTAGGTTCATGTGATGAGACCCCAAGTAATGCTCAATCTTCTTATAATAGTTCTGGACCTTCAGTGCTTATTGAGCTAATTTTTTCGTTATTTTCTTTTAATTATTAACCAATTAAATGATGATGGATAACCAATAAGAGTGAAGGTAGTTCTTTGAAAGAAGGGACAGTAATGTTTGACTTCAAACAGGACTTTAAGGCATTCCTTCTTAGTCACATTGTAATTTTCGCTCATCATTGATAAGTTCATTTAATTAATTTATAATACATGATGATCACCTTCATCTTCATAAATTTGATTAAATCTTACTCCAACAGAGTATTAGGAGTTTTCATTAAAGAGGATGAATTTTTACTTTTTTTGGATTATTCTGGATGGGTTGTTCACAAAAAACCAACAGTGTTTCAAAGTCGGCTCTTTGGCAGATCCAAATTGAAATGTGTAATCTTGAGAGTATCTTTACTAGAGGTTTGAAAATTTGGGAGAATTTAGAATAGAGTGTTAGTAGTAACAAACCACAACAATGAACATTTGTATGTCTATGAGGTTTTTCAATTCAGGAATCTTATTTATGTCTCATCTTTATCTTGAAGAGGCTAAGATCCTTTAAAGTTTATAGCGTGTCCTAAGAATGAAATCTTTTATTAGATAAATGTGCACTTCAAATACTTAAGGTTATTGTCTACTCACATACTAGCTGAAATACAACCTGGATTGTTTAATATCTTTTCTGAAAGTTTTGAAAGTATTATAGTATCATTAAGATAGACAATGACACAACTCACCTTAAGGTATTAGTAATATGACACAATATCCATTGAAATAAAGATGGAGTGTTGCAAGGTCAGTGTGGTAGCTTAGGTTCTTGATAGGGTCATTTAAATTAAAATAAAGCGCATTTTTGGCCTTGGGGTGATAATCTTATTTGTCAGTACCTTCTGGCCAGATTCATTTTATTGAACAAGGTGGAGTTAGAGTTGAGCGAGATGGCATTGATTTGCAGTATGGTATAGCTGTCCTTTTAGTGATGCTTTTGAGCTTCCAATAGTCCATCACAGCCTGATGGCACCAATCTTTTACTTAATTAAGAAAGGTATAATAATCATTAACTTTAGGATAATACTAAAAATCCTGCATCTTTTATTTTCTTTAGAGATGTCCTCATCTGTTAATCTTCACCTATTAATTGTTTTAAGGTTTTTATCTTACTGGATTAGCGTCACTTAGATAGCTGAATGGATCCAGTCATCTGTATAGCTAAATCATGTTCTTTTTGAAGATGCCACTATAAGTTTTAGTAAATAATGGACTTTCTTGAGTTTTTATGAAGTCAACTCATTGGAAATGTGAACATTTGGTAGTGTTTAGAGCAAATTTTCATCAGGTGAACCATGTAAGGATGTGTTCCAAGGTAGTGGAACTCTATGACATTGTCAATCTAGAAAATTGGACTTTTCCTATATTCCTGATGCTTCTTTAGCGAGGATCTAATTCTCAGTGAATTTTTTCTAGAAGTATGGTGACAGAACTTTATAAGATTAATTTACGATGCCAGTAAACCTTGTGACTTCTATTGGCTAATTGTGTGAATGAATGCATGTGCAAGAGACAATTTTAAGTTGTGATGAGATTGATTATAGTGTTGACCACTTGTTTTTTGCAATGTTTTATTTTCATCACCTCAGAAGCATAAAAGAGAATACCATTATTTGCTCCAATTGAATGGTAACTTTTTTATATCATCCTGAGGTTGTATACTCTAATGATAGCCTGGAAGCATTATACTTTATCAATCGAATAATCCTTCTTGCTGGAATATTATCTGTAAGAGCCTATGGGGATTAGTAATTGAGGAGAGAGAAACCCCTTTTCTTCATATATATGATTAGTCATAATAAAGCATAAACTAAGTCTAATGAGCATACTGTAATGTTAAAGTTCAAAACTATTGTGGGTGCTGAAAGGACTTTTTTCATTATGAAATGAAAAATAAGTGTAAGCAACAATGGCCCTAGTTGTAACAAACAAGGCTCCCAAGATTTTACATGATAACTTGACATATGCGAACCTATGCTGAAGGAGAATCGCCTCAATCATCTAGCAGGCTAGGTTGTACTAAAAATTTAAAATGGAGGGCTGAATTACCCTACAACAAGAAGTTTGAAGCCCCAAATTGAATGTTCCAGGGAAAAGGCGCATGGGGTAGCATATGCTATATATATGCCTCACCTCAGCTGAGGTATATCAGATGTATAATATGCTGCTGGCCTCTGACACTGGGTGGGTTTCCAGGATGAACTCACGGCGCATGGCCAGCTCCTGGCTTGAGCATCTTGGAATGTAATCATTCCCCTATCTTCCCCTTGAAACTCTCCTGGTTGTGAGGCGCAGACACTGAACCCTTGTGGCACCCAGAACTATTGCTTCTACTCTATGGACAGCTTAACCAGGGCCACACAAACATTAAATTTAGTTAAATAAACTATGAGAATGCTATCATAAACAATTTGGGCTTTATTTTGGAGAGCAAACAATGTAGATAAAATTTTCAAAGTGAGGGAAAAGGTAACGCACCCTCACCTAATAGATAGTAGCTCAACAAGAGCTACATGAATTATTAAATAATTAGGCATTAAAAAGCCTAACAAATTACTGGTGTCCTGGCATTTGTCTTCCAGTGGATTAAGGGAGCTTAAATCCACTAAAAATAAGCCGTAAATACAAATAATTAAAAATAACTCCAATATGTATTAACTCAACACTTATGCTGAGTCAGAAAATTGGGATTGCAACCATAGTCAAAGTGGATTCCAAAGTCCCAACCTTAGAAAATTCATGTACTTTACTAATCGTTAATCACCCCCTCAAAACTGAGATCCCAGTGTGCACAAACCAAAACTGTTAAGGAGGGGAATCATTATCTGATAATTTTCCAATGGGTTACTTTTCAGGAAGGGAATTTGAAGGGAATTTATTAGAAATACAGGGTTCCCAAAAGCGTCAACATCCCCCCTGGAGATCCCCTGGTGGAAGCAGAGAGGCCTAAACTATCAGATGTCCAACTGAACACCTCCAAACTTCCCATCCTCCTCAACATAAAGCCATCAAACAGCAAGGAGGATTTGAGGGGGTCCAGTGCAATGCTTGGTACATTGCCACCAGGCCGTTTTGCAGGTTGTCTAGTGCACAACCCGCCAAGAATGTCTTAGAAATAATGTAACAAACAAGGCTCCTAAGACCTTCCGTGTTAACTTAATATATGCAAACCTACGCTGGAGGAGAGTCACCTTAATCATCTGGCAGACTAAGTTGCATCAGAAGCCAAATTTGGAGGGTCAAATTACCTTACAAAGATATGTTCAGGCCTGAAAACTGAATTTTCTGGGGGCTCTAGTACACGTGGCAGCATATGCTAGAAACATGCTTTACCTTGGCTGTGGAATGTTGAACGTTCAATACGCCAATGGCCTCTGCCACAAGGTGAGTACCCAGGGTTCACTCGCTAGCACATGGCTAGCTCCTGGTTTGAGCATCTTAGAATGTAAGCCTTCCCCTATCTTCCCTTGCAACTCTCCTGATTGTGAGGCGCAGACACTGAACCCTTGTGGCACCCAGAACAATTGCCTCTCCTCCCTGGCCAGCCATGCCAGGTCCCCTTGAACTGATAATGATAGATAGGTAAACTTATGAGGAATGCTATCATAAGCAATTTTGGCTTTATTTTGGAGAGCAAACAATATAGATAAAATTTCCAAGTGTGGGGAAAGGGAATGCACCAACACCTGATAAATAGTAGCCAGCAAGAGTTATGAGAATTAATAATGAAATTAGGCATCAAAAAAGATTAACAAATTTTTGGTGTCCCAGCATCCATCTGCTGTTGGATCAAGGGAGCCTAAATCCACTAAAAATAAGCCATAAATATAGATAATTAAAAAAATACTCCAAAATGTATTAACTCAACAATTATGCTGAGTCAAAAATTGGGATTGCAACCATAGTCAAAGTGTATTTTAAAGTCTCAAACTTAGTAATCTAAAGTACATCTACCAATTTTTACACTGGTACTGTTGGGAACAACTGTTCAAATTCTTGTGAGTAATTAAGTTCAGGTGCAAGCTTGTTTTTATTGAACTTTGAAGATATCATAATGATGAGATATTCAGTATATAGTATGTCCCTTAATTTTAGTCTTCAATATCACCACCTCAACTTTTTTAACAATTCTACTAATGATGGGTGGTAGAACCTGGACTTCTACCAAGCATATAGTATCTTTGAGCTTCTAAGCTGTCTCTCAGTACATTTACCTAATTGCTACCAGGTTGTGCACATGTTAAAAAAGCTGAACATTTGGTCAAAAGTTGGTCAGCATTGCTAGTGGTATTTACGACTCCTGTGCTTCCAAGGACTTGACTGAGGTATTTTTCTTTCAGAGACCAAGGCGTTATCTTTTATTATGCATTTAGCTATCATAATATCAGTCTAATAGGGCCTCCTCTAAGTTAATAAAACATCTTTACAACTTCCTTAAAGGTTATTTTCAAAGCCTTTATTGATACAGGGTAAGTTAGAAATTTGAAATATATAGTTTCAAGGTACAGGAGGCAGTTGGCCATATAGGTACCTGGCTCTACGCCATACTATCATTTTTACATACCTTATTGATAAAGCTTCTTATTATGACATTCTTTCTTTTAATATGCCCTGGCTTGAGAAAGTAGTTACAAAATAGTTGTTCTGCTTTTTTGTCTTCAACTCCTCAACTATTAGGAACATGGGTTTGTTTAAAAATCTTACGTAATCTAAGTCTTGTGAAAGCTGACAGCTTCAGCATGGCTCCTTAATATTATGCACCATTCTTGAATAGCAATTTACAGAAGCGATGTGTGAAGCCATCTGAGAGTTTTGGTTTATGACAGTTAGAAAAGTTTGCCAGTAAAGCGGGAATTTTTGAAAGTCCAATAGTTCATTTTCTGCTCATTAGAGGGCGTGGAGATTTTTATTGCTGTTTTACAATTAATGCCATTTGTTAAACAGGAAGCAGTGGTCCGGTGCACATGGTGCTTTCTGTATAAATTGATTTATAAAAATGGTGACTGTGTGAATTCTGTACAACAATTGTTTTTTAGTTATTTAAATATCCCATTACTGAAAGAGTGCCGCCTCCTCATAATATTATGATGGGTGAAAAATTTTGAAGAAACTGTTACACATTAAACTTAAAGCATAAAGGAGCAACAAGGTCTGTAAGGACAGAGGAAATCATTGAAATAGTTTGAGTAGCATTGATTCATAGCCCACAACGTGTTGCAATGAAACATGCATCCACACTAAACATTAGTACACGTCATTATATAAAATTTTGCAGGATCACAGGTCCATGTTTAAAAATGGCATTGATGTAAAACAACAATAAAAAACCTCCACGCCCACTCATGAGCAGAAAATGACATATTGGACTTTCAAAATTTCCTGCTTCACTTGTGGACCATGTAATAGTAAAACAACATCACCAAGTAAAAAAATCTTCAAGGTTAATGAGATCTATGTTTCAATGTAAAGCATTTGTCAAAGTTGACAACAGACTATTCATTACATAGGCAAACGCGCGTTACATATCTTTTTATAACACTCAAGCTCAAATTAGATCCAACCTTGTTAATAAAAACTTTTATAACTATTTTCCAAGTGCGAAGGTCATCCATTTTTGAGCCATAACATCTTATGTCATTTGGGCTATCCATGAGAGATTTTTTTACCTTTTAGTGCTCAGTTTGTTTTCATAGTTGCATATTATATGTATAATAATGAGGCGATTCCACGCTCAAAAAATGAACTAGTCCTTAAAAGTTGGCTCAAAGAACAGTATCATCACTGGTGATGGAGTGCAATTTGGGCCTATCACTTCCAGTGATCTCAGATCTTAAAGCCATCAATCAAAGTTTTAAGAAACTCAAGTAACTTGTTCCTGAAGAGGATACAATCATGATTCAAGCTACTTATAGGTAAGTCAAGGTGTTGACTAATGGAAAGACAGTCTTGACTCAAGCAAAGCCTTGTCAGAACTAAGACTTTGACATGACACTCAAGATCACTGGTGATGTTCAAGCAGAAGCGCATTGAGCGAGCAAAGTGATTTAAGCCTTGAGATCCACAATATACTTAAGATATTTAAACCTGAGCTTCTTGAAGTCATAGCTTAGGGCTAAGACATCTTGTTCATAACTTTAGTCTTGAAACTATTATAGTGATCTTTGATTTGGTCTAAACATCTGTAGATGTCTTGAAGCAAGCCATCGCCTTCAATTGAGCATCTAGTAGTTCAAAGAGCGTTATCATATGCAAAGAATAGTTGAACTAGAAATTGGGCACTGAAAAGTATTAATTTTACCTTAAGGTCCTTCTCAATTTGTTTTTCCTAGCTTCTAAATTAGTTTAGGTGCCTTGTACTTTCTTATAGCCCGTGATATAAGCTTTTTAAGTTGGTATAAGTCTCAGGAAAATTATTTAAAAGCGTGTGAATTATAAATTGCCATCATACTGTGAGGTGGAAGCATATAAAAATTCTTGCTTTGATATTGGACTCTAGATTGGTAAGTTCCCTCGCAAAGATCTCAAGCATTAGGTAAATCTTATAACAAACTCATCAAGATCTAAAATAGATTATCTCTATTAATTCATCCATATACTTAACTACACTGTAATATATAGTTGTTACTTGATTATGGAGTTAGATTATATAGTATCTTCTTTTAAACTTAAATGTACATCTTCAAGGGGAGGATACCCAAGTGGTAGAATATGGACCCTCTACTACTGCCTCCCCAAGTTCAATCACATTAGATGAACTTTGGGTAGGGGACGATTATGACTGTGTTGGAGTTGCGCACCAATGCCCAGAACCTAGATAACAAATTGTAAAAGCTGTCCATGGATTTCTTGACATATTACTCACCATTCATGGAGTTTTTGGGTTTTATCCTCCCTTCCCATTTCTTCACTTCCCTTTCTTGGTGCGGTATCATCCCCAAGTCGTCTCAACTTATATAACTTTAAAACATAAAAATTTAAAAGTAAATGTACATCTCCAAGGTGTAATAAGGACAAGTAGAAGAGGTTGCCAATAGATTGTCTAAACTCTTCTTAAGTAGCAATGTGATGATGTAGTTCTTTGTGGTTTACCCACAAGAAGTGTACCATATGGAACAAAGCTGGGCGTAAAAACTGTAAGACATAAATTATCAAGTTGGTAGGTTTACTAATTAGTCCAAGAGGTTTGGTTCTCTTAAAAAAAGGGCAGATAACAGAAGAAGCTCTTCCATGAGATGCAATATTTCAGGAATCAATGCTCTGTGGGTTAAGTATCTGATAAACATAAAGGATGGCCATGTAATTATACAGGATTCTAGAATTTCAACAAGAATGATTTTTTATTTTTTAAACAATAGAGCAGGATGGCTGTCCATGCTGTCATCCTAATCATTTTATTACTGACCTATCAGGTGACACTAGGAGTAAAATTGTCTTCCATACTCCAAAAGTATAGTAAATTGATTGATGGTAAGCAGAAACCCTTTGGTGAACAACAGACTGTCTGATTTCTGCTTAATAATAGCTCACAGGTGCCAATTTATTTATTCTGACAGTATATTTTTTGTCAGTAAGCATATAGCTGAAAAAATTGAGAATTTACGCCTATAGATGACCACTTTTATTTTGTATAAATTGTCTATTTAGAAATGTAATGAAGAGGTCACTTATCAATAAAACATACAGATAATATTTCCCTTAATTGAAATATTTGGTAGTATAAACAAAGGATATAGATGAGAAGCAATATTATAAAGTATAAAAATATAAGTCTAGTGGTGTCTAGGTTTTCTTTGGTAATCTCAGAAATTTATGTACAATTTTAGTTAAAAATTGGTATTGCAATTGGTTTGACTAACCAACTTTTTGAATAATAATTATTTGAAATAAATATTTTATTTCATATTTAGATAAAGATTTGACTGGTTATTGTAAGGTACTGGTGTACTAATGACCTAGTTTGTGGTAGCTTACTATAAGTTAGCATAATAAAGGGGTTTGATCCAGTATGATAAGGACACTAGAGATGTCTAGGTATAAGGAATGGTATGTAAGCTCGCATGGGTGTAGCCTAAAGATATGGGTTTAAATGTGGAAGTTGTAAGGTAGTTTCTTGTAGGCTGGGGTGTTAGATCAATATCAATAACATTTTAGTAGTTAAACTTAACACATTGTTGACCGGTGACAAATTAACTTACCATTTGTCAAAAATGTGATACCAAACAAAAATTTTATAAGTTATATAAAAATATGTCCAAAGTTAAATTTCATTTCATTTAGTATAATTAAAATTCATTAAGAGTTTTATTTAGAATGTTTTACTTTACTTCCATATTCAATTAAAAAATAATAGCCAGTGACATGACATAGTTTTTGTGTAAAATTGCCAGTCAACAAAGTGTTAATAGTGTTTTCATGATAAAGAATATTTTTAAAAATTGCAAAGATTAATCAAATGAATGTCTTAGTTTTATATACCATCCAACTTCTTGGACTTACCTAAGCTTAATTAATTTTAAAACAGTGCACTATTCTTCTCTGGAACTTATGGGATTGTAAATTGTATGTGATTTGTGAGGGCAGTGGTAATCGTCTCAGTCTCATTGTAGGTTTGGTTTGGTGCAATTAACTGACTCAATATTATTGCAATTGAGGTAATTTAAATGGTTAATCAAAAATTTTCACTAAAATAACTATTCATTTGATATGCAATTATTCGATCTAACTTCATCACATATCCTCTTGATCTTATGGATAATGTCTGTAATCTCAGGAATTCCACTAATGTCAGTGTTTACCCTGACATCATCCCCCACCAAGCAAAAGCTACCTGTGAGGCCTTCTTCTTCATTTTTTGGACAGCTTGCCTGCATTCTTTAAGTTCTCCTTAGGCTCCCAAGTGCTCTCTTCTGCAGGATATCAGCCCACTTAGCTATGTATTGCACTTTACCATAATGTGTTTGTCTCCCTTTGTTAGTCTCCACCTCATACTCAGGACAGGGACCTTTAATCAGTAGTGGTTCTAGCTCTTTGACTTTCTGGTGTAGTAGGAAAATTCCTTCTTTTTTGTGCAAGAGGGAACGATTGAATACATTGTGAATTTTCCAACCATCAAGCAATTCAAAATGGTAAGCCACCTTTCCTATAACATCTGTGACCTTGTATGGCCCTACGCGCATATTTTCAAGTTTCTGACATGGTACATCCAAAGGAATATTGCGAGCATCCAGGTAAACTTGGCTACCTACTTCCAACACTTTACCAGGAACACGCTTCTTATCCACAAAGTCTTTGTAAGTATGTACTGCTCAGTTAAGATTTGCCAAGAAAAGTG
The DNA here is from genome assembly GCA_022478985.1 of Massospora cicadina. Taxonomy (NCBI): domain Eukaryota; kingdom Fungi; phylum Entomophthoromycota; class Entomophthoromycetes; order Entomophthorales; family Entomophthoraceae; genus Massospora; species Massospora cicadina. The sequence goes on along the minus strand of JAKSZP010007972.1, from coordinate 183,558 downwards.
CATGAGTTTGATGAATGTTTCATAAAAATTCCCTCCCAGGGGGTATCTGCTTTAGCATGTGGCAATGGTTCCCAGTTCACATCATGGCCATAGTTAGCTTTGAATGGTGACATTCCAGTTTAAAAATGATCTAGTGTATTATAACAGAACTGGGCCATAAACAACAACTCAACCCAGTTGTCCTGCTCCGCATTAACATAGCATCTCAGGTACTGCTCCAGCACCTGATTGATTCTCTCAGTCTGTCCATCAGTCTCCGGATGGTATGTGGTGGTTAAACATCTCTTAATTCCATAGTCTAAAAGGAGCTATTTCCAAAAGTTTGATGTGAATTGAGGCCCTCTGTCTGAGATCACCTCCTTGGGAGTACCATGATGAAGGAAATGAATTTCTCAAAAACAGAAGAGCTATCTCTTTAGGTGTCACTATGGTAGTAGTTGGGACAAAATAAGCCATTTTTAGTGAATCTATCTACCACCACCAATAGTGCATTGAATTCTTGGGAACGGTGTAGCTCTGCTATAAAATCCATGGATATTGACTCCCATGGCTTTTGTGCAATTGATAATGGTTGTAATTGTCCTTCAAGAAGTCTTCTACAAACCTTGGTGCGCCCATAGACTCAAATCCTGCCACATATTCTAAGACGTCCCCTATAAGACCAGGACATTTGTAAGTTCTTTGAATCAGTTTGATCATTTTATTTTTTCCAGGGTGGCCTGTCATGCCTACATCGTGGCGCTTGCGCATGACATCCAATCTTAAAGGTCCATATGGTACATAAAACAACCTTTTCAGAATACTGAATGAAACTTTTATGAAATTGCCTTTTTGTACCACACGCTGTCTAAGATTTGAATGAGATTATTCTTTAAAAACTGAAATAAAGCATCATCATTTTGAACATCCAAAATCTCATCTCCACGGCCCACCAGTACAAAATGAGATAATAATGCAGTGGGATTCTTGGTCTTCAGGAGCACCTGTGTATTAAACTCTGTAATTTTCCCCTCTTTAGGTATCATGTCAGGACGCCGGCTTAAGGAATCTAGAATCACATTAATTTTACCAGGTTTGTAACCAACGTCCAAGTCATAATCCGCCATAGTAAGCGCCCATCGTGACTGAAGCTGTTTTAATTGCCGTGGGGTGAAAAAGTAAGTCAAGTTTTTATGGTCTGTCAAAACTTTCACTGGGTACTTTGCACCACACAGGTACTGGCGCTAGTGTTTTAGACATTGGACAATGGCCAACATTTCCTTGTCATAGTTAGGATAGTTGCATTCCGCTGGTATAAATTCTTGGAATAGTAGGCTATGGGATGCAGCCTACTATTATCCCCCTCCTGCAATAAAACCCCCCTCAAGAGCGTATCTGAAGCATCAGTCTCAACCATGAAGGGCTTTTCATAATTGGGCATTGACAACACTGATTCAGAAACAAAGGCAGCCTTCAAATTAGAAAAAGATTTTTCCACCGCCTGAAACCAATTATATGGAACACTTTCTGATGTAAGCCGTGTTTAGAGTAACGCAATAGAAAAAATATCTTTAATCAAATCCCTGTAAGAGTTTTCTAAGCCAAGAAACTGCAAACGTTCTTCTGACTATTAGGTGTAGGTCAAGATGTGATGGTATCAACCTTGCTAGGTGCAATTGTGAACCCAATCCTGCCCACAACATAACCAAGATATTCAACTTCTTTCGCAAACTCAAATTTTGATAGCTTCACATGCAAGTTGTACCTTCCAAGCTGCTCAAAGACCAAGTTCAAGTGCAGTAAGTGTTACTCCTGAGTCTGGCTGTAGATCAAAATGTCATCAAGGTAAGTGTAAAAATTTATTGTCTGGTTATTATCAGCAAACAACCCCAATAAACTTATTAATGCATAGGTTTGTTCTTTTGCACTTTGCCCACGTTGTAAAGCATATGATATTATTGGTTGATAATAGTATGATGACTATTATCTGTAGTTGAGTGGATTTCTTATCTCAGCCCAACGCTCAGCCAGTATTCCCACTCGAAATACTTGAGATGTCTTGATATAGGGATTTGTTCCCTCATTCTGTCCAACCTGATCTTCTCTGAGATTCCCTGGTGACAGTCACTTTGGTCCAACACACAGTCGGCAGCAATCCCTGATTGTTTCTCCTTCTTCTCTATATCCCCGCTCAGATCTTTACTCTTTTCCTTAAAGACTCTCCCAATTATCGCATACAGCAATAATATCCTTGAGAAGAATAGAACAATTGAAAGCTGATAATAGTTTACTAATTAAACTATATACTGGATGAAAAACTATAGAACTGTATATCTGTAGTATTATCTAACTAATTAACTTTTTTTATTATGAGTGAATTCTAGGGAATTTAAAGTGGGGATTCTGTCATCTGACCCTTAGTTGACACCTCTTTGATGAAATGGCAGCCGTTGCTGTTGAATCACCCATCCTCATCTTGGCAGCGATGGTCTTCCCCATCCTGGCTAGGATCTTGTTGGACATCCTCAAGACCTAAATGGAAAGAGACGGAAAATGTGTCCCTAACATTTTCTCTTGATCCAAGTGAACAAACCATATTTTGCTAGCAACCTGCTTAGGTAATGGGACTTATTACCCATTAAGGAAGGTCATGAATCAACTGTTGATTTGCTAGTTGCAGGTGGCATCACTCGCCTTGTAACTTGCTACTAACATTCCCATTCAGTTATTGATGAAACCCAACCAATCCCAATTGGTACACCTGATAGTTAATCACTATCAGATGCCCCTATTACATCGGCAACTCCGCCCAATGAGATCTTAAGCATTTGTTTATATCAATCCATGATGGATACAACCAGGCAAATATCCTAAAATCCCCAAACATAGTTACTCCAAAATTAGGGTTTATCAATTTCTAATACACCTCGCATTAGGGAATTATCCCCTAGCAATTACTGATAATCTAGCAGGGTGGGAATGCGGGCAAAAATCCAAACACATCCCCCTCTTGCCTAAATTTCCAGTGAGGAAAGGACCGGGGCATGAAAAACCGCTTTGGACACTCAGTCAAATACTTCATAGGCTCAAGCGGAGTATGATTATCAATACTTAATGCTGCTCAGGATGACCTTCAGCATGTGGCTCTCTTTTCTTGCTCTTCACTACCGCCTACTTAGAGTATGGTCCCCATGATCTACTGTCATGCCAAGCTTATTGATTTACTCATGATGATATTAGTCCCATGATCTGGTTTTCCCCCCATCAGGGCATATGACCTGCTGTCATATTTAGGATTCTTGGTTTGGCATCCTCGATTTCCTGATTTTCTCCTTGTCCTAGACAGGAGACTCTTGCCATTAATGTTCATTTTGTGGCTCAATAAAGAATACTTATTTATGTTTGCCCTTTTTATTTCTCTCATAACCTCTTGGCTCAAGTCATTCTTAATTTTTCTCTTGAAGAGCTTATCCCATTAAATTCGATAATTAGTTTCTCCAAAATTGGAGCTTAATGGATTGTAGAGTGTATAATGTTGACTTCAATATAAGTCTGACATCCCCCTCTCATCCAGCTCATATGTCAAATTCTGAGTTGCGGTACCAGCAGCTTCTAAACAGTTTGTCCAATCAAGATTTTCAGCTCTTCCAGCAGATGAGTTGGGATGTGCAACGGAACCTCTTCTATGGTCCTTCCAGGACTCATATGCCTAGTCTGGCACCAGCGGTTAGCCCTTTCATCGAATTGCTGGAAATGGTAACCAATCCCTCTGAAACCAGGCTTGCAATCATTTGAACAACTCTCAGCCAATTCTTACTCTTTCATTTAATTCCAGATTTGGATTTTGAAACTCTCCTGGATTCAGCTCTTTTTTTAGATGCACCAACCATCATTATAGATGCTCCTGATATTATGTTTTAGCTCTTGATCGCTATTTTCTTGCTGGGTCAGACTTGCTTCCTGAGTTCCTCTTCCAACTCGGACAATACTACAAACCCACTGTCTTGGCTACTGAGCTCACATCGGTAACAGTATTCATTTCAAGCTCCCCTATGCCAAATTATAGGCCCAAGTCACTGAGGCTTTATCTTTATTGCTGAATCCCTCCAATCTTGAGAGCATCCTTGATTGGGCTATCACCGCTTATGCTCTTCACTTTGCCATTCAAGCTCTTTGAAGTTGGTCCATGAAGCTTCCAGCCTCTCCTGGGTTTCACCATTCCTTCTGCTTCAGCTTCTGAGAAGCCCATAGTCATTGCTTGTAGGATGCCATTAGCTCCCTGCATGACTATCTCATCTCTGGCACTTCCCATTGGTATCTTCCACTAATGGCTTTAGTGGGGGGCATTATTTGGCAACCCCTGTCAAGCATCCCTTGTTTGCTGCCAGCCCATATGTCAGGTGTTCTTGACAAAGCCCATCATCAGGCGCTCAAGACTAATCTTCCTGATCTGGTACATTATTGGGATTACTCATGGTTATTTGTCACCTGCCTCTTTCTATACTGTTGCTTTCCTCCCCACTCTGGGGTTTCACAATTGGCTTCTTCCAACATTTTGATTTCCCTTCCCCTAGTCACTTTCTCACAGAGATCTGCATCTGCTCAAAGAACTTGGTTTCATGTAGGTCTAGCCCTCACTAGAATCTGATCTCACATTGATTTTGACAGGGTATTCATTCCTAATGCAATACATCCTCCCTCCCCAAGAGGCGACATAGGCGGAATCATCCCCGTATTGAGGACAATCAATAAAAATAAAAATGATAAAACTATATCAGTTTTTTATATGCAGTTTATAATCTTTTTTCCAATATCTTTTATCAATCTTTTATTTTTTTCTTCTTTTTTTCATGGTACTTGACCTTGTTACAGTTCAGCGGTCCATATTTCTTTATTTTTTGCCCAAACTGGGTTCTGGGTACTTAAAACTACCAGTTTTCTATGGTTCAGAGGTCCTTTTTCAGACTTGATCTGATCAGCAGGACATGACCAAATTAATTGTACATCGGTCCTTTGGTAACTCTTTTGTTATTTTTTATTGATCCATCACTTTAAATACTTAACATGGACTCTATTTACAACTCTTCCATCCAAGAGATTTTTGATGGAGTAGGCGTCAGTCACTGTCTTGGTGATAATTTCAAACGGGCCTGACCACAACGGATCCAGTTTGTTTCTTCTTCTGAAACCATATGTATTGCAATAGGCAACTCTGTCACCTATCCAATATTCCGCTAAGGCCATTTGGTTCTTATCATCTGTCAATTTTGCTCATATCCTTTTCTTCAATGTAGTATCAAATGCTTGTGATTGCATATCAATTAGGATATTCGTCAGTTGGTTCAAGTACTGTTCAGCACTCATCCCTGATGTTGGTTCCACCACCTAATATAAAATAGGTAGCAACGCAGCCTTCCTCCCTTATATCAACTCAAACGGCATTTTTCCAATTGCTGTATGATGACTGATATTGTAGGCAAATTTCAATAAACTCTGGTATGTTCCCCACACATAAGTTCTTCCTGCAACCAGCTTTCTCAGCGTCGCAGCCAGCGTTCCATTCACTCATTCTACTGGTCCATTTGTCTCCAGCTGGTAGGGTACAGATGTGACTCCTCTCATCCCTTTTATCTCATTCAGTCGCAGGATAACATGAGATGTGCATTTTGTCCCATTATCACTAAGCAGGACCTGCAGACATCCATGTCAATATACTACTTGATCCAGGATGAACTTCACGGTGCTGGTAGCATCTACTTTTGCCAGGGCCTTCATCTTGACCCATCTCATCAGATGGTTGATAGCAACTATTATGTACTTGACTCCCCCTGTGCTTGTTGTCAGCGGTCCCATCACATTGATGGACACCATATGTCAGGAAAATCCAGGGCGGACCAGTCAGTATCCATTTGTATTCTTATGTGGCTTGTGCAGCTGGTACTCCGCACAACAAGCTAGATAGTTGGTGACATCGTAGTTGATTGACTCCCAGTAGTAGTACTGGCGAATATGCTCAGTTGTTTTTCTCAGGTCTCCATGCCCGACAACCTTATGAGCGGCTTAAATGATAGCTGCTCTTTCTGATGGCTTCAGGAATAATAACCGCTTCCCATTAATCATTATAAACACTTGTCCATCCATGAGCTTGGTGTTTTCCATAGCTTTTCAAAGCGCACCTTGAATTTCTCAGAGCTCGTTCCTAATTTCTTTGTCAACCATTCTCTGGAATAGCTCATCCGCCTGTATGTATACCATCTGGACCATTTGTAACCATGATAATCCATCTGCATTCTGGTGAGAAGTTCCCACTCAGTGGACAATCTTGTAATTGTAAGCCTGTAGCTTAAGTGCCCATTGGGCCAGTCATCCTTCTGGCTCTCTCAAATTGTGGAGCCAACACAACGAAGAGTGGTCCATCACCACTTTAAAGTGCGTTCTGTGGATATACACCCAAAACTTCTTACAAGCGTAAATGACTGCAAGCATTCACACTCAGTTATAATGTAGTTCCTCTCAGAAGCTGAGAGTGTCTGGCTCACATACACCACCAGATGTTCGTCCCCAAGTTCATCTACTTGGCTTAGTATGGCGATGATCGCTGTCAACAAAGCATCAGTTTATATAATAGATTCTCAATTGAAATTCAGATATTTCAAAATTGGAGAATCTATTAGGTACTGGCATAGCTCATCAAAGGATTCCTGCGCTTCTTCATTTCATATAAATCCTTTTTTTGGATCCTTTAACAGATGGAATAAGGGCTCAGCTATCTGGGCAAAGTACCAAAAAATCTTCTCTTAGATTGATACTCTCAGCAACTTATGCTGGCATTCTCATCTCATCCTGATTGGCAGATTTTCCCCAGTATTGACCTTGTGAATCACATCTCTCATGCATCCCAAATCATGGTCATTTTTTGGGCAAGTGCTCCCCGATATTTTTCAAAAAATTTGAGCACCTCCTCTTTCTGGACTTCTGTCAGATCAGCGTGTTGCTCTTGATCAACCGATAGGTTTATACTCTCTGTTACCCTGGCTGGTAATACCAGATCATTGAGGATGGAATCTCCTCAGTTCAGCCATCAGAATTTCTCATCACTTAGTTCTGAAACTCAGACCATAAAAATCGATACTTTATAACTTATATATATTTTATATAATTTTTATATTTTTCTTTTGCAATGGGACTTGCAACCTACAAAAAGGTTCAGAGGTCCTTCTTTTCCCCTTCATCCATACTGGGTCCTAGGTAACTCCAACCTACCAGTTATCATGGTTCAAAATCTTATCCTCTTAAGATTTAACCAACTATTTGTTTCAGTGGTCCTCTTCTAGGACTTGACCAAAATCTCAGAACATAACCATTTAATGGTTCAGAGGTCCGCTGGGAACATTGCAACTATTTTCTCTTAGGCTCAATACTTCCAATTAGTATTGACCTTAACTATACGACCAGCAGAGCTGTTTCTTAATGTATAGGCTACTCTTTCTAACTCTGGCTTTACTATTAAATTTTAAGCTTTAAATCCTGACTGTTTATTCGTCTAACGGGTCCTAATTTCATCTCATATTTCAGCAACTGATGCTTGGATCCTTGTATCTCATTAGCCAATAGTTCCGTTCAATTGTTCAAATCGTTTTTCTCCTGAAAAAGATTTTTGGCAGTCATTGCCATCTTTATTCACACAGGTCATTCTGGCCTCGTTAGCTTCATCCAGTTTCTACTGAATTGATGAACTTGTCTCCAGCAACTTCTGATCATTGGTTGAGTGTTATTAAGTCAGATGATTTTCTTCACTATCTTGGATCAAACGTTTCCTACTTTGACTTCATATATTCATTGGTATGGCAATCCAATTCTCTTAATTGATTGCTTCCTATTTCATCCAATGCCTCATCTAAACACTCACTCCTCAGGACTATTTAAAGCGGACCTAATTTCAACCTGAGTTGATCATGCTGCTCCTTGGGACTATTTCCAGTGGACCCAATTTCAACCTGAGTTGGCCCTGCTGGTACTCTTCATCTAAGTAGATGTCAGGTGGTACAAGGTTCCTTTCAGCACTAGATAGTTCCATATTAGGCTGCAAGTCCTTTTCCTGGTAATGTGTATCTTCACTTTGCTTCACTTGGAGCTCCACTTCTGAGCTGGATGAACGCCAATGAATGTGATTCACTTCACTTTCAGTCTTAATTAATGTTACTTTCCCTAGTAACATATTTCTAAAACTAGTTACATCTTTATAGGACATCATGTTCTAAGTTCTTCTACTCAACTACACCTCTGTAGTGAGCACCAGATTGTAAAAATTATTGTCTTTGGTTATTATTGGCAAACAACCCCAAAAAAACTTATTACTGCACAGGTTCAGTTCTTGTGCACTTTGTCCACATTGTATAGTATATGATATTACCAGTTGTAGGAAACCAGCTGTTTTTCGCTCGCTGGTGCTTCACGCCGGCTGGTTTCCAAAAATATTTATAATAAATCTAAATTAAAAAATGAAGCGCTAATAATAATTGGTTTTTTATGATTTTATTATGAGCGTGATAAAGGGAAAAATGATAACACTCGACCTCCAACTATCTAGTATTTAAAGTAACTTTGAGGGTCAAGGGAAAATTTGGGAATATGTTCAGTTTAACATACACAAGTCTGAATTAGGAAATATGCAGGAATAACGTATCATAGTTCAGGAACTCGCTTCAGGGCAGCGGAACAAAGGAAGAGGAATTCTGATTGGCTCAAACATACCCATGATGTAACATTTTTATAGATTTAAGCCAATCACCACCTGATAAATTTATTGCACCTTGGGGGACCCCTGCCTATCCTATAAAAAGGGGGGTCCCCGCGCAGGTGCATTGGAGGACTTCATTGGGGTCAGGGGAGTGCCTTCTGATAATTCCCCCAAGGTCAGTAGTGAGGTTGGAGTAATCTGACCAGCTGATTTTACTAGTGCCCATACAGGTTTTGAACAGGTTTTCCCCAATTAATGGGGTTCCACTGAGAATTGGACAGGGACTTTTGGCCAATTTTCACAAATTTCTCATTATTATCTTTAATAAATGAGCTCCTAATGACATTGGAATATTGCAAATGGCCGACATTTCCCTTTTTTGGCAGAACTTGACCTACTGCATTCTTATCTTTAGTCTGCAAAGGTAAATGTCTGACATCACCCCCCTCAAGAATGTTGGGGGGCGAGTGGGGTCAAAGGAAATGGCCATGTACGCAATTATAGTGATACCAGTAGCTAGATTTTTGATAGAGTACTCATTTCCTCTCTTGTAGATGATGGTAAAAGGACCCTCCCAGATTGTTCCAAGTTTACCACTTCTAGGGGTGATGCGGTTATGGTAGTACAACACCATGTCAGAAACTTAGAAAGTGGGTAAGGGGGTTCAGGATTCATTTTCAGCCTGCCCTTCTTTTGTTACTGTTGTGGCTAGATTGGTCATAGCTTCAGAAGGAGTTGAATTATACGTTGAGCCAATCTTCTCATAACGTTCTCTGGTTCCTCAACTCTATAAGAAAATACATTCTTAGCTAAGAGGGCAGGTATGCCTGGTTCCCACCCTTACAAGACTTGGAATGGTGACATTTTCAAAATCCAGTGATAGCATATCCGGTATGCCATAAGAGCACTATGCAAATATTGATCCCAGTGAAGAGGATCAGTTGATGCCAGCTTTTGCAGAATGGAAACCAAGGTTCCATTTGCTCTGTCCACTGTTCCTTTAGTGGAGAGGTTATATGAAGCCAAGAAGAGTTGTTGTGCTCCCATAGAAGTGGCAAGAAGTTTAAAACTCTGGAGGTGAAGTTCTTGCCATTATCACAGAGTAGTACTTGGGGGCAACCATGACGGGTGAAGATGTGTTGATGTAAAAAGGTGGCGGTGGCCTTATCTGTTTGAGTAGGAAGAGCCACGGCTTCAACCCACTTAGTGAGGTGGTCAATAGCTACTAGGATAAATCTGATCCCACTAGTAGACTGAGGAAAAGGACATATTACATCTAAGCTGATGGTGTGGAACGGTTGTTGTGGGGTAATTGGTTGATATTGGTATCTAGACTTGAAGCCACATTGCTTCTTACAAGTAAGGCAGGCTTCCAAAACATCAACGATAGATTCCATCATTCCATCCCAGTAAAACCGATCCTTAATCCATTCATAGGTTTTCCTTGCCCCTCCATGACCAAGATAGAATGTGCTTCTAAAATAGCAGGTACGCGTTTCGAGGGTCAAAGGTAAGGTAGCCATTTTGTCCCCACCTGCCTATACAGCTTACCATCTTCAACTTTAGTTTTAAGAGAGTGCCAGGCTAACATCTTTTTAACAGGCTCATCCTCATCTTCCCATTCACTGGGGGTCATTAAAAGGTCATGTAACCTTTCTGCCTCACTGTTATCCAAGTGAAGGACTGGTAGCTGGGTCAACCCATCAACATTCATTTGATGGGTTCCAGCACAGTGTTCGATCTTCATGTAATAAGACTGGAGCCTTAGAGACCAGCGAGCTAGCTGACCAGTCAGATCCTTCATATTCTGTAGCCACTTTAGAGATGCGTGGTCAGTAACTACAGTGAAGGTAGTTTCATATAGGAAAGGGCGGTAGTATTTTACAGCCAACAGAACAGCAAGGTACACCTTTTCCGTGATGCTTTAGTTTCGTTCAGCCTTTGACATAATCTTACTAAAGTAGGATACAGGATGATCTGCACCGTTATCATCCAACTGAGCTAAGATGGCCCCAATGCATAGTCTGAAGCATCAGAGAATAAGATGAAGGGTTTATTATAATCTGGGTGCCGTAGAATAGGGCGTTGTTGCAGCAGTTGCTTCAGCGTCTCAAAAGCAGCCTTTTGTTCTACACCCCACTGAAAAGGAGTGTTCTTGGTCAATAAGCGGACAAGGGGCTCACTGAGTTGAGCGAACTTAGGGATGAACTGATGGTAATACCCCATCATCCCTAGAAATACCTGAATATCCTGTACATTTTTAGGGGCTGGCATCTTTGAGATGGCTTCAACCTTGTCCTGCATGGGTTTAATACCTTCTTGAGAAATGGAGTGACCAAGGAAATCGAGTTTCCTTTGGAAGAAGGTACACTTTGAGGCTTCAACTTTATATTAGACTGACGTAACCATTGAAACACCTCCTTCAAATAATCAAGATGTTCATTAGAGGTTTTTGAGAGCACCATGATGTCATCAAGATAGACGATGACACAAGTCAACTTGAGGTCCCGTAAAATGTCACTATTGCACGCTGGAAAGAGGCAGGTGCGTTGCACAACTCTTGAGGTAATCGCATGGGTTGAAAGAAACCTTCACTACAGATAAGAGCGCATTTCTCCTGCTCTTAGGAGAAAAGTCCAATTGCCAATAGCCGCTAGCTAAGTCCATGACAGAAAAGAAATTAGAGCCCAAGAGTTGGTCCAAGGCGTCATCAATACAAGGAAGAGGATAGCTATTCTTTTTTGTGAGGCTATTTAATTTGCAGTAAATCATGACTATCCGATGTCCTCCATTCTTCTTTTTTATTAACAAGAGAGGGAAGACCAGGGACTCTGTGAAGGAACTAACAACCCTGCATCGATTATTTACTGAAGTTCTGTCCTCATTTGCTGTTCTTCCACCTTGGACTTGCGGTAGGGTTTTGACCAAATGGGATGGGCATCACCCACATCGATGGAGTGGCACCAACACTTCATATGGCCATAGTCAATATCATATTTGAAAAAATGTCACTATAATCATCAAGGAGAGTATGAACTTTTTCCAGCTCATCTGGGGTCAGCTCGTCCGAGATATGGACGTTGGGTAAGGTGCATACCAGGTTATCCATTGGCAGGCCCATATCCATCATAGTACCAATGGAGTGAATTTGTTCAATGTCCTCCACAGGGACTAACAAGCCTCTGCTAATCTCCTGGTGTTTTTTTATAACTATGTCCTTGGAGGTGAGGTTCTCCAATAGTAAAGTAATGGGCCTTTGGTAAGCAGGATCAAGAATTTCAGGCAATATCCGAGTTCCAAAGGACTGACGCCCTCAATATTAACGAGGTGCAACAAACAGTGTCGTGGGATATGAAATGTGACTTTTGTGTCAACCACTCGTTGTTCACCAGGCTTGATCACGACCTCATCTGCAGCATAAAAAGGATACCTTCCATAGTGTCCACTGAATCAGGCAATTTCTTTGTGTGACGCCCAGAAGTGGTATAAGATAAAGGTATTGCTGCTCAGGGGTATTCAACCAAGCAAGAGTATTCGTGCTTATTGGACTCTTTATTGGATATGACTACGGGACTTCATAGTTGAGCAATGAGAGGTAACCTTGCTTCAGGTGTATTATTCCCTTATACTCAATTATAAACCAAGTGCCGATAAGAAGATCAAATGCGTTGTTATCTAAAGCCACAGCAGGGGCTGATAAAACAAGCTTCACAACTTGAATGTAAAGGGATGAGTAGGCCCCAATAGCCCGGGTATTGTTGGGGCCAGCAGTTCCAAACTCTTGCGTGTACTCCAAGTCAGGCGCTAATTTGATCTTCTTGATAAGCTTAGTGAAGATCACATTGACTGGGGAACCAGTGTCCAAGATGGCCAAAATACGGAACTTTTTGAATGACATTCCAACCTTAGTGAGGGTTCCTCCAAAGTTAGGTGAAAAAGCTAAAACATCCTTGAGTCATAAGGTGGAGGTAAGTTTTTTAACAGTCTCAGGGTAGGTATTCATGATAGTTCGTAAGGGGTGAACATGCTGAAGAGGTTAATCAAACCAGCTAAGAATTGATCACATCTCTGGCAGTGACAATCACTTGTGGACACCCTAGGATTTGACTGAGGTATGTTTCCTCAGGAATGGTGGTCTCGTCTACTCCTTCAGCATTCAGGTGATTGGTAACCTCCACCTCTGCGGGGGCTCCAAGTATGTAGTAACCAAAATCATCATAACCCCCTCAGATTTGTCCCCAAGGGTATTCTCAACAACTGTCAAGGCCACGATGGAGGTAGGAGAGATGGCCACAGGAGATTGAATAGCCTTAGGGAACGCCTTTACCAGCTTAGCTGGAGGGGTAGGCACAGCAGCTTTAGTGAGCTGGAGCGGACGGATGGTAGTTACTATCTTACAGGGTTTTGATTTATAAGAAGGAGTATAACCTTTTTAGGTTGCACAGAGGGAGCAGGTTTTAACTGATCAACTAGTGCTAACTTCTAAACAGTGAGGACTGGAGGGATCTCCTCATCTTCCTTGATTGTTGCACATGAATGGTAATCAGCAACATCTACTAACGCCTCCTTTAGATCACGAATATCTTGGAAATGACGTTTTACTGAGATAATATGCCTAGCTAGGGAGGGATGAGAAGCTAACCTAGTTAACAGGGAAGAGATAGCATCATCCAGGGTGAGCATGTTAGAGGTTGTTAACCTTTGCGCAGTGAGGTAAAACCATTCAGCAAAGGCAAGGAGTGGTTCATCCTCATACATGCTAAGGCGCATAAAGGCCTGTTTTTCCCTGAGTAGAATCTGCTTAGATCCGAATTCAGCCACAAGAGCCTCCTTCATCTCCGCCCAAGTGAGTGAAGGGTTCAGGTAAGGAACTATCATCTCTTGTGCTAAACGATTTAAACAGGGAAGGATGTACTAAACTTTCTGGGTATCAGTGGAAGTATACATGGCAGCTTCATAAACATACAAAAAATTATTGATGTTTCCTTTGCCAGGAGTGAATTATTCATAGGAGGGAAACTGTGAGGGCGCTGCTTGATCTCCTTAAGGCGGGATAAGGCACTGGCAAGTTGCTCCTCAAGAGCAATGATTTTGGCTATACAGGGATCCCCTGTAGTGAGCACCAATTTGTAGGAAACCAGCTGTTTTTCGCTCGCTGGTGCTTCACGCCAGCTGGTTTCCATAAATATTTATAATAAATCTAAATTAGAAAATGAAGCGCTAATAATAATTGGTTTTTTATGATTTTATTATGAGCGTGATAAAGGGAAAAATGATAACACTCGACCTCCAACTATCTAGTATTTAAAGTAACTTTATGGTCAAGGGAAAATTTGGGAATATGTTTAGAATAACATACACAAGTCTGAATTAGGAAATATGCAGGAATAACGTATCATAGTTCAGGAACTCGCTTCAGGGCAGCGGAACAAAGGATGAGGAATTCTGATTGGCTCAAACATACCCATGATGTAACATTTTTATAGATTTAAGCCAATCACCACCTGATAAATTTATTGCACCTTGGGGGACCCCTGCCAATCCTATAAAAAGGGGGGTCCCCGCGCAGGTGCATTGGAGGACTTCTTTGGGGTCAGGGGAGTGCCTTCTAATAATTCCTATAAGGTCTGTGGTGAGGTTGGAGTAATCTGACCAGCTGATTTTACTAGTGCCCATACAGGTTTTGAACAAGTTTTCCCCAATTAATGGGGTTCCACTGAGAATTGGACAGGGACTTTTGGCCAATCTCCACAAATTTTTCATTATTGTTTCTAATAAATAAGCTTTTAATGACATTGGAATATTGCAAATGGCCGACATTTCCCTTTTTTGGCAGAACTTGACCTACTGCATTCTTATCTTTAGTCTGCAAAGGTAAATGTCCAACATCAGTTGATAAAGTATGATGACTATTATCCATAGTTGAGTGGGATTCTTATATCTTGGTCCAACGCTCAGCCAGTATTCCCAATCAAAATACTTGAGATTTCTTGATATATGGATTTGTTTCCTCATTCTGTCCAACATGATCTTCTCTGAGATTCCCTGGTGACAGTCACTTTGGTCCAACACACAGTCGGCAGCAATCCCCAATTGTTTCTCCTTCTTCTCTAGATCCCCACTCAGATCTTTACTTTTTCCTTAAAGACTCTCCCAATTATCGCAAACAGCAATAATATCCTTGAGAAGAATAGAACAATTGAAAGCTGATAATAGTTTACTAATTAAACTATATACTGGATGAAAAACTATAGAACTGTATATCTGTAGTATTATCTAACTAATTAACTTTTTTTATTATGAGTGAATTCTAGGGAATTTATAGTGGGGATTTGGTCATCTTACCCTCAGTTGACACCTCTTTGATGAAATGGCAGCCGTTGCTGTTGAATCACCCATCCTCATCTTGGCAGCGATGGTCTTCCCCATCCTGGCTAGGATCTTGTTGGACATCCTCAAGACCTAAATGGAAAGAGACGGAAAATGTGTCCCTAACATTTTTCTCTTGATCCAAGTGAACAAACCATATTTTGCTAGCAACCTGCTTAGGTAATGGGGCTTATTACCCATTAAGGAAGGTCATGAATCAAATGTTGATTTGCTAGTTGCAGGTGGCATCACTCGCCTTGTAACTTGCTACTAACATTCCCATTCAGTTATTGATGAAACCCAACCAATCCCAATTGGTACACCTGATAGTTAATCACTATCAGATGCCCCTATTTCATCGGCAACTCCGCCCAATGAGATCTTAAGCATTTGTTTATATCAATCCCTGACGGATACAACCAGGCAAATATCCTAAAATCCCCCAAATATAGTTACTCCAAAATTAGGGTCCACCGATTTCCAATTCACCGCGCATTAGGGAATTATCCCCTAGTGATTCCTGGTAATCTAGCAGGATGAGAATATGGGCAAAAATCCCAACAGTAGGCCACGCAGAAATTATCTAGGTATCCTACAGCACCATATTAATCATTTTTGTTGAAATATACTAAGTGCGTTGCACAACCCAAATTGCATCACCAGATACTCAAATAGCCCAAATCTTGTCTTAAACGCTGTTTTCTACTCATCACCTTCTTTTATCCATATCTGGTTGAATGTATCCTTCAAGTCAACTTTGGAAAATATTGTAGCTTCAGACAATTAGTCACTCAAGTAATCAGAATCAGTTAAGGGATACCGGTTCTTTATAGTTATTTCATTGAGCTTCTGGTAGTTTATACATGGCCGTTTTCCACCATCTATCTTAAAAACAAATAACAATGGTGGTTAAAAGGGAGAGCGGGACACTTGTATAAACCCCTTATCAAGCATTTTATCCAGGTATTCTCTCAGGTAAATCTGTTCCCTTTTATTGCAACTATAAATAGGTCCATGGGTAGGCTGCTTCCCTTCTAGTGAATCAATTGCGTGATCAAAGGATCCATGAGCTTGTAGTTGCTTAGCCTCCTCCTCTCCAAAAAGTGAAGCCCATTTTGAGAGATACTCGGGGATCTTTCCTTTGCAAGGTTCCAATGGACTACCCTGAGAAACTGTTGCTGACATGTCCAACTTGATTCTCTTCTGAAGCACACTCATTGAGCTTATCCTTTAGCTTGATTGTGATATAGTTCCATCCATAACTGTGCTGGAGTTCAACCTGTTTCCACCAACGATACCTAAGAATTACAGGATGGGGCGAACTAAGAAGGACCAAAAAACAACTCCATTTTACTTACCCCAAACTTTAAGTTAATGTGACGTGAACAGCGGTAAGCTAAAGACTGTTCAACATTCCCAAGGTTACTTTCATCAAATGTTTCTTTGTATGAATGCCCAGTTTTTACTGCATGTTCTGAGATGAAGTTCCGTGAGGCCCCAATGTCCAGTAAAGCCATAGTTTTCAAAGTTCTCCTTCCAAAATTTAAATTTAAACTCAATACTGGATAAGGCTGCTTATCATTTTTGATGAGATATTGAGGATCTTAGGTTTTCCCTTATGGAACTTCTGTTTCCAGAATCTTGGTCTGTTAATACCTACTATTAGACTCTGGGTGACCTCAATAACTTTGTTTAAGGGTAGCGTGATGGAGGGTGGCCTAATCAAATCTGCTAAGTGGCTTTCCATACCTTGTATGAAATAAAGAGCTCACATTTCCTCGTCTAATTCTGCCCTCTGAAAGTTCTCAAAGAACTTATGATTATATTCCTCAATAGTTTGACCTTCTTGTTAAATGTTCATCAAGACAATCCGTGCCTGTAATCTGTTACCAGTGGAAGCCGCTGCAGCTAAAAAATGGCCTTTGAATGCTCCATAATCTTCACACAAATTCTCATTCTTTTCTAAGGCCCTTATAAACCAACCCAGAGAATCACCAGTGAGCTGTGAGCCTACTGCCATAATTTGTAGTGTGTCATCAGAATAGTTTTCAGGATAAGCTTTGAAATACGCCCCTAACAACGTAAGACCTTCTTTTACTTCAGCTAAATTTAATTTCTTAGGCAAGGGGACTATAGAGTAAGTCATAGGTGTATAGTTAACAACACACTCTGTTTGCATCTGACTGAATCCTACTGCTTTTTTAAGTTATTTAATTTTGCTTTACTGGTGAAACCATCTGAGCCAGTAATCAGTAACTTTTCATCAGTAAAACAAATATTAAAGTCCCCAACAATAAAAACGTGGTGGGATATTTATTATGAATCATGGCGGTCAAATTGTCAGGGACTTGTGTACTAATGACCTGGTTGGTGGTAGCTAACCATGAGCTAGCATAACAAAGGGGTTTGATCCAGTATGACAAGGACACTAGGGGTTTCAGGTATAAGAAATGGCGGGTAAGCTGGTATGGGAGTTGCCTAAAGATATGGGTTTAAATAAGAAAAGTTGAAAGGGAGTTTCTTATAGGCTGGGGTGGTAGGTCGGTATTGATAACACTTTAGTAAATAAATTTAATAGTGTTTGCGTGATAAAGGATATTTTATTAATTCCAAAGATTAACCAAATGAATGTCTTGATTTTATATACCATCCAACTTCCTGGACTTACCTAAGCTTAATTGATTTTAAGATAGTGCAGTATTCTTCTCTGGAGCTTATGGGATTGCAAATTGCATGTGATTTTCTAGTTAGTGGAAATCATCTCAGTCTCTTTGTAAATTTGGTTTGGTTCGATTAATTTACTCAATATCATCACAATTAAGGTAATTAGAATGATTAATCAAACATTTTCAATATAATTATTCATTTGATATGCAATCATTCGATCTAACTTCATCACATACCCTCTTGATCTGATGGATGATGTCTGTACTCTCACTAATTCCACTAATGTCAGGATTTACCCTGACAGTTATGATCAATTACCTTACCTCGCTCTCCACAGTTTTATAGGGAGTGCCATAATTGTATTTACTTTTGGTGATTTACCTCAGCGCCTTTGTGTATAAGTAATTAAGTTGGTGGATCAGATCCTTAATCCACACCAGTGCAACTTCCACTGCCTTATTATGATCAACTCAGCTCATGGTATCTGGGATCATATCTATTATATTTTTCTAATATGAATGTTTTCTACTGCCCCACGCTAGCATTATACGTAATCTAGGGTTCCTATTTTTATTATGATCATCCTCCAGTGTCTTAATTTCAATCAGTTGATTGCAACTACTAGGGAGATATCCCAAACCCTAGTCATTTGCTCTTTTGGCCTAATTTAGTAAAAACACCTGTAGGTTAACACTTTTAGGTGCTGCTTTTTTTTAGTACTAGATGGTACTTTTAGGTGCTGCTTTATAAACCTAAATTGCGCCAATTATAACTCTAGTGTGGAAAGGAGCATATCTAAGTAGGAGTGCAAATTGATGTGATCTTTTTTCTACATTGCTGGTAAAGATTTACGCAAACAAAAATTACTTCTTGAGCTACAGAGCCATTGTCAGCAGTAGATATTAAAATGTGCTTTTCTTTATTCTAAGAAAAAAACCTCTAGCAAAAAGGTTTCCTTTTTCAAGTTTTCCAAGGTCAATGTCATCTAACTGTACATTGTACTTTTAATCTAGTAACCTTTGCACCAAAATCTGATGCCCCTGAGCTGATTTAAACATTGTGATGCTCGATACAGTGGTTCCCTTTTTATTAATTGATTATTATTTAACTAGTATAATCTGTACAAAAACCGCTTAACTCCTTGGCCTTGGCGCCAAGTATACTCATGAGCCTATGGACAAAGGCGACACAGTTATATATTGCTTCCATGTTATTAGTTCCTAAATTTGAGGGTAGGAAATCCTATGGCGGAACTTCCCCTTCCAGTTTGTTAAAATCCCAAGCTGTAGTCCTAGTGTCCAAAGTTTCCCATGCTCAGCTGCAAGGAAGTATCTGAATAGTACTTAATAGCTACCATCTTACAGTCAATGATGCAAATGAAGCACAACTGTCCATTTTTGTAGATATAAACACTAAGAAATTCTTTATAATAACTACTATCTTTTTTATATGACCACCAGTGATATGGTCAAGAAACTTGTACTCAGGATCATCTGGTAGAGTTTATTTTTGATATGTTCACCCATCATCCGCCAAGTTCAGCAGATTATCGCCCATCAACGTATTGAAATTGATGGTTTGGCTGTGTTAATATAAGCACAGAAACAGGATAATTCCTTGTACTTGGACAATTGGATGACAATGTTTGAAACCTTTGTGCCCCTATTCTTTATTAACAGCGATAAACTCAGGACACCTGTCAGAAAGTAGAAGAGTTGGCTGATCAGCTAAATGCTGACTATTGTGTGTTTTTAGTAAGCTTATGTATAATTGGGGAGTAGCCCCTCAATGAGTAGCAGATATCACTCATCACTGTACCCAGGCTGAAGACTATCTTAAAACTGAAGCAGAAAGACATATGAAAGCTGAAGCAGCCAACCACGAGTCCCTGCAAAGCAATTTTATCTCTATTCATCAGTCACAGGACTATTTGATTGTCCTATGAGCCAGCGTTCTGGAAAAATGCGAGGGCAAAGTCACCTAGTAAAGATATTAAGACACTAATGTTCATTGATGCTGCCTTGATGGCCTCAATACCATTATGGACGGAGCAGTGCACTCCAATACCAATTTATACCAGAATATTTTTTAGTACCAGTGGTGCTAACCCAAAAGGGGAGCCGGCACGCATCTTTATTCATAAATGGGCCAAACAAAGGGATCATCATAAATTAAAAAAAACCTAATATAGCCCCTAGGTTATCAGCCTAGCCATATCAGATGGCGAGGAGGCTTTGGGGAAACTTTTGTCAAGCGCCCGCTTTAGCTGACAGACCATGGCGGAGAGCATTGGGGTGGGAGCATCAGCGACATGGGTCATAAGGAGGTATAGGTGGCGGTTTTCTTCATTAATGAGGCCAGCAGTGTCCATCGCCAAAACGTATTGAGCAAGTTGATGCCCAGCAAAAATGATGAGAGCTGGCACACAAGTAAATGACTTGATGCACCAGCAAGTTTCAGGATAATTGGGGTCAAAAAGAGAAGTTTTTGCTGCATTGATGCAAGCATGGCTCGCACTGAAAGCAAGCTCCTCAATTTCATACTTCGCATCTTCCTCAAAATCATGAATAAAATTGGGGATAGGAATACCCTTGACAAGGGGCACCATTGCCTCATGGAGTTGCTGGAGGAGGAGGGTGTTGGCTGGGGCAGCTGCAGCTGCAACTGCCATTTTATACCAGAATATTGATATTTTCTTATGAACATGAAATTAGGAAAAGAAAGTAAGATCCCTGGATAGTGAGAACCTTAACTTGAAAGCAGATCTTCTCGCTATTAAAACTAGAAAATTGATCGCATAGAAAACATGTTGCTGATGGAATGCCAATGTCTCTCTTATATGATAAACCAGTTAAAAACGAGATCCAAAACAAACTTTTTTTAAGTTCTTCCAGGGTTCCTTGAGTGAATTTCTGATGGATTTATATATTGATGATCAGGAAACTATTCCAATAGAACCAAAGTTAGAGGGAAGTGAGGCGCTGGTTATGTGAGAGGTGCCTATCTTTCTAACTTATGTTCCTAGTATAGGAGCTTTCACTCCCTGGACACTCCTGCGACTTTCCGTTGGAGCATTCTTCCTTGATTATATGTGAAACTCCTGTACAACCAGAACGCAGTACTGTATTAACTCCTGATTGCACTCATAATCATCTTATACATAGGTCTCTGGTATTTCAAATAAAGTTT
Organism: Massospora cicadina; assembly: GCA_022478985.1. NCBI lineage: Eukaryota > Fungi > Entomophthoromycota > Entomophthoromycetes > Entomophthorales > Entomophthoraceae > Massospora > Massospora cicadina. The sequence continues at coordinate 162,614 of JAKSZP010007972.1, read as the reverse complement.
ACTCCCACTCCTCGTCTCCAGCAACTGGAAGTCATAAGGAGTCACACAGGCCCTTTGGCCCTGCAGCCATGAACCTCAAGTTCATGTTGGTCTTATTACCTTAACAAAGTTTGTTAAAAAAGCGAATTTGCACAATTTCATTAGTCTCTTCAAGATTAGTATAGTCATAGCATCTAAAAATGCTAAGTTGGCAGTGGTAATGAACTTGCTAGACTCTGAAAAGTCAGAAGTTATTTATTTCAGAACTACAGAAGGTTGTAGTGACCTAACATAATGCCAAGAATCTTCTTATTTAGGAGTTTCGTGGACTAGAAAGAATGACTGCGTGAAGGGTGGAATTCCTTAGCATCTTTTTTCACAAGGATGAATTGGTTAAAGCCTTTGTAAAGCACTTTTATTTGGAGGCACAGACACTATCTGGTGCTAATATTAAAAACGATTTTAAATCTCAGATAACTCTGTGCTATGCCTGCAAGCCCTACAAAAACTTGTAGTAGGGTATTATTCCAATTCTTTTAGGAGCATAACATTATGCATATGGTTGATTACTCTAAATTTGCTCCATCACCTTTGAGATGCCCAAAAAATCCTTGGGAGTCTCATAACTCCCACACACTCTCTCTCTCCTTAAAAAAGATTTACCTCAGCCATATGGCCCTCATTCTGATATTCCTGATAACAGTCAAATTCATGTCATCTGTGTAAAAAATGGAACTTTATGCTATTTGTTGCCCTGATTGGAGTTATAAACCCAAAGTTCATTTAATGAACCTGCAGATGATGAAAAAGTGGGAAAAGAAAGGGCGTAGTATAACAGGGATTTTTTTACATCCGCCTCCTCTAAAAAAATCCCAAATATGAAGAAATCCTAAAAACAACTTCCATGAGGCAGAAAATGATGATAACGTCCTCACCTTTGATGTTTCAAGTTGTAGTGAATGATTTGGTAGCATTTACCACACGCTCACAGAAAGAGCGCAAAAGCCAAGTTGGAGAAAAATTTAGTATCAAAGCTTTATTTTCAACAGTTAAAACAACTTGAGCTTCTGATCCCCACTGGTAAGACCTCCAAATTGAATGGGTACACTTAGCTATACCTATCGAGGCCTTGAAGGAGTCAGCCTCCTATTATGTAAAGATATTTATAATTAATTAAGTCAAGAGGACAATTTGGATGTCCACGCTATAAGTCCTACTTGTGCCTATATTTCTAAGTGCACTGTCAGGCAGCCAGGGAAAAACACTAGCAGTGCGAGAATCTGAGGGCAGAGCTTTGAATTACATGGTTCTGGAAGAGACTTTGGCCATTGTAATAAGATAAGAACTTGAATAAAAGTAAGATAAATAATAAATTACGCTAAAAAAGTACTTTATTAAAAATAAATCAGTACTGTTTATAGTACTGTTGATTACATAAGGTGATTCAGGATTAATGGGAATTTGTGAAGAGTGAATCTTGATTCCCACGTGTTCTAACCATCTCATTTCAATTGTAAGGTCAGCTGAGCTTCTTGATCACTTTGTTTTTTTCCATAGCAACAGCTGATAAAGGTATTGGAAAAATGTGGGGTAGACTTGGTGGAGATCAGGATTGAGCTGGGTAAAGAGATTCCTTGAAAGTTGCAGAAGAAAGGGAAGGTTTTGGTACTTAAGGTTTCCTTTGATCGAGGTGGCAGATTTCTGAGATCTACAAATGTAATATCTTTGTTGTATTAATCAGAGTATTCAGAAAGGGTTCAGGATTAGGCAAAGTAATTAATATTAAAAATATATTGATTCTTAAACAAATTAAGAGTAATTCAAGTAATACCTCAAATTAAAATTCTAAATTTCTGATATGGATTTGAACCTTAATTTGGGACTTTTGGGACTGTTTGGGCAGTGCGAGAATTATGTCATAAATATTGGTGTCTGATGATATTCTCCTCAGGACAAGGCTTTCACCTTGCATAGGGAGAATCCTAATAGAGCCCCCTCAAGTCTTGTCTAAAGGTAGTAAATCTTGGTCCCATCTTCAATCTTGGTACACTTTTCTTTAATATTGATGGTGAAAACTAACTTAAAATCTGTGGGGAATAGCACATCTGAGCCAACAACCTTGTTCCCAACTTTGGGGACAAATCCTAGTTCAGGTGAATGCTCAGTGGGCGGTGCCTTGCTGTTGGGGGTAGCTTTTTGCCATCTCAAGGTAAATTCCCAGCTTTCAATATTAACAGCTGCATCCTCAGTCTTGGGTAGCCATCCACTCAAATTATTTGCAGGCCACGTTTTAGTAGGACTGGATTTGTATATGGTTTCATTTGGGTCAATCAAATTCAGAGTGAGCCCTAATTTGTCAGTTCTAGAGTTCCTTTCGCTAATATATGGCCCAATCTTTGGAGGGGAGTGTTTGGAATCAACAAGTGGTAGACTTGCCAGCAAGAAGTTATCAAACTTATAAATACTTAAGCAAAGGTAAGTCCCAGGAAATTGATCTGGCGCTTTAGGCTTTGCAATGCTCTGATTGTCCTCAAGGTATCCATGGGGTTTTCAAGGTTTAGTCCCATTGTTGCGTTTGGAAGCTTGTTCTTGGCTTGTTCCTATCTGATTGTTTTGATATTTTAGTCAATGCTCATTGTCCAAATTTGATTTGTCATTTGGCGCTTTTGGGGCCAAACACCCAATAACCTTCATTTCCTTTTCCTTCTCTGAATCAGCAGAGCGGGAAATGACATTGAGATATGGAATTTGGTATATTAACTAAACAAATATTAGTGTTGGTATTAAAATTATTGTATTTTATTAAAGTGAGCACTCCAATTGGGTTGATCTATGGACTTGAGGGCAGGCCTAAACTTAAATAAATTCTTTTTGTATTGGACCATTCTGGAGAAATTTCTAAAGAGAGTTTGCTAATGCAAAGAAACAAGTCATATAATCTAGTAATCATTTATAAGTATGATATCTTCCCATAACTCTTTTTGAGCTTTGTTCCATAATTCTCTGCCACTTGGCAACACTTTATCATAATAAATTATGTCCTGTTAAAGTTTCTTTATACTGAAATGTTGGCTTTGTTGCTCAATTACATCTTTTTCAAATTCATCAGTAATATGAAATAATCAAGTATAGGCTTTAGCTGATTGGGAATCTTTAGTTGCACAAATTCAGTAGTCTACTGGGCCACAAAAAAGAAGATATCTGGTAATTTACTTCCCATGAATATTAGATTTTGGTCATTCCAAAGTAAGTAGGCAAAAAGGTTAGGTTCTGGTGTGATGATAGTTTTTCCTTTTTTCATCCAGGTTTGAGGTTGTCCTCTTTGAGTGACTAGGAAGCTACCTGGCAGGGAGTACTATTTTGTCAGGCGACCAGGGGGATCTCACTTGTGGTGCGAGAATCTGAAGGCAGGATTTAAAGTGTACAGTGCTGGATAAGATTTTGGCCATTTGATTAAAAATAAAACCTAATAAAACTAAGATAAATAACAAATTCCGCTGAAAAAGTAATTTATTCAAAATAAATAAGTAATATTTAGTACTGTTGAATACATAAGGGGATTCATGATTAATGGGAATTTGCAAAGAGTGATTCTCAATTCTCAGATGATTTAACCATACCATTTCACCTGTAAGGTCAGCTAGCTTCTTGATCACTTGATATTATTTTTATAGCAACAGCTGATAAAGACATCAGGATTAGGTGGGGTAGACTTTTGATAGAGAATCAAGATTTAGTTGGGTAAAGAGATTCTTTAAAATGTTTGGTGAAAAGGGAAGTTTTTGCCTCCGCCGCTTCTGCTGCTCCCTCTTCTGGCGTTGGGATGTCTGCTGCCTCACCCAAATTTTTGAGTGGGGTGCAATCCTTCTGCGCCCAAGCTCAGTTAATTTTTGGCGCTGCTTCCAAAGCAGCAGCCAGTCAAAATTTAAAATGTTCTAAGAATTCATCTAAATTATGTAATCCTGAGCTGATGGATGAGACAGTTTTGGCTGAGCTGCCGTGGTCAACTGTTTGCAGCCAATCAAGATCTGCCACTGCACTGAACCCAGTGGCTGCCCTGGCATTAGCTGATTTAAATCCATTCAAGGCGCTCTAATGGATTGATGAAACAGATCAGCCATATAATGCTAAGCCCTATTTTGCCTTAGAGGAATGTTTTGTAAATCCTCCTGATTCACGTCCCCACCATTTTAGAGCTAAAAACGGTTTCCCTGCATATAAAAATATTAACAAAATGGCAGTAGAGGCAGCAGATGCTCCCGCCAACACCCTCCTCCACCAACATCTTCATGGGGCGATGGAACTCCTTGTTGAGGGTATTCCCATCCCAATTTTCCCCATGATTTTGATGAGGATGCTAAATATGAAATTAGGGAGCTCACTTTTGGTGCGAGCTAAGCCTACATTGATGAAGCAAAAACCTCTCTTTTTGACCTATTTATCCCCAAAACTGTCAGTGCATCAAGCCTTTCACTTGTGTGCCTGCTCTCATCACTTTTGCTGAGCATAAACTTGCTCAATATGTTGAGGCAATGGACACTGCCAGCCTCATAATGAAGAAACTCCCCGGTTATACCTCCTTATGCCTCATGTCGCTGATGCCCCAACCCCTATGTTGTCCACCATGGTCCACTAGCTAAAGCGGGCGCCAGACAAAAGTTTCACCAAAGCATCCTCACCTTCTGATATGGCTTTTTAGGCTGACAACTTAGGGGCTATATTAAGAAATTATTTTATTTTCTATTAATTTCTTTATTTGGCTCATTTGCAAATAAAAATGTGTGGCGGCTCCTCCATTTGGGTTGGGCACTACTAGTGCTAAAAAAAAAAAGGGAAGTTTTTAGCGCTCATGGTTTTTTGATTGAGGCGATCAATCCTGAGATCTCCAAATGGTAAGATCTTTGTTGGATAAATCAGCCTATTCAGAAAGGGTCAGGATTAGGCAAAGTAATTGATAATAAAAATATACTGATTGCTAACCAAATTCAGAGTAATTTAAGTAATACCTCAAATTTAAATCTAAATTGCAGACATGAATTCAACCTTAATTTAGGACTTTTGAACCATTTTAGCATATTAAGAATTAAGTTCTAAATATTTGTGTCTACTGATATTCCCCTTGGGACAAGGCTTCCACCTTGCATAGGGGGAATCCCAATATGTACTTATATTGATATTATTATAAATAAGCTCAAGGTATGAGCTAGTTATAGATAGTGGGGCACCCCTTTAATATTGTGACCATTAAACTGGTGAAGAAACTTGGCCTTGCTCCAGACATGGAACTTTGAAAACCTATGTCATCTCAGGCACTCAAATGATTACCTCTGAAGGAGCTATAGTGCATTGCCACTGCGTTTTGCTCACTTGTGATATCCGCTCCTGCCATCATTTTCAAAAAAATTATTCTTTCCTTATTGAGACTTTATTTATGAGAGCTTATGGAGTCTAAGCTAATTCTTAAGAAAATACTTTTGGATTTACTTGGACAAACGCTTTTGTTATTTCTAATTGGAAGGATGAGGCCCCAATGCCATGAAATCAGGGGTTGTTAACCTCTTGTTCAATGATGGCATAAAGTCAATTGGCTATCAGGGGATTTATGGATGTACTCAGCGGTTACCTAGTCAGATTGTGGAATCAAAGTGTATTATGCTCCATGCTAATTATAGCCTAATTAATATGGCGGGCTATCAAATCTTAATGATGACAGAAGATAATTTAAAAATCTCAGGGATTATACAATGAGATCTTTACAACATTTTGCTAGTCAAACTTAAAACCTGTTGCCACGCCTAAGTTTATTCCACCTGACAATGGCTAAACCCAGGTGCTTATAGCTTATCTATATACTTATTCTATTCAGATTAAATGACATCAAATAACTGATTTTGTTCATATCTTAACTGTTGAGGAAGTATCAAGTATCCATGATTTTAGTAATCTGGATAAATTTTGGGCTTGACAGCCATAAGTGCCCACTAGTATGTCTTTGGTACCTTGGGAACGCCTCTTTGATTAAACAAAGATAAAAAGGAGCAAGTTCTGGACTTTTTGAGAAGTATAGTGTATTTTCTAAGACGTTTTCTATTTAAGTTGTGCAAATGATGTGTTACACCAGATCAATACTGGTAATCATCCACGATTTTCCTCCATCTTATTAGGCGCTCAAAGGTGGAAGATGAAGTCATTAACCACAAAATCAACAAACTAGTGAAGCAGGGTATTTTAGTGCCCTATAAGAGCCTTTGGGCCACCCAGGTGTTGGTTATCAAGAAAAAGGATGAATCCAACAGAGTGGTGATGGCTTACAAAGCTCAATAATATTACCAAAAAAGGATTCCTATCCTTTACCGCAAATTACAATTCATTAGACCACTTGTTTGGTACACAATACTTTTCTTCCATGGATTTGATTTCTGGCTATTATCAGATTAATTTTCCTGAAAGGGAACAGGAGAAGTTTATAATAATCAAAGCTCAGGGTCTATACAACCCACTAGGATGCTACAAGGGCTGTGTAACGCCTAGCAACGTTTCAGTACGCTATGAATAGCATATTGGCAGATTTAAAATCTCATGTGTGATAGTGTATTTAGATGCTTTAAAAAATTTTCAGGACATTTAAGGAGCATTTGCAACACTTGGAAGAAGTTTTCTGCCGCCTGGGCAAGGCCAATATGAACATAAAGCTGCATAAGTGAATTTTTAAGCAGATAACTTGAATATTAGTGGTTTGTCGTTAAAAAACAAGGCTTATGGCCCAAGCCAGCTAAGATTGAGGCCATCAAAAAAATTTCAGGGATGAGTAGCAAGTGCAGTAATCAGGTATTCCCTGGAATGGTTGACTACTATTTCTGGTTTATGGAGAAAATTGTAGCATAGGTAAGCCTTATTTCATCTCCTCAAGAACTGGGTACAAATTAAGTGGATAGGGAACCGCCAACTGGTCTTTGAGATGTAAGGCTTTAGATATTTCAAGGGATGATACTTACATACCCAATCTTTGATAAACAGGTTATCATTCAGATGGACGCCTCCTTTACTGCTGTAGGGGCAGTGTTATCCCAATACAATTATGATGGACTAGACCATCCCGTTGCTTATTGCAGTTGGAAGCTGGATGTGCATGAATGAAACTTTTTACCAAGAAGGAGTGTCTAGACTTCCTTTATGCTTGTTATCAATTTTAAATTTACATCCATGAAGTAAATTTTACTGTGGTAAAGGACTATGCTTCTCCACAATAGTTGCAGAATCTTAAGGATTCAGAAGGGCGGCTAGCTCAATGGGCTTCAAACAAGAAGACTAAGACTTTGAATTTTAACTAGACCCAGAGTTAAACATTAAAACGCTGTTGATCTCTCCCATCTAACTACCATAGCCTTAATGCCTGACCCCGCCATCAATAATTTTGATAAGCGGGTGACTCAGCAGTATGGTAATGAACCTGAAAAGTTTCAATGCACGTTGGAAAAGCTGAGGCAGAATACCTTTGCAGATAATGGGAAAATGTACAGGGTTATTAACAAATATCTTTTGTTTTTTTAGGCCTACTGCACTTGGACTTTATTATTGTTTCCCATAAGGTGACAAGGCATGGTAAATATAAAACGCTTTAACAAATTGTTCTTGTTATTGGGATTCCTTGTCTTTTAATATTCATGAGACTATCAGCTGCTGCCAAGAATGACAAGCTGAAGCGCCCTCATGGAAGGCCACTTCAAATAAGTTGGTTGTATAAATTTCCTGGCGCATTATTTCTAATGACTTTGAAGGCCTTGGTCAATAGTTTCAGGCATTATAAATATATAATCGTGGCCATCAATCACCTCACTAAATGAGTGGAAGCCAAAGTGGTCAGGTAATTAGGGGCCATGACTATGGCTAAGTTTTTCCTAAAATAATTGCCATGGATGCCCCCAGTTTCTTTTGACAAACAATGGGACTAACTTTACATGCCAAATAATTGCTAAGCTTAATGACTTATTAAGTATAAGAAGGTTATTATCTATGGCCTATCACCTCAAGAGCAACAGAACCATCAATCAAGTGGACAGCTCTGCTTGGGATTTTATGTAAGATCATCACGGCCAAGGCATCCAGCTAAATATATTTTCTTGCCTTCCGCCAAATTTTGCATACAACATTGCATATCATTCAGCCATGGAACACTGCCTGTGTAAGGATTTCCACAGATGGCAAGAACAAGGTGGTGCTTACTACCCTTTTCAGGTAGTAAAGAGCTTTTTAACTTTAAGGAGAATTTCCCATATACCTGCGCCCACTCCAATCCCCCACTGTTTAGTACTTGTTATGTTAACAAGATTAAGCTCCTGTGTATAGAAATCCCATAACTATATCAAAACGCCAAAAGTACTTCAGGTAAGTTTCCTAATACCACCGCCCATTTGCCACAAATTTCCAAAATTTTCAAAACCTTTGATGCTTTTTGTTTTATGACGTTCCAGTAACAGTAATTAAAAACTTTGGCGAAGAATACTGAAAATTATGACACTGAATACACCCTCTGTAAAAATTAACATAAGTGGTTACATATTGGCCATCAACCCAGTAACCTTTTACTGTATAGGTTCGATTTCATTGTGCACTTTGTCACATTGTATAGAATGCATTAATCAATAATAGTATGGAGACTATTATCTGTAGTTGAGCTTAAACTATTATTAGGCCCAATGCTTCAGCCAGTACTTCCAATTAAATACTCTGTAAGTTGTACTTGTAGGGATTCATTCCTTATATTCTTGTCCACCTTATATTCATTAAGATACCCTGGTGACAGTCTCTCTTGGCCCAACACACAGTCAGCAGCTATCCCTGATTGTGGTTCCTTTGTCTCTAGATCCCCACTCAGATCTTTACTCTTTTCTCTGAGAGTCTTCCAACTACTGCCTTCTGCAATAATATCCTTGAGATAGAATGAAACAATAGAAGCTGATAGTCTAACTATACACTGAATTGATAATATTACTGTAAAGGTACTTGTTATTTTCAAAGCTAGAGTTTTCTGAGTTTTTATTATAGTAAATCCTAGGGAATTATATAGTAGGGGATTTGGCTGTCTAACCCTCAGTTGATACCTCTTTGATGAAATGGCAGCCATTGCCATTTAATCACCCTTCCTCATCTTGGCAGCGATGTTCTTCCCCATCCTGGCTAGTATTCCATCGTTGGACATCCTCAAGACCTCAAACGGAAAGAGTTGGAAAACGTGTCCCTAACGTTTTCCTCTTAATCCAAGTGAACCAACTATAATTGGCTAGCGACCTGCTTAGGTAATGGGACTTATTACCCATTATGGCAGGTCACTTCACCAACTGATTGATTTTCTAGTTGCAGGCAGCATCAGGCCTCTCAACTTACTATTCATTCCCAATTAGTCAGTGATGAAACCTGACCAATCCCAATTGGTACACCTGATAGTTAATCACTATCAGATGCCCCTATTTCGTTGGCCACTCCGCCCAATGAGATCTTAGGTATTCATCCAGATCGATCCCTGATGGATATGACCAGATGAATATCCCAAAATCCCCCAAACGTAGTTCCTCTGAAACTCAGGCCAACCAATTTCCAATTCACTTCGCCTTAGGGAATTTTCCCATAGCGATACCAGATAATCTATCAGGCTGGGAATATGGGCAAAAATCCCAATATATCCCCCCTCTTGCCTAGATTTCCAGCAAGAATCGGACTGGAGCATGAGAACACTGCTTTGGACACCTGGTCAAATTCTTTATTGGTTCAAGCGGAGTACACTTGTCAATACTCAACTCTGCTTGGGACGACCTTCAGCATATGGCATTCTTCCTCTTCCTCCTCACTATCGCATTCTCAGAGTGTGGTCCACATGACCTTCTTTCATGCCAGGCTGATCAATTTACTCATGACGATATTAGTCCCAGGATCCAGTTTCCCCCATCAGGGTATATGACCCTCTGTCATATTCAGGATTCTTGGTCCAGCGTCCTAAATTTCCTGATTTCTCCTTGTTATAGACAGGAGACTCTTGCCATCGATGTTCATTTTGTGGCTTGATTAAGAATACTTCTTTCTATTCACCCTCATTATTTTGCTCATAACCTATTGGCTGTAAGTCATTCCTAATTCTTCCCTTGGAGAGCTTATCTCATCAATTTTGCGATTAATTTCCCCAAAATTGGAGCCTAATGGATTATAGAGTGCATAATGTCAACTTTTATATAAATCTAATATCCCCCCTCTCATCCAGCTCATATGTCAAATTCCGAATCTCACTACCAGCAGCTCCTCAATAGTCTGTCTGATCCAGACCTCCATCTCTTCCAGCAGATGAGTCAGGATGCTCGACAGAACCTCTTTTATGGTCCTTCCAGGACTCATATACCTAGTCTGGCTCAAGTGGCTATTCCTTCCATTGAATTAGCGGAATTGGTAACTAATCCCTCTGGAACCAGGCTGGCCATCATTTCAAACAACTCTTAGCGGACTCTTCCTCTGCAGTTGATTCTAGAGTTAGACTTTGAAACCCTTCTGGATTTGGCTCCTTTTTGCTGATGCTCTGAACATCATTGTAGATGCTCCAGAGATTATTCTGGCTGGGTCAGACCTGCTCCCTGAGTTCCTCTTCTGACTCGGTCAATTTTACAAACCCGCTGTACTAGTTTCTGAGCTCTCAATCAGTAACAGCATACACTTTGAGCTCCCCTACTCTGAACTCCAGGCCCAAGTCACCAATGCTTTGACATTAGTGCTGAATCCCTCAGATCTTAATAACCTTCTAGATCAGGATACTGCCACTTATGCTCTTTGCTTTGCTGGCCAAGCTCTTCAAATTTGGTCTATGAAGCTTCCATCCTCACCTGGTTTGCACCAGTCATTCAGTGTAAATCCCGGGGAACGTCCTCTGGGCGTTGATCAGGCCATTTTCCCATTCCCAAGCAAGAAGGCACTGAAGAAGATGGCTGTACCCTTCATTACTCAGAACGATCTTGCTCATGTGGTAGATGAGTGCTGGGTAACAGCTCTTCCACTTCAGATTCCGCCTCCAATATCCACACTCACCTTGGCAGAACTGTTATGGGGAATCAAAGAAATCTGCGCCAAGATTTTCAAAATGAAATAATTGGAACTAATTTGAGAGGCAATCAGCCTGATGTTCAAAATTCAAATGGTTGAAAAGGTATGAAGGCCAATGTATCATCTGGAATGCTTAACGGTTCTGACTCAGTTAACACAATGATCAGAAAAATCACCCCCTCCCAAAATTGTCAGGGATCATCCTTGACAGGCAGGCAATAACATCAGACACCACTGACAAGGGTTCAAAGCCTCCTGTTGGCAACTTGGGCGTTGCGCCTGATGTAACACCACTGACTGAATGAACGGCCCAGCAACCAAGCATGGGCGGGTTGGGAATCCTAAACCCGTTCCCAACCAAATGGCCTGCCCCTACGTGGGGTGGCCTTGGGGGATTCCCGCTGCGTATCGGGCTAAACGCCATCATGCCAACTGTCAGAAACGCAGCCAAGCCTTGGCTTAGACATTTGAGGTTTAACTGAAAGTGACTCAGCCCACCGCCAGATTCTTCAATGTCAATTCCCAGGGAACCAATCCGCCCATTCCCTAATAATTCGCCGGTTAGGTCAAAATTGAGGGTCCCAATCCTGGCTTGTCACTGCCCCAATCAACCACTATATAATCAGTTGCATTGCACTGAGAAGATTGTTGGTTGATTTTCTTCCTTTTTCTTTGCAATAAAATTTTGCCAAAAACCAATCAATTTAAGTTGTGTTAATTATATTCTGGCCACATCCACAATGGCTTTTCCCTGGTGGCCCGTTGCTCCGCATACTGGATGGGCTCTACCAGTACTCATGGTCACTATGGCCCCCACCTTTGTTGATTGGATTCAGCGAGTCAGATACTTCTGGCACTTTAACCCCGCTATCATGAACTTCCAACAACATTATATGAGAATCTTGTGGCCTTACATCCACCATCTACAAGTGAGAATCTGTCTCCTTGACTCCCAAGTTGAAACAACCCCATATACCAATGAACTTATTGAAACTATTTCTGTGATTCCGCCCCCTGCAGCAAGACCTCCAGGGTCTGGGGTGGGCTCAATTTGGTTCATCATTGGGACCATACTCACTGTTGCTTTACACCAACAATTCGTTGTTTTGCTATGCCTAGCTCCATATAACATCATTTTAATGACAATGCCTCTGGCATTATGGCTTGCTTTTTGGGTACTCACGCATCCTGACTGGCAAGCCAGTCTAAACTTCTTCTGCTATTTCCATGACATAATCGACAAACCATTATTTCCAGCCACTTCTGCCCTGCTCTTCGAGGTGGGCGCTGCAGTGGCTACCCTTTACCAAATGAATGTGCAATCAGTAGCCTGCTGTTTATTGTTTGTTTGGTCACTTACTGATTTTGGGAGTAGTATCCGCTCTACCTTGGAGAATCTTCTTCAAACCGCCTAAGCTGCACGGATTGCTACCCCCTCCTCCCGCTAGCCCGGAAGGAAGCTCAAGTGTCCCTTCCCAAGAGATAGCCAATCAAGTTCATGACGCCCTCACTGAGGTGCAAGTGCGTACAGCAATTGTGCTTAATAATGCTTCAGCGTTATCTCATGCCCAGCAAGGGCTTACGTTGTTAGATGCTGTGGATGGGGATGCCCGCTGCTGGGTTAGAGGTCTTCTGCGCTCTTTCACACAAACAGGAGACACCACTTTACTGATGGCTGTTGTGTTAGCTGCCTTAAAACATCCTGTGTCACAATCAGACCACCTATTCATACTGCTCTACGCCATGGACGAAGCCCCTATCCTGGTTTCTTTGATTTCTACCTTCCTTGAACTGGCTCCTGTGTCAGGTCTCTCTACCAATATGCTTCAAGAAGTCTTTAGATCAGGTTTAATTCAGAGTCCGCCCATCACGAGGTCTGGTCCACCATCCAAGGAATTGTAGATCAAATATGTGCCACCGCGACCACTATTAATGCCTTCCCCACCATGTAACCTATTATCAGAAAGGGGATTTTATGATAGGATTACCCAACGAAGATGTGGATGACATGTCTACCTCTGAACCAGCGGTAGATCTGGGAGCCAATCCTGCCAAAACTCCTGTGTCCGAGTTGGCTGATTCAGAGTCACCTATAAATGAATCTGTGAAAGCCCAGATGGAGGAAGTCGGTTCCCCCACCCTCATTCTTCCAATTTTTGCTCTGGTGAAAGCCCCCATATATCCCCCAATTTGCCAGTCATTTCTTCAGTCGCAAAAGAGTTGGTTGAATCTTCCAATAAAAAAAACCTTGCTTATTTCCTGTTGCCTATGAAGATGAGTGTCAGCTCGCATCATGTCTCCTTTGAGGCCCTGGTGGATACTGGAGCCATAGGGAACTCATGAGTGTCAAGTTGGCCTAACAATTAGAGCTGGAAATGGATGCGGGCCCCTCAGTGATAGTGGCCTCATCCACCTCCCAGACCTCATATGTCATCCGTTGGCCAGTATCTTTTTCAATCCACCAGTTTAGCTTCTGCGATCATTTTTCTGCTATGCTGAATTTGGTGTTTCCAGTGATCTTAGGTGTGGGATGGTGGCGCTGACAACATGTCAAGATTCACTTGGAGTCTAATATGTTGTCATTTACCAATGAGCAACTGGAGGGTGAATTCCCCCTGATTGACACCCTTAAGAAGACACAAGTCTGCAGTTCTATCACTTCCCTCGTCACTTCTGCAGGCATACTGGCCAATTTTCCAGAGAGTTTAATGCGCTATCAAAGTATCTTCAACTCGGAAAAGGCGGATCATCTGCCTCCTCACACTAGGTCTAATTGTGGATTTTGAATGACCATGGAGTTGGTGAACATCAACTGTCCATTGTATCCCCATATAACGGAGGAGGAAGTTGCACTCAACACCTGGTTGGACGACATGCTGAAGAAGGGTGGTTGTTCAAAAAGATCTCGCCCATCACCTCCCCCATCATCTTCACCAAAAAAGTGGATAGTTCTCTCTGTCCCTGCGTGGATTACAGTCACTTAAATAAAATAACGGTTTCTGATCCCTACCTCTTGCCTCTGGAGCAGATGATCAGCCAGGCAATCGCTAAATCTCATGTGTTCTCTAAGATGGATCTGGTGAACGCTTTTAGCCAAATTTGAGTAATGAAAGGGCAAGAATGGTTAACAGCGATCCAGACGAAGCGCGGCATTTTCCAATTCTGTGTAATGCCCTTTGGGCTGAAGAATGCTCTCACTACATTCCAATGCATGATTGATGATGTACTGGGTGACCTCCGATTTACCTGTGCAGTTGCATACTTTGATGATATTCTGATCCACTCCCCAACTCCCAAACAACATGCTACTGACTTGGAAGCAGTTGTGGCCGCCCTGCATAAGGCAGGCTTGTTTGTCAAGCCTTCCAAGTGCGAATTTTATAAGGATGAGGTTACCTTCCTTGAGAACATCATCCTTAAAGATGGTTACACAATCTCTCCCAATAAGCTATATGCAATCCGAGAATGGCCAACCCTGACTACCCAGAAACAACTTTGGAGTTTCTTGGAAACCATCATTTTCCTAAAATTGATTTTCCCAGCCCTTTCCCAGCTGGATGCCCTGCGCCACCCCTTACAGGGAAAAACGTACCATTTCATTGGACGCCCAAATGCCAACAGGCGCTCAAATCAATTAAAGAGGTGTTCGTGTCCCCACCCATTTTGAAGCACGCTGATCCCACCAAGCCATATATTGTTGCATGTGATGCCTCATTGGTAGCAGTGAGAGCGGTGATGCTCCAGGAGCATGATGGTTTGGAACATCTGGTCACCTATTTTTCCCAGAAGTTCACCTCCACGGAGCAGTCTTGGGCCATCTATGACAAGGAATTGGCAGCCATTTCATGGGCATTAACTCATTGGTGGTACCTGTTACAGGGTGCTCAACATGAGTTAATGGTCCACATGGATCACCAGGCCCTTCTGTACTTTCATAAACCCCAAAAATTGACGCATTGGCAAGCCTGAACCTATCAGGACCTGTGCAGTTTATAACTTCAAATACAAGTTTGTAAAAGGTGCACTCAACTTACTTCCTAATTTTCTAATCCACAGTCCCACCCACTGCTCCATGGACCCAGAGAAAGTGGATCTTGTTACCGTGATTCCTGCCACCCAAATCCTGTCAATTGTCCCCCCCATTGTTTCATCAGTCGCTTTGGCTCCTGACGCCCCACTAGTGGTTCAGGTCTTAGCCAGTCAACTGGTCTGCCCTGAGGGCGTGGATTTGGTCGAGCAGTTGGTCCAACTGAGTCATAAACACTCCCTATACTCCTTGGAGGAGGGACTCATTTATTTTTGGTCTTGCATCTGGATTCCCTCCTCCTTCTGAATGGAGGTATTCTGCACACATCATGATCCCCACGGTCAGTCATCCCGCAACAAAAAATGCATCAACTTGATCAAATAAACCTACAATTGGGCAGGTCTGACAAAGGAAGTTCCAGTCTAGATCACCGATTGCATTACTTGTGCCAGGGCTAAGTCAGACCACTCCAGTAAGAATGGCCCTTTGCACCCCTTACAACAGGCAGAGGGCCCATGAACATCTGTGTCCGTGGACTTTATTGTTGAACTTCCCAGCTCTAACAGGTTCACAGCGGTGATGGTGGTGGTGGATTGCTTCACAAAATTTTCCTCTTTATACCTTGTACTTCCACAATTATGTCAGAAGAAACCGCCTGCCTTTTAGTACGCCATGTGTTTTTAATGTTTGGTCTCCCCAGGAGATTATCAGTGACCGTGGCTCACAGTTCACCGCACAGTTTTTGAGTGAACTCTTATTGATCCTAAAAAATATTCCCCTGTCACTCCACTGTGTATCATCCCCAGTCCGAAGGGCAGACTGAGCGTGTTAACCAAGTCCTTAAATAGTACCTGCGTTGCTATGCTGCAGCTGCGCAAGACACCTGGGCTGATGATCTTCCCCTCACTCAACTTGCTTATAATAATGGAACCCACACGTCCACAGGGTTTTCTCCCTACAAAGCAACGTTGGGTTATAATCCTTCATTTTCAGTCGGACCTTGCTTGCAGCCTGAGGTTTAGGCTGCCGCAGACCATGCTGAACATATCTGATCAACTCAATCCTTAGTGCAGGAACACCTCACCAAAGCCATAGATGACTACAAGCGCTTCTCAGATTGCAAGCAGCTTCTGGGTCATGATTTAATGGTGGGCTCCTATGTTATGCTTGATACCTGTCATTTAAGAATTCAGGCCCCTTCCCACAAGTTTTCTATTACATGCTTAGGTCCCCATTCGGTGGAGGAGGTATTGGGTAATGGGGCGTTCCAGTTGAAGCTCCCTGCTCATTGGAAACAGCATCCCATCTTCCATATTTCCCAGCTGTCGCCCTTCAAGGGTGATATCCCCACAGAACCTGAACCAATCATTATCAAAAATGGGGAAGAGGCTGAGGTAGAGAATATCCTGGCATCTCAAATGTCCCGCCATTCCGTACAATAC
The DNA here is from genome assembly GCA_022478985.1 of Massospora cicadina. NCBI lineage: Eukaryota > Fungi > Entomophthoromycota > Entomophthoromycetes > Entomophthorales > Entomophthoraceae > Massospora > Massospora cicadina. The sequence continues at coordinate 146,087 of JAKSZP010007972.1, read as the reverse complement.
CTCATGGCCTGAAAAGGGTATCCAGCATACGAAAAACAGTTGGGTCAAGGCGCATGATTGTGTAAACTGTATGGAACTGGTTGAAGCGTTCCATATATCCTACCCTGAAGCTCCTCACCCCCCCCCCAAAAAAAGTCGCAATGATTATGGTGATCAAATTACCCAAGGCGCACAAGAATGTGGCTCTGGTGCAGTTTCCCAGTGGTGGGGCTCTTCCCTTGGAAAAAGGAAAGGGTAATGTAAGTCCCAGAGAACGTCCTCTGGGAATTTTTTTGGCCATTTTCCTGTTCCTGAGCAAGAAGGCATCAAAGAGGATGGCTGCACCCCTTGTTACTCAAGGCAATCTCGCTCACGTGGCAAATGAGCGCTAGGTAACAGCTCTTCCACTTCAGATTCCGCCTCCAATACCTACACTCACCTTGGCAGAACTGTTATGGGGAATCAACGAAATCTGTGCCAAGATCGTTGAAATGAAATCAATTGGAACTAATTTGAGTGGCAATCAGCCCAATGTTCAGATTTCAAATGGTTGAAAAGGTATGAAGACTGATGTAATAGCTGGAATGCTTGAAGGTTCTGACTTTATTAACATGATGATCAAAAAAATCACCCCCTCCCAAAATCGTTGGGGATCATCCTTGATGGGCAGGCAACAGCATCGGACACCACTGACAAGGGTTTGAAGCCTCCTATTGGCAATTTGGGCATTGCGCCCAATGTAATGCCACTGATTAAATGAATGGCCCAGCAACTGAGCATGGGCAGGTTGGGCATCCTGAACCCATTCCTAACCAAATGGCCTGCCCCTACGTGGGGTGGCCTTGGGGGATTCCCGCTGCTCATTGGGCTAAACGCTGTCATGCCAACCATCAGAAATGCAGCCAAGCTTTGGTTCAGACATTTGAGGTTGAACTGACAGCGACTCAGCCCACTGCCAAATTCTTAAATGTCAGTTCCCAGGGAACTAATCCGCCCATTACCAAATAATTTGCAGGTTAGGTCAAAATTGAGGGTTGTCACTTCCCCAATCCCAGCTTGTCACTTCCCCAATCAACCACTATTTAATCAGTTGCATTGCACTGAGAAAATTGTTGGTCGATTTTCTTCCTTTTCCTTTGCAATAAAATTTTACCAAAAACCAATCAATTTAAGTTGTTTTGATTATATTCTGTCCACATCCACAATGGCTTTTCCCTGGTGGCCCGTCACTCTATATACTGGATGGGCTCTACCAGTACTCATAGTCACTATGGCCCCCACCGTCATTGCTTGGATTCAGCGATTCAGATACTTCTGGAATTTTAACCCCATTATCATGAACTTCTGACAACATTATATGGGAATCTTGTGGCCTTACATCAACCATCTACAAGAAAGAAACCGTCTCCTTGCCTCCCCAGTCAAAGCAACCCCATATACCAATGAACTTATTAAAACTATTTCTGTGATTCCGCCCTCTGCAGCAAGACCCCCAGGGTCTGGGGTGGGCTCAATTTAGTTCGTCATCGGGACCATACTCACTGTTGCTCTACACCAACAATTTGTCATTTTGCAATGCCCATCTCCATATAACGTCATCCAGTCTGCAATGCCTCTGGCATTCTGGCTTGCTTTTTGGGTGCTCACGCATCCTGACTGGCAAGCCAGTCTAAACTTCTTCTAACATTTCCTTTTTTTTAGTACTAGATGGTCCCATTCTTCTAACATTTCCATGACATTCATCTTTAGCTTCCACAAATCCCGTAGTCACTGCTTGCAGGATGCAATCTGCTCTCTACACAACTATCTCTTCTCTGGAGCTTCCCATTGGTATCTTCCGCTGATGGCATTAATAGGGGGCATAATTCAGCAACCCCTGTCAAGTATTCCTTCTTTGTTGTCACCCCACATGTCTGGTGTCCTTGATGAAGCCCGTCAGCAGACGCTCAGGGCTAATCTTTTGGCTCTGGAGCCATATCAGGATTACTTGGGGTTATTTTCCAATTGCCTCTTCCTCTAATGCTGTTTTCCTCCCCACTCTGTGGTTTTGCGATTGGCATCTTCCAACATCTCAATTTCTCTTCCCCTAGTCGCTTTTTTCTCAGGGCTCAGCTCCGCTCAACAAATGTGGTTTCATGTAGGTCTTACCCTCACAAGCATCCAATTGCATATCAATTTTGACGGGCTGTTCATTCCTACCGCAATTCATTTTCCCTCCCCCAAGAGGTGACATAGGCAGAATCATCCCCATAATGAGGATGATCAATAAAAATTCAAAAAATACATTGGCTCTTTTTTCTATGCAGTTTATAATTTTTTTTTCCAATACCTTTTATTGATTTTTTATCTTTATTCTTCTTTTTTACTATGGGACTTGACCTTGTTTCGGTTCAGAGGTCAGTCTTTCCCCCAAACTGGGTCCTGGGTACTTAAACCTGCCAGTTTTCCATGGCTCAGAGGTCCTTTTTTCAGACTTGACCTAATCATCAGGACATGACCAACTTAATAGTTCATTGGTCCTTTGGGAACTCTTTTATTTTTTTCCTCAGTCCAACGCTTTAGATACTTATTGTGGACTCAATTTACAACTCTTCCATCCAAGAGATTCTTGATGGAGTAAGCATTGGTTGCCATCATAGCGATTACTTCAAATGGACCTGACCACAATGCATTCAATTTGTTTCTTTTTCTGAAACCATGCATATCGCAATAGGCAACTCTTTCCCCTATTTGATATTCTTCTAAGGCTGGTCAGTTTTAGTCATCCATTGGTTTTGCTTGTATCCTTTTCTTCAAGGTTGTATCAAATGCTTGCGATTGCATATTGATCAGGATACTCATCAGTCAGTTCAGATATTGCTTGGTACTCATCCCCAGCATAGGTTCTACCACCAAATATAAAATCAGCAGCAACGCGGCCCTTCTTCTGTATAATAATTCAAACGACATTTTCCCATCACCATATGATGACTAATATTGTAAGCAAACTTCAATGAGCTCAGTTATGTTCCCCACGCAGAAGTTCTCCCTGTGACTAGCTTCCTCAGCGTCATGGCCAGCATCCCATTGACCCGTTCTACCAGTCCGTTCATCTCTGACCTATTTTATGGTACTGACATGACTCCTCAGATCCCCATTATTTCGTTTAACCTCAGGATCACATGAGTCATGAAGTTGGTCCCATTGTCACTCAACAGGACTTGCGGAAATCCATGCCAGTATACTGCTTGATCCAGGATGAATCTCGCAGTACTGGTAGCGTCTACTCTGGTTAGGGCCTTCATTTTGACCCATCTCATCAGATGGTCAATGGCAACTATGATTTACTTGACTCCCCCTATGCTCATTGTCAGCGGTCCCATCATGTTGATGGACACTGTGTGCCAGGCGAATCCAGGGCAAACCAGTCAGTATCCAGTTGTGTTCTTGTGTGGTTTGTGCAGCTGGCACTCCACGCAACAATCCAGATGATCCGAGACATTGTAGTTGATCAATTTCCAGTAATAATACTGGCGAATATGGTCAGTTGTTTTCCTCAAGCCTCCATGCCCGAAAACCTTGTGAGCTGCTTGTACAATTGCTGCTCTTTCCAACGGTTTTAGGGAATAATAGCCGCTTCCCGTTGATTGTCTTGAATACTTGTCCATTTATAGTCTCAGTGTTTTTCAACACTTTTTGAAGTGCACCTTGGATTTCTCGAGGCTTGTCCCCAATTCTTCCTTCAACCATTCTCTGGAATAGCTCATTCACCTGCAGGTATACCAACTGGACCATTGGTATCCGTGATAAGCCATCTGCATTCTGGTGAGAAGCCCCCACTCAGTGGACTATCTCATAATCGTAAGACTGAAGCTTAAATGCCCATTGGGCCAGTCGTCCTTCTGTTTCTCTTAGATTGTGTAGTCAACACAGCAAAGAGTGGTCCGTCACCACCTTAAATTGCGTTCTGTGGACATACACCTGAAACTGCTTGCATGCATATATGACATCAAGGCATTCCCGCTCAGTCATGGTGTAGTTCCTCTCAGCGGCTGAGAGTGTCCGGCTCACATATGCCACCAGATGTTTGTCCCCAAGTTCATCTACTTGGCTCAGTACGGCGCCAATCGCCATCAACAAAGCATCAGTTTAAATGATAAACTCCCAATCAAAATTTGGATACCTTAGAATTAGTAAATCTATCAAATATGGGCGTAATTCATTGAAGGAGTCCTGGGCCTCTTCATTCCACACGAATCCTTTTTTCAGATCCTATAATAAATGAAATAAAGGCTCAGCTATTTGGGCGAAGTCCTGAATAAATCTTCTATTGTATCCAACCATCCCAAGGAATACTTGGATGTCTTGGACACTCTTTGGTACAGCCATACGCTCTATAGCTGCTATCTTCTGGGTTTGTGGCTGCAATCCACTTGAGTTGATCACAAATCCCAGGTATTCCAACTCTTTCTTGAAGAAGTGACACTTCCTTGGCTTGATCTTCAGGTTAGCCATGGACAGTCTCTTAAAAGCTTCTTCCAAGTTGTGCAGGTGATCAGTAAACGTTCTAATGAATACATTGATATCATCCAGATATACCAGGACACATGACAACTTCAAGTCGCTTAATATCGCGTCCATGGCTCTCTGGAACGTCGCAGGCGCATTAAAGAGACCCTGAGGCATCCTCATCAGCTGGTATAACCCCTGCGCGGTAATAATCACGCATTTTTCTTGGTCTTCTTCTGGAAAGTCAATCTGCCAATATCCCAAGATTAGATCCATCATGGAGAAATACTTCACTTCTCCTAAATGATCTAGCACATTGTCAATCCTCGGTAGGGGATATGAATCTTTCTTCATAACTTTGTTCAGCATCCAGTAGTCAATCACCACCCAGTTTAATACATCCTTCTTCTTCATGATCAGATTTTGGACTCGCCCAGGGACTTGACAATATAGCTAGAATCTCATGCTTCACTGGTTTGCTGATCTCATCCTCCACTACTGCTTTGGTGGCTTTTGATCTTTGGATCAGTCTCATCCTTATCAGTAAATTTTCCCCAGTGTTGACCTTGTGAATTATGTCTCATGCGCATTCAAATAGTGGTCGTCCTGAGCAAACACTTCCCAATATTTCTCAAATAGTTTGAGCACCTCCTCCTGCTGGCCTTCTGGCAGATCAGCGAGCTGCTCCCAATCAACCAATAGGTTGATGCTTTCAGTTACCCCAGCCAGTAATCCCATTTCATTGAGAGACCCAAAATTGTAGAATTATCTCAATTCGGCTGTCAGTATCAAATGAATAAACGCAATGATCTGATTCCTTTTTGATCTTCATTGGTTTTTCGCTCATGTTCGCTAGGAGAACTCGAATTTCTCCATGGCCCATCATTATTATCCCAGGAGCCACCCATGGCTCCACTCTGGACTTCTTCCAGGGGCTTCTGACCTCCCCATACAACAGCTCTAGAATCTCCAAATTCAACCCTGTGTCAACTATTATCTGCAATCTGGCCAGTATGGTCCTTTCTTTCTTGATCCTTAATGGAATTCCCCAGTTTTCTAGGATTTCTGCCAGCATCTCATGTCGCTTCCTACCAACCAATTGGTATCAAATAGGTACAATGCCATCATTGTATATCAGATTAATGAAGTTGTTTCTCCAATTCAATGGAGCTTCACCATTCTTCTGGTATACCAATGGTAACGTCTGACCCAGGATGGTCAATGTATTATCCTCAAAGTTACATTTAACTCCATATTTCCATAGGAACTCCATTCTAATAAGTATATCGTAGTTTTAGTTCACCAAAACTATTGCTGGCGCAGATACCACCAATGACCCAAATCATAGTGGCAGCACACTATACGCTCCACAGGAATTGGTGGTTCTCAGCCCAGCTGTCCCATATTCTCTCTTGTGTTCCAAGTCCGGTGAGATCTTCATCCTCTTCACCAGCTTAGTTGACACAATATTGATGGGCGCTCCGCTATCAACAATTTTCCTCACCCTCACTTGATTCACTTGAATATCTATATATGTCCACTTGGAGTATTGTAATATAGTGTTTACTGAGTGAACGGCGGCGTTATTAGCTAAAGCTAAGGTGTGAATTATTTGTGCTGATAATTCAGGAAATGATTCCTTTATTGCACTGAGGGGGATTGACAGTTTGGCCTCATCTAAATGGATGTCTGATAATTCTTCAAGTTTTCTCAGTGGTTCAAATCTTCTCCACCAGTTGTCAGGCATATGGCTGGGCAACTTCCTGAATTATTTCAGGGTCAATCTTCTTCATCTCAGCTCTGGTCACGGCATTCACATCCATATTGACCACTTGGCATAGCTGATCCTGCTTGTCATCTGCAAACAGATCACTAATGTCTATTTCTTCATTTATGATATTGGGAGGAACAGGTTTCTCCACTGCTCTAGATTGTTCCTTGTCTAGGCAGCAGGCCCTTTTCCCAAATCATTGGCGGCTGCTGTCTCCTTGGCCTGGACCATGCTAATCTGATCCTTTGGCTTTTTGCAGTGTATGGCAAAATGTCCTTTCCTGCCACACTGATAGCAGACCTTCTCTTTCTTGCTTAACCGTCTGAATTATTTGGGCTTATTTCCTGGCACAGTTCAGTTTTTAGCCTCTTTTGCTCCTTCGTTTCCCTTCATGGGATTCGGATTTTGTACTGGATTTGACTTGAAGCTTCTATTTGGGGCATCAAACTTTGCTCCCAAAATCTTCAGGTTGTTTAACATTTGTGAGGCAGTTATCTCTGTCACAAATACAGAAGACATCATTCAATGCAAATCGTGATAGGGCCAAAGGGCCACTTGCAAAGCGATTCTAGCATCAAAATCATCTAATACTTTCACTCTGGCCAGGATCTGCAACTTCTGGTAAAAATGATCTGTGAAGCTAGCAAGAGACTTGTCTTTATGGAACTGAATTCCCATAAATTCTTGCTTGCATTTTGACATGTGGGTTAGACTCCCAAACTCCTTCATGATGGCTGCCTTTGCCTCAGCATATGACCAGCTGTCCCCCTCCAAGTGGGGTAACACTAGGTTTTGACAGTTGGTGTCCAGGCGGTTCATGACTGACAATGCCTTTTGACGATCTCTGTAGCCAGTCATAGTCATGTTGAACAGTCAGAAAATGCTGAGGCGTTTTTCAATGGAATATTGGCAATTATAGCGTTGCTCTAAATTCCTCCAAGTCATTTCAGTTCAATTCTCTCAGTTAAGCTACTTGGCTAACTTGTGGAGTGACTTTGGGCGTCATCTCCAAAATGGCATTAAAGGCAGGTGGCATATTTCTTGGGGTATTCGACTTCCCAAGTATCATATGAGGACTTCTCTCTTCAGCATCGCTGGCCATATCAGGCTCACATGCACATCTGTGGTCTTTCAGTTCCTCCACTTCTTTGATCAATCTCTTGATATCCGCACTGAACCTTCTTAAATGAACGTGATCCACTTTTTGCTCCATTTTCAGGAATAGGACCTCTCAAACAAGGTCCCCTTCTTTCTTCTTCAATGAGTTTACTTTGCCGAGTAACTCATTCCTGAAGTTGGCTACATTTTCTAATCCTTCCTCCACCTTGGCGTTTTGTCTACCAAGGCCACAAACTCCCGATGGTCCACTGAGATTAAGGCATTCTGATTCAAAGTGGCGATCTCAGTCCACAGCTTGCATATTTCTTCTTTATATGACATTATAATAGATTCTTTACTCAACTACCCCTGTAGTGAGCACCAGCCTGTATAAATTTACTTAAGTTGTTGATTATCTGCTGTCAACCCAGTATCCTTTTTACTGCACAGGTTTGATTTCCTCATGCACTTTGTCGCATTGTATAGAATTTATTAATCAATAATAGTATGGAGACTATTATCTGTAGTTGAGATTGAACTATTACTAGGCCCAACGCTTCAGCCAGTATTTCTGATTAAGTACTCTGTAAGTTGTACTTGTAGGGATTCATTCCCTATATTCTTGTCCACCTGATCTTTGCTAAGACTTCCCAGTGACAGTCTCTCTTGGCCTAACACACAGCTGGCAGCTATCCCTGATTGTGGTTCCTTTGTCTCTAGATCCTCACTTGGATCTTTACTCTTTTCTTTGAGAGTCTTCCAATTATTGCCTTCTGCAATAATATCCTTGAGATAGAATGACACAATAGAAGCTGATAGTCTAACTATACACTGAATTGATAATATTACTGTAAAAGTACTTGTTTTTTTCAAAAAACAGAGTTTTTAAGTTTTTTATTATAGTAAATCCTAGGGAATTATATAGTAGGAAATTTGGCTGTCTAACCCTCGGTTGACACCTCTTCAATGAAATGGCAGCTGTTGCCATTGAATCACCCTTCCTCATCTCAGCAGTGATGGTCTTCCCCATCCTGGTTAGGATTCCATCGTTAGACATCCTTGAGACCTCAAACAGAAAGAGTTGGAAAACATTTCCCTAACGTTTTCCTCTCAATCCAAGTGAACCAACCATAATTGGCTAGCGACCTGCTTAGGTAATGGGACTTATTACTCATTATGGCAGGCCCCTTCACCAACTTATCAATTCACTAGTTTCAGGCAGCATCACTTGCCTCGCAACTCACTATTCATTCCCAATCAGTCAGTGATGAAACCTGACCAATCCCAATTAATACACCTGATAGTTAATCACTATCAGATGCCCTATTTTATCATCCACTCCACCCGATGAGATCTTAGGTATTCATCTGGATCAATCTCCAATGGATATGACCAGATGAATATCCCAAAATCCCCCAAATGTAATTCCTCCAAAATTTGGGCCAACTGATTTCTGATTGACTTTGCCTTAGGAATTTTCCCCTAGCAATACCAGGTAATCTAGCAGGATGGGAATATGGGCAAAAATCCCAACACCCTCCCTTCCCTTATTTCCCCAATATCACTTTCTGATGCTTTGGGAATTTGCTTTCATTTGAGTGCCAGACCTCTAAGGATGGAGCGTGCCTCAATTTGGAAATTAAAAAAGAAACCTAATTTGGGGACAGTCAGTCATGGAGTGCTCCATCACCTCCTACCTGTAACGGACAAGTTAGTCTCATTTGTTACATTCCAACTCAGATTCAAAGTCTCCAAATCTGAGTCAGATCGCTTTAATAAATTTTTTGTTTTGGTTGTTTTGGACGCTGGGTTGTGCCTTTCCTGATATGTAGATTAGGCTTGTGCAAGCCTAATCAATAGCTTGGGTGAGGTCCCCAAAGCGCTGCTTTATAAGGCGTTCCAGCACCTTCCAAAGTTCACTTTGGAACTACATGAGGACCACAGATTTCCCTTCCTGGGGAGCATTATTGCTTGCTCCCAAGATGAGCTCTGATCGGCGGGCAACTTTGGTTTTTATGTTTCTGAATAAAAATAAAGGATGTTTTGGGGTTCACATACCTCACATACCTGTGGTCTTTTTCAGGTGTTTCCATTTCAAGGAAGCTTTCATGTGGTTGGTTTGGACCAACCACACAGAAGACTTTGCATAGCCAACCAAAGAGAGGTGAATGTTTAGCTGCTTGTCAGTGCCCCAAACCTCTCCCTACTCAATTGGGCCACTTTGGTTGCTTTTCAGTGCACCAAAGCAATATGTAATTATACAGTGGTTGTAACTGGGGTTTTTCTGGTCTGTTACGTTATTCCAAAGTCAATGTGCAATCACGCTTCTGATCCCCAGTTTGGACTGACCTCAGTGTTCACTTGGTCCTGGTTGTCAAGTAACCAGCACTGATGGGAGCTGAGGACTGATGGCCAACTCTGGACTTGAAGTGACTATTGGTTCAATTTCCCAGTGAGGCCACCTGCTCACCAGGAATCAGTGGCATCAAGGGGACCTGTCCCAGCAGGACTCCCTCACCCCACCAATGGTCCACCCAGAAAGGGGTCAGATGTCCAGTCACGTTGGACTGTGTGCCCCTTTCACATTTTCTTTGGTGAAAGCGCCTTCCCAGTCAGGATGGTAAGACCATTGCTAAAGAGAGCCTGGGAGGGGGTGCAACACAGCCAAGTGCTGGGCGTGCATCCTTGTGCCAGGTGGGCTGATTCCAGCAGCCCAGTGGTGATTTGATCCCACCATCTGTGTTACTTTAAGGGGCTCAGAGTTTATCTGGGCTAATTTTCCTGAGGCTCGAGGTAACTCGCCCCAGGAAGCCCTCATTGTGGCAGCCTTCCGCTGAGGGGCCCCTCTTTGGGGAGGTGCTTTCCTCTAAGTGGGGGGTGATGTAACGGACAATTTTGTCTCATTTGTTACATTCTGACTTGGATTCAGATTTTCTGAATCTGAGTCAGATTTTTTAAAAATTTTTGGTTTGGTTGTTTTGGACGCTGGGTTGTGGCTTTCCTGAGCTGTAGATTAGGCTTATGCAAGTTTAATCAATAGCTCAGGAGAGGTCCCTGAAGCACTGCCTTTATAAGGCGCACCAGCACCTTCCAAAGTTCACTTCAGAATTCTATGAGGACCCTAGCATTTCCCTTCCTGGGGAGCATTGTTGGTTGCTCCACAGACGAGCTCTGGTCAACGGGCACCTTTGGTTTTTATGATCCTAAATAAAAATAAATGATGTCTCAGGGTTCATATACCTTGCGTACCTGTGGTCTATTTTGGTGTTTCCATTTTGAGGAAGCTTTCACATGGTTGGGGTGGACCAACCACACAGCGGACTTTGCATAGCCGCCAATGAGAGGTGAATTTTTGTCTTCTTGCAAGTGCCCCAAACCTCTCCCTACTTGGTTAGGCCACTTTGGTTGCTTGTTGGTGCACTAAAGCATTAAGTAATTATATGGCAGTCAGAACTGGGGTTTTTCCAGTCCGTTGCACTACCTTATTCTCATAACAGTTTGCAAATTGACCCTCTCCTCCCAAGTAAAAAACCCTAGAACCTGCATCTGAAGAAGATGCTACCCAAGAGCTTTAGAACCCAAGAACAGTGCTACAAACTGTAATACCCCTTTCTCTATATAAAGGCCAGAGCCCTTATTTGTAAGAGTACTAGCATATTTTGTTCTCTAAGTAACATTTGTTTTAATAAAAACATTTCCCCTACCATCATTTTTATTTTTGCCATTTTTAAGCATTTTTGAGCACCATGGCGCCCATAAAAGCTGTTTTGGTGCAGCTGCAAAAGTGGTTCTACATTATTGGCTAGAGGTATTTGGGGTCACATTGACAGCAGTATCTTGGTTCATCTGGTGGCTGATCAAAAACTGCCATTTTATAAACAGTGCCAATTTAGGCTCTCCATTCCTTACACCACATTTGTCTTACTTTATAGAAAGCATCCCATGCTACCCCTGCTCTTATAATATATTTTAAAGAAGAAAGCATGAGTTCCAGAAGATAACTGTAGAAGCTCACTCAGACCTTAATTCAGCTACAAAGTGCTTCCTAATCCAACTTGCTGTCATAGAAAGTCAGGTCTAAATTTTTTAATAAAAAAGACTGCCAGACATTGCCTACCTTTGGCATAGTTAATGGGTGTGGTATTATGATAACCATTGCTTTGGAAGGAATAGAAAATTCAGAACGCATTTAGAAAAGCCATATAAGATTATAGAGAAGAAATATACTAATTACAACACTCTGAAGGACCCACTAAGTGCTACCTTATCAATTGAGTGCATACTAAATTTATCAAGAAGCAAATTTACGCTCTGGCCTTATGCCATGGGCTTTTAATAGTCCATATAGCCCCCACTCTCTTGGTTCCCAGATGTTTAGTCAAGTTTGGGTAAAAATGTAAATGGTTTGAAAACCATCTGTTTATATGATAATTATTCAATTTTATACTTTAATTAATATTTATATACGGTGTTGATTGGTTATGATCACTTACCTTGCCTTAAGGGGCCCCAGTTTTATGAGAAGTTCCAGAGTTGTATTAGTTTACTTTTGGTGATTCACCTCAGCGCTTTTTTGTATAAGTAATTATGATGGCAGATCAAATTCTTAATACTTGCCAGAGAAAATTCAACTGCATTACTATAATTATCACTTTGGTTATGGCCTTAGTTGATCATATCCGTTATTATTTTAATCTAAATAATCTATCTTGCCCTGTGCCACATAAAAACATGGTAATAGGGTTCCTTCTTTTATTATGTTCATCTACCAGTGTCTTGATTGCAATTGGTTGATTGTGAATATTATGAAAATACCTTGAGCCCTAGTCATTTGCTCCCTTAGCCTAATCTAAAAATTACTTCTTTAGGTTACCACTCTCAGGTGCTGCATAGTAAACCTAAATTGCGCCAATAAGAGCTCTATTGAGGATAGGAGCATATCTAGGAAGAAGTGCTAACTAAAAGGATCTTTTTCCTAAGTTGCTGGGGAAGACCTACAGCAAACAATAATTACTTTAGTGATCCACAGAGACATTGTCAGTCATAGATTCTACAGTGTGCTTTTTTATTCTAAAATGGAAATCCCTCTTGTCCTAAAGGGCCTATTCTTAAGTTTTTCAAGGCTACTGTCATCTAAAAGTACTTTTTATCTTTAAGTGTAGTAAACTGTGCACAAAAATCTGATGACTGTTGCACAAATTCTAACATTTATGCACTAATAGCCATGCCCAGTACTAAGTTTTTTATTTTGTTTGATAACAATAGGCTAAAGCTAAAATATTGCATAAAACTCTCTTTGTGACAATAATATGACTACCCTCTTAATTTTGATCAATATCCCATTAATAGCTAAAAGAATCAAATTTAATTAATCCAGTATAAACTAATATATATATGTGTGTGTGGAATTAAATGCACTCAATTTCTACCTTCCTTAAGTTATGACCAAGGTGTTGATTGATTATTTTTCATAACTAAATTATAAGAGCTAAATCTCTCTCTGCTTGGCATAACTTTCCAAGCAAATTAATTTTGGTAAACTAAAAACAAACACTTAATTGCACACCAAAGTCTTGCTCCAATGTTGTTGGATCCCCTGCCAACTGTTCCAGCATGGGGAAGCGGTGAAACTCCCCCTCCATTTTCCATCTGACAGAAAAACGCGCTCATACTGGCTCACCCAGTCATTCCAAACCCTTGGGATGATTTGTTCCTCCTAAGGATCTCGATGCCCATCTCACCCAAACCCAAGCAATGCCCCACTGCCCCCTGGTGCTTCCCCAGAGCAACATGCATTTTGACCTTAGGGTTGAATATGGGAAATTCTTCCCCTACAATGACCAAGCCATTATCAAAATGGCTCAGGAGGTAATGACACCAGCCTGTTTATTAGACTTCCGCCCCTATAAGGGGTACTTTGATCTTGGCTTCCCCTGTGAAGCTGATGCAGCCACTGTGGCAACGGTGCCACTAATTTTCAATAATATTCCTCTCCCAACAACTTGGACCCAGATCCCAACAGATACCACCTTGGTGGTACAGTTCGCTGGTTTGCCCACCCACCTCCCCCCCAAAGTGCTCCACCAGGAGCTAATGGAAGGATTGGCAGCCTATGGCGCCAAACCCATCTTAAATTTGTTTCCAAATGGAGCCACACGCCTCACTGGGCCTCAGGCATATGCCATGATCAGCCCTGAGTTTACAAAGATTTCTTTAGCAATTCCCCCTTGTGCCACCATCCCATATGCCCCTGACCATCTGTTCTGGGCCTGTGTTGAGGGCGGATGGACAATTTGTCCATCCTGTTTTGAGTTAGACCACTCAAAATGTAAATGCCCATACTCAGAAACTTCCACCGATGCTGAAAGTTTGCCTGATGCCCACCAATCCGCCACCCATCCTGCGCCAACTCTGACATGGGGTACAATCCTACCTTCCCCTCCTCCAATGCCTGATGCTTCAGCTGCACCTACAGTCACCAATCAGCACCCACCTTGCCCCAATGCCACAAATAATTCATCCAACCAAACATTGGATTGGATCCCAGTTTGATCCCATGCATCCACAAATAAATCAAACAAACCTCAACTGTACGCTGATTCCCCAATCCAATTTAACCAAAATCCATGGGAATTATTGGATGAAATTGATGAATAAGGTAATGTCATTGAAGAACTGACGCTGCAACTCAAGCGGCTCTGTAATGCAGAATGGGATGCTAAATTCCCACCTCAAAAATATGTCCCACAACCTATCACCAAACTGTTCTACAGCGACTACCAGCTTGCAGTAGAAGCAGCCGCCACACCAGATTGCCGTCCGCTTTGCAAAGCAGCCACCAAATCTGTGGCTGCGCTTGCAGGAGAAATTCCACCTCCCGTCATCCCCAACAATCTTACTCCACAAAATAAGATCAACATGAAAACCTTGCACAAAAACGTTACTGAAGCCATTCAGAACGTGGTACAGTAGCACGGAATCCAAAAGCAAAGATAACCCAAACCAACATTGCCACGTTCATTAAATTCTCAGATGCCCACCTCAAAGCTGAAGATGCTTTGGGCAAATACATCGTTGGTATAATGATGGCTAGCAACTATTTGGAAGTTCCAGTCATTAAGGATATTGGACCTCATGCCGCTGATGCCCCCACACCCTTACTATCTGCCTTAACACGCACCCTACTCTGGAATGAAATGGATGCAGTCAAAGATGAGCCCCCCAATCCCCCTCCCCATCCACCATGGAAGGATAGCAGTATTCGCTACCCACCTGGTTGGATATTTTGTTAGGTATGATTCAATTGATCCGTCCATTTTGGGTGTTTCATTTGAATCATTATTTTTATTATGATTTTAGTTTCTAGTTCAGTAATGTCCATCCCCTGGTTGGCTTACCTCAGTCAAATAAATTATAAGAGCCAGAGGGGAGGATACCCCAGTGGTAGAATAGGGACCTCTACCACTGTCTCCTTAAGTTTGATCATATTACAGGAACTTTGGGTAGGGGACAATTATGACTGTGTTGGCGTTGCACGCCAATGCCCTGAACTGAGATAGCAAATAGCAAAGGCGGTCCATGGAGTTCCTGGCCTATCATATGCCACACATGGAGGTTTTCTGGATTATATCCTCCTTTCTCCATTCATTCAGTTTCCCATTGATTGGTGTGGTATCATCCCCAGATCGGCCCACCTCAAATAAAATTAAAAATAACTTATAAGAGCCAGAGTCTAAAGTAATCCAGTAACAATATAAAGATGTAATTCAGGCCAATATGAGATTATAAAAGAAGGTATACATTATCTGATAAAATGAAAGTTTAATATATGATATTTATACATAGCTCAATATAGAAATAGAAATAATAAGATTAATGGATAAATTAGAGGTGGCTTTTTTCATGTGATTAAGGGTTCACATGGCCATTAATTAGTTTATCTGATATCTGGACTCTATATAGTTTATGGTTATTTTTGCATAGTGAGAACATGAGGTATCTATTCCAAATTTGATCTTATTATCTAGTATATAGTACTGGTACATTATTTCATATATTTAGATTTTGATAATATATGAAATGTCTTAATTATGCCAGTACTATCAATAATATATATATATAAATATTTTGAGTTAACAAGATAATTGCCTAATAAAACTAATTTATCAAATTATACTCTCTAAATCTAAACTTAACTTTTAGATCTGAAGTATCACTTGAGTTAATTTCATATTTTAAACTCTCTTTCAAGTAAATTTGACAATCAATATCCTTCTTACCTTTATAGTATTTTATCTAAAACTTCTGATGAAATTTTTTAGATAGATTTTGTTTATATCTCTTTTAGATCCATCTGATAATTCTTTCCTTATAAAGTTTAATCACAAATCAGATAAACATTTTAGTGTTTTCTTCTGTTTTATCTATATACATATATTGATCTTCAGAACTCTGGTAGATAAAAGCTAAAAAAGGTTAAAAAATTGTTTATTAATAAATCTTGAATAGCAGTACCATAGCAAAGCACAGTCAATAACTATTTTGTGTATGAATAAAGAGTTACTTCATATATGTTTGTATGTATTTATTTATGCTTGGGACACATTATCTTCTTAACATACAAAGTAAAGAGCCAAAATTAGCACAAATACTTATATGTTTGTAAACTACTGTGGGCTGGTTTCTATTTTCTTAATCATAATTTATATAAATAAAACTCTAGGTTTAGGCTTTCTGCAGCTATATAAGAACCTATCATACCAATTTTAATGAAATTCCACACTCACAGCCAGTATACATAAGAAAACTTTACACTTTATTGTGGTAGCAATGGATCAAAATTGATACAGTTAATGTTAAAAGACTTTTTTGATATAAGCATGACCAAATCTCAACATAAACTCTTTTTCAAAAAAGCAAAAAACTTATATTTCAAAAAGTTAGTAAAACTGGATTTTATTGTTGGATTACACCTGACTCCTACCTTCCTTAGATTAGGAATATAGTTTTAATAATTGTTTATCTTTATTAAATAAATTATCTAAAACCTATATATATATCAAAATTAAATTATTGTTCTACTTTAAAAATCCCTAACTAGATCTACATTTGTCCACAGTAATCTCAGAATCTATTGAACCAATTTTAATGTACCTTTACATGATCCAAGCAGTGTGATGTATTGATAGTAAAACATATCATCCACTAAATTTTTATGACCAGAAAAGATATCCCATATGAAAAAATGTGACCAACTATCAAACTACTGTTCAGTTTCTATTTGTTTTGATATAAAAACATCCCTCAATCTATCATAGAATCAATATAATGAAAATTTCCAATATTACTATATTTAATAGTCATCAAATTAGTTTTGTTAATTTATTGGATTTTCAGGTATTTAACCTAATTTAAATACCCAATTTATAGCAGGTACCCAATGGAAGATTTCACTGCATTTGGTAAAGACAGGTAAAAAAGGACTAATGATATTACTGAAAAATTTATTTTTATCTGTGGTATTATATATGATTACTTTATTTATAATTATGTGATGAACATCAGCAATATAATATCTGTGCCTCTTTAATACTTTTATATGATTGGTAAGTACTTTTGTGTCATCTGTAATTGATCTATATAATTTTAATATACAAATAATCACTTCATTTAATTATATTGCTACATAATTAAGGACTTATTAATTATTATTTTGATTTCATATATTGAAAAAAACATGAATGAGAGAACTGTTACTTTAAACAGTTATACATATAACCTAAAATATAAGAAATTATCTAATATAGATGTAGTATTGGCTTTCTATTAACTTAATACTTACATTAAATTAATATACAAACATTTGTGTGTAAAGCTGTGGTTTCCTGCTACTGGATAATAAAGATGGGCTTATATACGCTCTACTTTACATATACAAAAATACCTGAAAGGGTTAAATTTGATATGATTGTAGTATGGGGATATGAGACTTCCTGCTTAAGGTATTGACCAATTAAACATGAGCCATAAGGACAATCACATCTAAAAGGGCACATACCATGTTAATTTATTCATGCATCAGTTAATCAGTATTGCATAACTTTGAATTTGAAGAGATGATTTCATATTGATAGTACAGTAATTATCATTTATTTGGTTGACCCACATGTCAGGAATTTAATTTCAAAAGTGTCAGCAGTTGTGTTTAATATCAGATTGTCACTGAGTGTTGCATTTTTAAATCAGATTTCAAGTTTAAAATCAAAAGAATAGCCATCAACCATTTGCAGTCAAATGTTGCCAAATAGCCACCCAAGCCTTTTTACCATTGTGGATGCATGTTGGCATATAGCTGCCCAATTCAGTTTAACATGTATAGTTTCTTTAGTATGCGCTCCAATACCTCTCATCCACAGCAACACTCACCTGTCAAGCAGCTCCAACCGCAAAGAATAAATCTCATTCAATCAATTTTTAAGAACCAATTCACACCTCTGAACTTTTCCAGACAGATATAAGAAAATATCTTCACCTGCCAATACCCCAAGTCTACAAACAGTAATTTCTTAAGGTTGGCACTTTAACTTGATTAATAGTAAAATAATGACAACTATAGGGGTTTTTTGGTATAGTTTACTATAAAATATATTGAAAAGGAAAACAAGATAAGCTACTCTGCTCCCCAGTATTCTACCTTGGAGAGCAGATATCTAAATTTCTGACAGTCATGATCAGAAAATTTGATTGCATATTTGTGCAAAACACACCTTTAGTACCAAAAAGTGTCAACAAGAAGAATTATGTGTGTTATCTTTTTTTATAGCTGTTTCATATATGTTTCAAGTTTAAATGTATCTTCTCTACATAAAGGTTTGCTCACCTTAACCTTTGGCATTATAACTAAAACAGTTTCTAATAAAAATTTTGAGTTAGCTTTAACTATACTGATAAAGAATATATTCTATTAGTAGGACTATAACTGATTATAAAAAGCATAATCTTATATCTATTAAATATAGCAGATGATTACATTATATACATTATTATTGCTTAATTAAAAACAGACTAAGACTTGAACATCCATTAAGAGTAATTCTAACTTACTCAACTTGTGAAAAACTATCTTTTTATGATTAATAAATGCTTAATGTTATTCTAGTTCAGCAAAGTAAGTAAATTATTGTGCCTAATCCTATCAGTTAAAACTTATATATATGAAAACATTTTGTTCAGAATACAGTCTTTATGTTATTTGACCTAGTAACGATGGTATGACAGATGTATATGGTATATTACTTGTCACCTGGACCAGAACTATTATATTAATCATAAAATTAGCCTATGTAGGATAAAAATAGTTTTACTTTACATGGATTTTATTTTTAAAATTCCCTGTAATACAGTGTTGAAACTTATGTTTATTTGAATTTAAACAATTAGATCTTAATTACTTCAAATGACTTGATCATAAGAATTAGGTAACCTATCAATATGTCTTCTGACCTCTTCTTTTATATTATGCTTATATAAATATTACATGCAGATGTAAAATTTACTAATATTAACAATGTTATTTGGGTCAATAGGCCAGGGTAAGTAACTATTGATTGAAGAAAAAAGGTATCTTACACATCTAGTACTAAAAAAGGTATCTTACAAGTCAACATTCCATTTAAATTATTAGAGGAAGTGTGGAAGGCAGTTGGGCTAACCTACATCTCTTTTGTCATCAAACAAAAGGATTATCATCATCTACAAAAACCATAGCAAGCTAGAACCCATGTAGTTGAATTTTCAACTTCGTGTGCACTTGGATCTTCATCTTTTAACAAACTTTATAAAATACTAGCATTCATTACCATGCTTCGCTACGGTGTCTATAGAATTTCTGGCGATTCGAATTGATCAATTTAGATTTTTATTATAGTTAAGCAATAACCACTCGGCCAAATCTAATTGCTCAATCGAATCAACCAAAAACCAGCAAAGTTCATCCGAAATTAACTGAACTTATTAAATCAACCAATAAACTAATCACCTCCAAAACTAAACTGTGTCCTATCGATTCGACCAAAAACTATCAACCACTCGGCCAAAGGAAATAAACCTATCGAATCAAAAAGTTAACACCAAACTGCTACTCGAAAAATCTCTCTATATTTAAAATCATTAAATGTTTGTAACACGTCTTTCAAACTACTAATTAAATTCAACTAACTTGCTAAAAGTATTTTATTAATTAGGGGAACCAAATTTGGGCAAGTTTTTTAAAATTATATAAAACTAATATCAAGATACCCGTGCTTCGCTAGGGTGTTTAAAGTTTATCAGATGATTGTATTGATAAACCACTAAACCGCTCAGCTAAAACCATTGAACATTACCATCTAGTACTAAAAAAAACCATTGAACATACTAAATTAACCAATCACCAACTACCTCGTAAAACTAAACTTATCAAAATCGAAACAACCGAAATCACCAACCCTTTACTAAAAACTAAAACCTTTGAATATATAAATCAATCACCAACTGCTTTGTATTTGTAAAACAAACCTAGACTTATCGGAACAACCAAAAACCACTAATGACTTACCAAAACCAATTAACTTATCGAATCCACCAATCACTAACTGCTTATTTAAACCATCAAGCTTATTAATCAGCCCAAAACCACCAACCGCTTGTCATAACCTTTTAAGTGTCGAATCAACCGAATATCAAACTGCTCAGCCGTAACAAAATACCAATTTTCATTAAAAACATATATAATTTCACTTCTTATATATAAAACTTTTTATTTTACTATGAAAATAATAATTTTTAAAATTCATAAACTTTCTCCATGAAAAAATACTCATATGTGCCAACTTTCATGGTGATCGGTCAAACGGTGTTGGAGTCTATAAATCTCAAACAGATATATATTTATACCAACATCCATTTATATGTACCTTTTTTGCTTCAATTTCACCATTTTGTGTTTCAATTTCAATATTACACTTCAATTTCAACATTTTACACTTCAACTTCAATATTACACTTCAATTTCAACATTTTACACTTTAACTTCAATTTTTTGTATTTTAAAATTCAATATTTTATAATTCAATTTCAATATTTTTAGTTTTAGTGATTGCATCATATTTAGTTCTGATTACAGACTCATTGCTTTCCTCGTGTCGGTGTTTTCTTTTGGTAGAATATAATGTGATATAATGGATATACAAATATTTTTTAAATATAAAAAAAGAGTGGGAATTAATATGCTTGCACTATTTCAGCAGGAATAATAAAATAAAATATCACTAAAAATTGTGTTATGATAAAATATAAAATATTGAAGTTGAAGTATAAAATGTTGAATTGATTTGTAAAATGTTGAAATCAAAATACAAAATGTTGGGAGGATACCCCAGTGGTAGAGTATGGACCCTCTACCACTGCCTCCCGAGTTCGATCCCGGTAATGGACTTTGGGTAGGGGACGATTTTGACTGTGTTGGTTTTGCGCGCCAATGCCCCAAACCGAGATAGCGAATAGCAAAGGCGGTCCATGGAGTTCCTGGCCTATCATACGCCGCGCATGGAGGTTTTCCGGGTTTTATCCTCCTTTCCTATTTTCTTCACTTCCCTAATCGGTGCGGTATCGTCCCCAGGTCGGCCCACCTCGAATAAAAATTTAAAATAAAAAGTAATTAAATAAAAGTGATTGCGCTAGGATTCGAACAGCCAACCTTTATAAAATTTAAGTTTAGAGCTAAAAGCTGAGCCGATTATGCTATAGGAGGCATATGTAAAACCAATTAGGTTTTTGATTCAGTTTTGATTTGGATTAATTTGCTAATTAACCAAATGACCACTAACCACTTAACAAAACCATTTAAAAATCGAATCAACCGAATACCAAACTGCTCAGCTGTAACAATGTAGCGAATACCATCGAAGTATATATAGGATTTTCACTTGTTACATATAAAACTTTTTATTTTACTATGAATTTTTTTATAATTCATGAACCTTCTCCATGAAAAAATACTTATATATGCCAACTTTCATGGTGTTCGGTCAAACGGTGTCAGTCTATAAATCTCAGATATACCAACATCCATTTATATATATAGATAAGTTACAATTATCTATTTCCAAAATGTGGATCTACTGTGCAAATTTAAAATGGATTTTATCAATAATCAAAGCACTTTCTGATGTAAGTTTTGGTTTACAATAATTATTATCTAAATAAAAACAAAACAACATAAAAAGGATGAAAAGTCTAATGAGAATATTCCGGCTACCACTTGGGTTAGAGACCTAACCTTGCAAAATGTTAAATTTTTAGGTAGTTTTATGTTTCCCCGCTTTAGGTTGAAAGCATCTAGTACTACTTTAAAAAATGACTTTTACTATTAAAATAATGAGATAAATTCAAGTGCAATTAAGTAGACAGATTTTTTAATTGTGTATGATAAAGTTGTTAACCAATTAAGTTGGATTATAATACCAAGAGATCATGGCCAGTTAAATTTGATCGAATTAAATTCAATAAACAAAAATCAAATTTGACAGCTAAGATTAATAGGCTATAATAGTTATTTTTAACATTTAAGTGATTTAAATAGTTGCGTTATAGTTGTCTTATTCTCTACTAAATTTCCCACTTGATCCTTAAGTATGAAAAAGTGTAAAAGTAACAAATGAAATCTTACCTGAATAAAATAATTAAAAATTATAAAATACCTAGGTAAACGGAGCTACCGACATACTCTAGTTATGCAATAATTGCACTCTTTACTAAACTATATAAACTTAAGTATTGTAAATTAAAAATGATAATTAGAAGCATTTTCTTCTAAGAAAATGTTTTAATATAATAAGCTACTCCATTGCATTATCTTGAGCTTGTTGTAGAACACGTTTCTCATAACCTGGTTTATCTTTTCTAATAAAAGGTTAGTATTTTGTAACTTTAATTTGTATAGAAATATAAACAACATGTAAGTGATATAGGTGCAAAATCAAGTAAGCTAACTACCTGAACATACGAAAGGCATCTTCTTGTGCCGGTGAATTAAGGTTAGGATCATCAAGTAAATCTTGTATTCCAAGTAAAATCTGTAAATGAAATTTAGGTATGAGCTAATGTAACGAACTACCTGTTTAACAGTTATCGAAGCTTTCCACCCTTCATCTTCATTCAAAATGGATAGACAAACTGTACCGGAAGGATATACGTTGGGATGAAACAATGGGGGTGTGAATTTACCTATATATAATATTAGCATCTTAAAACAAATTATAAAAAGTAAATTAGTCTCATGCATAAAAATCTAAATGCTATGAAATTTAAAAACCAAGAAGTTGAGTTTTGCAAAAGATTTTTTTGGCATATTGACTAGCAAGTAAAACTAAAGATGCACATTGTGAACCATCTAGTACTAAAAAAAAGATGCACATTGTGAACTTACATTTGGGAGGCTTATTGGGGTAATCTGAGAATAAAATATATTAGTCAAGACAACTATATTTCAAAAGTACCTTCGCTAAAAAGGATTGACAGTTTGTAAAGGCCTTTAGCCCAAATCGTCTAAAGGGAATTAGTAGAAATTTGTGAAATCAATTGCAGCTTCAATGAAGTTAGTAAAAAATGCAAAAAAATAGAACAATTTGCGTTATAGAAAGCCCAAATAGTTAAAAGCTACTGAAAATAGACCTTACGTAGATAAACATTATCTGAAGGTAGGGTTTAACTTATAAAATTTAGAGATCATAAGGATTGTAATAAAAAAGTCTATTTAAACTCCCTGATACAAATGAATATTTGGGTTTACAAAGCATTTGTAAGGTTAACCCCTTCTAAAAATAATGCTATCTTACCCCTTGCTTTCCAGGAATCCCACAGTGCCATGTCATAAGATCAAGCGTTCCGTCTTCTTTTTTCGCTGGTCGAGCAAAAAAACCCTAGTTAAAAGCCATAAAATAAAAATTGCTACACAAGTTAAATTTTCTTTTTGAACGCATTCTTGATTCTAAATATAAAAAAGTATGCGAATAAAAAATAGCACGAAAAAAGACAGAAGTAAAATGAACATTGAAGTATTTTAGTAAAAAGAAAGTATGAAATGCAAAAATCGCGTGTAAAGGACCATCTAGTACTAAAAAAAAAATCGCGTGTAAAACTAGTAGGGAAGTTACAAAGGGGTGGTCTTTGCGCCAGTTTTTGCGTTCCTCTTTCAGACGATTGAGACAGATGCCAGACATTATTCAATAAAATGTATTGCCAGGGATGGTTATAAGGGTTAAAGATTAGTTTTCAGATTGCTTTAAGCATCAAGAGCTTCTGATACAAAATATAATTCGAGGTGGGTCGTCTGATACAAAATTTTAGTTTATATTAAATTTGAAGTTTCAGTTTTTAGTTAGACTCGGCTTTAGTTTTGAGCTTAGGCAGCTTGATTGGGTAGGTTTCTCTTGAGCTTAAAGCACTTATTTTAAAGGTTGTAGTTAACCTTGTTTCATAGCCAACTAGCTGGTACCTCCGACTTTGCTAGCTGATATCTAATATTTAAATTGATTCTCTGAATATATAGTTCTATATCTGATTATGGCGTAAGGTATCTATCTTTTTTTTAGTACTAGATCATAAGGTATCTATCTTTCAGTAAATTAAGTAAAAAATTATATGAAAATTTATAAGTGAACAGAATATTTCAAACATCGATGAATCCCCCTCGGGTTGGGACCATCTAGGACTAAAAAAACAGAATATTTCAACTTATATATTGCTCAATTATAGATCACTTTGTAACAATAGCCTTTTAGTGAAGATAGGTAGTAGAGCACTTTGTAAGATTGTAAGTAATAGCAATATGTATTGGGCACCACTAGTACTAAAAAAGTAAGTAATAGCAATATGTAGAGTCACATAGCTATAATAAATAATAGGTTTTATAGTTAGGAAAACAATTTGTATATTTATCTCTATAATTTTCAAATATAAGTTTATAATTCTATAAGCTATTCTCAACTAATTCATTTGCTATTGATCTATGTATAGATATTGTCACAATTCATTTCATCAAGCGTTGGACAAAACTATTAAGTAGGTATGTATATATATATATGTTCATGCTAACAAGGTGCAGAAAACTAGTGAAGAGCAAAACTGGACATAAATCACTTGTTTAGGACTAAACCACTGGTAGTAGATAGGCTGATGCTCAGTAACAAGAGTGTAAGCTGCTAGGTTCTAATGCAAGCTCTCAAACTGTATTAATTGTAGCCTCATTTAGTTATTATCAAGAGAGTGTCTGTAACTCTCTTATTCCTGAGAGGTGGCATGGGATGCACAGCCACACCACCAGGGAACTAGTCATTAGTAAGAGTGTAAACAAAGCACTGCAAAGGCTGCTGGAGCCAAAGAGACCCAAGGCAAGGGTGTACAATGCAGTATACAGTAGAAGATAGCAAATATACAACAAAACTTGGATGGACCCCAAAGGGGAGTCTATAACCAAGTGGAGAGCTGTGTGGGAGTGCTTATGTGCCTCAATCTGGAGGGGACCAGGGTGGCCCAGTGGTGCACAGATCTGGTAGATAATTTTGTAAAAATAAAATGGCTAACATTTTTAGAGACCTCCTTGAGGAGGTCCACACATAGGTTTGACCAAGGAACCACATTTAAAACATGTAAACTAATGGGAATTGTATTATTAGGAAGATGACCAACAAGGAAAGTTGGTCTCAAGAACCATACTTTAAACAATGGGAGGTGAGTTGTCAATTAGGGAAAATGGTGCCAAGCCTAGGCAAATAATTGGTGCACCCTACCATCAGTTAGGGTACTGTAGCTTGATATTGACCAAACTTGAGTTATTGATTGCAGGTCAAGCCATCCCAATTTGGAAATATTGAAAATTGTTTGGGTTTCAAATCCCCATTCTCCAAGCAACCACATTGAATTACCATTGTTAAGAGGATAACTAGTGCGCTTTAACGCCCTTGATGTACCACAGGGCTGAGCATCAAGCACATTTCCTGGACTAACATGGGCATATCTAGCCTGCACCCAGCATTGGTCCAAGGTATGTTTTAAGTCAGTTGTCCTACAGCTTGATCTTTTTGGACTCCTGACATCCAGCCTTATCTTTACAGTTGGTTCCCTCAATCATGTCATGTAACCATGACAGTTATACTAATATTGTCATAATTGGTAAAACAGGATTCAAGTTACTAAACTTCAAGGTTGTTTTTTATTTCAAATCTTAAAATCCTAGTGAATCAACAGCAATGAAAACTTCTTTAAAGGAATTACTTTGGAGAAAATACTCTAGGCTATTTTATGATAAGTTTTTTATTCCCATCCATTTATTCTTAGGGTTTATCGTTAAAATTTTCAAAATCCTTCAAGGTATATGCCAATGATTCTGTAGGTCCAATAACAGCAAGATGCTTGGTTTATGAAATAATAAGATCTTGGTTTTGATATAATTTGCATTTGCAAAATATGTAAGAACTGTTGCAACCAGAAAAGAATTTCCTATAATATCACCCTCCTCTAAATTTAAACCAATTTTGACTAAAAACCCTTGCCCATCTTAAGACAATGGTCACAGTGTCAGGATTCCTATCCAAATTGTAGATTTGGATGCGTTGACTAAAGGAAACATTCCAATCTGATGATATAGCCCAAACATTTATTGTGATAATCCCTGACAAAAATCACAGCCTTCCAACATTGGTGATCAACCCTAACTTATGCAGTTGATTAATACTCCCTGAAGCTTCCAAATCTCAGGGTTCAAATCCAATCCATGTAGCAAGTGAATCCTATTCGACCAAAATGAACATCCTGCTGCAGAACCCCTGATTGGTAACAAATATAGATCTAGCTTGGAACACTTGGAGATTTACCAAAAAACTCCCTGAACTCCCATATAGTTTTGATTCTAAGCAAATAAAGATTAAATATTCTTTGCCATTTTAAGTCAAATTAGCCTACCTATATTTACTTAGGGATGTACATATATTTAGAATTTACCACTCCAGGAATAGTATTCTGAGTGAAGACTTTTCACCCAAGAAAAGTAAAGCGTCTAATCTAATACCCATGAACTTTGGGTCCCCTGGCCTCAAAAATTAAGGGATATGTGATATCAACCCCCATGGTCATGACAAACTGGTGCTTTATGCCAGGTTTAACCTGAGTTCACAGTAATAATATAAAAAAATAAACAATGGTCAATAATGATTCAGCTTTGGAAAACGCCACAGATTGTGAAGCCACCCATCTCAGTGACAGGACAATCAATATGCACATAGATACAGCGGTGACCCACAACATTCTATTTCCCCCATTGTTGGAAGTGAGCCTCCACGCTCCATCTGCAGAGCAATATCACTTACACTTATCAGACTTTGCCAAAGCCCTCCAGCTCTTCTTATCTGGAGCCTTTATCCCTGGAGGCCAAGCTAATAGAAGATGGGCTCTTGCAGTACCAGCCCCTATGATGTTATTGGCCCAAAGTTCTTCGCCTAATGTAGATCAGGTTGGAGCTGAACGTAGGGGACGCTATCTGCATCACTTTATACATCCCACCTTGTACCATCTAATCTAAATAGTTAGGTTCCATCATCAGGAACTACTCCGCTATTTGCAGTTATTGGAGATAATACATTTGCAACTCCTTTAATTCTATGAACCTGTTTCCCAGTTTGGCAAAGAGAACCAAAATGCTATATTGGAAAATCAGCAGCTCATCAACAAGATACAAGATGTGTTAACCAGTCTGGATCAAGGAATCATGAGTTTCATTTGAATGAAACTCACTAATCGTTTTAGTCATCTAGAGGTCATTATTCATTATCAGGTTGTAGATTGTACCCTCAAGTTACAAACTGAAGTTGATATCTTTATCACCTCTGTGGATGAACGCCTCCAGTTATTGGAGGAAATGATCTATGAAGTACATGATGGCCAGAATAGCCTCCGTTCTTCAGGGCCACAAGAAGTGCCTGGTGAGCGTGGACCCCCCAATAAGACAGGCATGATGGTGAAGGGGGACCCCCTGGTCATGATGGACAGTGTAAGCATCAGACAGGAATCACTCCATTTGGATCAGGAGCAATTCCTGTTCCACTCAAAAAAGGGTTGGAGGCCAGCACCTGTGCCTCTCACCACCCAGGGTGATGTGGCCCATGTGGTGGATAAGAGGTGGGTCATGGCTTACCCCCTGAGATTTCAGTGCCTCTCCCATTTTTATCTCCGCTGAGCTGGAAAAACATTTGAAAGGTTCGACAGGAGGTGGTAAAATTGCACAAAAAACCACAAACCCACCAAGATCCCACTACCATGTCAATTTCACACCTGTCCCCAACAGGTATTTGTAACGACAAGTTTGTCTCAATTGTTACATTCTGAATTAGCTTTGGATTTTCTGAATCTGAGTCATATCGCTTTATAAATAATTTTTGGTTTGGTCATTTTGGGTGCTGGGTTGTGCCTCCCCAAGTTGTAGATTAGGCTTGTGCAAGCCTAATCAATAACTCAGGTGAGGCCCCCAAAGCGCTGCCTTTATAAGGCGCACCTGCCATTCTGAAGTTCACTTTGTAATTCTAAGAGGACCCTAGCATTTCCCTTCCTGGGGAGCACTGTTGGTTGCCCCCCAGATGATCTCTGGTCAGTGGGCACCTTTGGTTTTTATGTTTCTGAATAAAAATAAAGGATGTTTTGGGGTTTGCATACCTCACATACCTGTGGTCTTTTTCAAGTGCTTCATTTTGAGGAAGCCTTTGCGTGGTTGGATTGGAACAACCACACAGAGGACTTACATAGCCAACTAGTAGTAGGTGAATGTTTGGCGCTGTTGGTGCCCCAAATCTCTCCCTACTTGGTTAGGCCGCTTTGGTTGCTTGTTGGTGCACCAAATGAATATGTAAATATATGGCGGTCAGAACTGGGTTTTTTTCGGTCTGTGACAGTATTGGGGTGATCAACCCCTTTCTCACCAACTGGGTCCAGCCTTATGTGTCTTGGCCCTGGGCGCAACCTGCCATCCGCCCAAAATGCCGCTGCTATAGCAAATGCATGCACATGATGGAAAAGCAAAATATGAGTAATGTGCTTAAATTAAATTTTGCTAAGCAGTCCAACCCATGTCAGTTTTAAATTAAGTCTGGGAACCCAATCTAACAGCTTGGTTTGAATTTATTCCTTGTGGTAGTTGTGCAAGTGATACAATTTTCCCCAGAAAGCTTATAAGCAGTGGTCCCCAAAAGGTACCATTGTCACTCCATTTTCTTAGTTTTCTCTCTCTTCAAATAAAAAACTTAATAAAACCACAAATTCCTATTTAAAGTGCTTATTTTAAAAACCAAAAAAGTGCGATGATCTCTGGTCTAAGCACCCCCTGGATGGCCTTCATGTCTGGTTTACTCTTTTTCAACACATCAATTTGGACAGCTGTGCCTGCGGAATTCTGGCTTGGGTTCTGGGTGTTAACTCGCCCAGAGTTCCAGGTCAGGTTTATTAAAATTTATCAGCACACTCCATGACAGACAGGATGGTGAACAGAGACCCCCTGGTTGTGATGAACAGGAAGGTGGATGAGCACTCCCTGGACCAAGAGGACCTCCTGGACCTAGTGCTGGCCCAGGAATCCCTGACAAACGCCTCCAGGCGTTAATTCAGCAAGTTTTAAACCTTGATGTCCAATTAGGACGTGTTGGCCAATGAGCTCAAATCACTCAGGATGGAGTTCCTCTCTCCCCTAAAATTTCCCTAATGGCTCATCATGAATGCCTCAAGAAACATGGCAGCCCTACCTACTGTGGTATGTGGGTTGGAGCAAAGAGTGCTCGTCACCAAGCAACATCAACTCAAACTCTGAGATACCACTACTGAGTTAAAAAAATGAAATGTGGCAGTTAAACCAACTCATCACCACAAAATCAGCTCTTTGTTCCACTCATGATTGAGTAGATTTAGTAATTGAAGACATTAACGACCTACAAAGTCAAGTAGATGCGCTATATCCTCAAGAGTATTCCTGAAATACTGCTTTTTTGTTAGGTGAAAATGCAATCCTAGTGTCAGTTCATGTCATTTGGCCTCCAACCCCCCAAGTGGTACGTCTAAACCCTCATTTAATGAAAAGTACGTCCATGGAGAGGGGAGCATCTTATCTTTAATACATTGCTACAAAAGCTCTATGGAAGAAGTGACCAATCACCAATGGCTCAAACACCTGATGAACTGTCTTAGTCACATGGCTTAAGACATTATGCTTTTTCATTTAATGCATTGCCGTACATGGAATGAAGCCAAGTCTGCCTTGCTTGGGAGAATTTGGGAGCGATCTAACCTTATCTAACCAAAAACAAACCTTTATGATAGTAAGCCTAAATTGGGGATAGACTATCAATGAGTTTGCGCATTGTTTTTACCCTGAGGATCAAACATTGGTTTCAGGGAATCATCTTACATTAGATGAAACTATCACTGCTTCATTTTCAGAATTTTTGATATGCATAATATTCTACTTTATCTTAAAGCGGTGAAGTCCAACTTGACTTTCCTCCTGCATATCAAGGAAGCTATTTTGGGAATTCCTGCCAAACTACATAAACCCGCCAGAACACCTCGTTTTAACAACAATAAGCAACAGCCTCAAGTGTTAGCCATTAAACCCTCTGGTTCGCCTACACCTGGATTATTCTGCACCCATTGCAAGAGAATCAACCACACTTTAGATTTTTGCTTCATCCTTCAACGTAAGTTGGCAAAACATCAGTCAGTATAGGGCAGGAGGCTCCTTATGCTGATGGCAAACAAGTGCCTTAAGACCCTTGTTCTAACTCTAGCTCTATTTCCATAACCTTGGTATGTTTTGTGTTAACTACACCTGCAGAAGTTGACGTACCTCTTTCTATTCAAAGAAATAAATATCTCCATCTTTCTTATTTTTTTTATGTTGGTCAAGTTACCCAAACAAACTTTGGCAGTCAGCTCCTCTATGAAAAGCCAGGCGTTGTCAGAAAAAACTTCAAATGCACCGAACACCCCCATCTATGCCTGCAGCAGAATCCTCTGCTGATTTTGCTACAAATCCATAATGACAGTTTACTAGCTGTTAATTCTCAGTTAGGATCTTTAGTAGTTTGAGTAGAGGTAATCATAAATAAGGTTGAAGTACTGATGATAATTGACACCAGTTCCTTGGTTAACATTATTTCCTCTCAACTTTTCCAGAAAATAAAAATGGCTCTGGACTTGATTTACAAAGCTGAATATGTGACAGCTGGTAATCAGTCAACTAAGGCGATAGGAGCATATTCTGTCCTACCCCTCCTATTTGGAAACTTTAAATTACTATCCCCGCCATTGCATTAGAAAATGATAATTATGATTTTCTTATTGGGGTTCAACTGATGCAGGAGTTTAACTGCATCATCAACCACACAAAAAATACCTGTCTATACTAGAGTATCATATCCTGTTAATATATGAACTCCCCATCAAAAGTAAAGGAGCCTTAAAAAATGGACATGCCTCCTCAAATATATGTCCTCCATTTGTAAAGTTGAATATCAAGTCTTAGGGGAAAAACCAAGTTACCCTTGAGGCTGTGGATGCCGATGAATGGATCCTCTGTAATCCCCTCATCTTATCACAATACCTCCCAGCTCACAAGTTATTGTGGATACAGAGGTTTAAGATTCTCACCCCTACTAATCAAATTTTGGAGCTAAATGGACACTCAAACCCTTTAATTAAAGAAGTGTTGATCTGCTCAAGGATTTTTGGATCCTGCCTACTGGAATTCTAAATCTTTTCTATTATGAAACTTAAAAAATGAAAACTCTCCAAGTCCCTTGGTATGCCCCTATCACTTATGTAAAACTATGTCCCATTGAGAATATTGCCAATGTGAGCTAATTTTGGCTCTTTACAAGATTTAGGATTTGAACTCCTACCAACCATAGCTCTGGTCAAAAGTGAAATTGGAGACAGTCTCACCCCTAATGAAAGCCAGAACGTCAAAGACCTCTTTGAGGAGTATTGCAATATTATTTTCTTGGGACCAAGTGACTATGGGAAAATGTCCAGGGAATTTACCAAATCAAGACTGAATCTCACCCTCTGTCTAAATTCCAGCCATACCAAAAATCTAAAGTTGAGGAAGCTCAAGTGGCCTTATATTTACAGCAACTGTTGGAGGCTGGGTTACTGGTGCCTTCTAAAAGCCTGTGGGCTTCCCCACTCCTATTAATTATTAATTTGGAAGAAAGATGGTGGATACCATGTTGTCATGGATTATTGCCACCTCAATTCTATCACATGAAAAGATAGCTATCCTCTGCCACGTATAGATGATTCCTTATGCTTGATGCTGGTATCCCACTACTTCTCAGCTATGGATCTTGCCACCGGTACTGGCAAGTCAATTTGTCACCGGAGGATTGTAAAAAATGCGTTCTCATCTCAAATGAAGGACTATTCAAGCCCACTCAAATGCCGCAGGAGTTATGTAACACCCCTGCTACCTTCCAACGCGCCATGGATGGACTCTTAGGCGATTTAAAACGATCCTGTGTGCTAGTTTATCTCAATGATATTACCATTTTTTCAATAACCTTTACCAAGCACCTAGATCACCTCAGGCAAGTCTTTCAGTGGTTGCATCAATCTTAGTTAAAACTAAAGCCATCAAAATGCTCCTTCTTTCAAAGTGAAATGGATTTTTTGGGCCATAAGGCAAGTTAAGCCAGAATATCCACAATGGACAATAAGGTCCTGGCCATTGCTAGGATGTCCCCCTTAAATCTCTACAAGACGTACAAGTTTTTTTAGGGATGGTGGGATTTTATCATTAGTTTACTCCCCACTTTGCCAACACCTCTAAGCCTCTAGGATATTTTTGAAGAAAGGGATACCCTTCCAGTGGAAAGAAGAGAAAGAGCAGGCCTTTGACCTGCTATGCGTCTCTCTCTACCACTATCCAGTACTTATTCGTCTAAATTCAATAAACCCTTTAGCCTCTTTATCAATGCTAGCAATATAGCCATCGGAGCTATACTATCTTAGCACAACTTAACTTAGTGGACCATCCTATTTCCTACTATAGCAAAACCCTAACCATAGCTGAACGCAACTATAGTGTTACAGAACGTGAATGTTTACTGGTACTACTGACTATTAAGCATTTCCAACATTAAAAATATGGGAAACATTTCACTATAATTACTGCCCATGCTTCCCTGCGATGGCTACAGCAAATGAAGGACCCTGACGAGAGGTCAGCCTGATGGGCGTTAAAACTTCAAAACTACAACCTTTCCATCATCTATTGACTAGGGTCCATATACCAAAATGCGGATTGCTTATCCTGGCTTCTCATATTATTTTTAGCTGACCCTGAAGAGGATAGACTCTACGACCTCCTAATTCATTTGCAATTATGGAAAGACAAATCACCAACCCTTCAAAAGGATTCAGCGAAAAAATTGGCAAACCTTCAAGTCAAAAACGGCCAATTATACAAACTTGTGTCCAAAAAATGGGTGCTCTATGTACGACCTTTGGCTCAAACTGACGTCATATTGAAGAGACATCAGCAAGTTGGCCACGAGGGAATTTGGAAAACCTACCAGTGTCTTAAGACTCATTATTACTGGGAAGGAATGCTTGTTTCAATACAAGATATATTAGAGTCCTTCCTGGTATGCAAAAGTCAAGATGGACCTAACTCCCAATCTCAACATCCAGTGGTCCCACCCTATAAACCCTTCCATACTATTAGCATCGATGTTGTGGGCCCTCTCCCTTGAGCCTCTAATGGTCATTGGTTCCTACTCCTAGCAGTGGATCATTTAACTAAGTGGATCAAAGCTGTATCACTACACTCTGCTTTGGCAAAAGCTACCTCCACGTTTTTATATAATTGGATTATCGCTCAGCATGGGTGCAATAACATAATTCTTTCTGATAATGGGCAAAACTTCCGATTTTTGCTGGTAAAAGATTTAGTCAAACTGATGGGATTCACTCTGGTACTCTCCACCCCTACCATCCTTCAACCAATGGAATGGTAGAGCGGTCAAATGATACCCTAACTGCTACCCTCCAGAAAATGGTCACAACTGACCCTCTTCACTGGCCTCAATACCTGCCTAGCGCGATTATGGCCTATAGAATCAGATACCATCAAATAATTAAGTTATTGCCCTTCCAAGTGTTGTATGAAAGAAATACTAAGCTGCCTTCTAAAGTGCAGGCTATTCTTGACCAAGCCTCCTCCTGAAGCCCCTGAAGTCACTATGCGAAGTATTGCCAATGAAATTATCTGACTTCAGGCCCTGGCTTCTATGAACCTATCTGCTACACCTAGTAGAGAAACTAATTAATTTAATGACAAGAAAGACCCCCTTCACACCTTCTAACTGAGTGACCTAGTCCTTTTTCCATCATTATCCTGGAGGTCGTGACAACAAATTGGGCACCAAATGGTTAAGCCCTAAAAAGTCATTTATAAGCGGGGCAACAGACACTCAATTGTAGAGGTTGTTCAGAGTACCATAGTAAACTGCGTACATAATTGCTTTCTCCATCCATTTTCCCCCCTATGCCAAAATCTAGAGGGGGCGTTGTCAGGATTCATATACAAATTGGAGATTTTGGATGTGTCAGCTGAAGGAAATTAGTCCTTGTCGCGATTCTGATATGACTGGACAATAAGCCCTCAGTTGTGATGGTGGAATGGATTGGATCCATCGAGTTTACTATGAGTATTGATTATTAGAGCGCCTTGACGTAAGGCAATATTAGGTTATTGATAAAGTTCCTCAAATTAGGCGATGGCGAAATTAACAAATGAAGTTTGACGGAGCCAATGAGATATGGCAAATTGAATTACTAAGCCATATAAGCGGTAACATCTGAAGTTGCTACAATATAGGCAAGACAAGATGATCAAAAGAGGGTTGTTGTTAATAGTTTAGAAGAAAAGTGGAAACAGCATATAGCGGCTGTATAAAGAATAACAAATAAAGGAAGTTGTGGGAGCAAGTGCTCCATATTTACTTTGAGACATTTATTCTGTTGTTTTGAGGACAATGATCATCATAACATTGGTCCTAATTGCTCAGTGGGTTGAACCCTGTGCAAATCCGTTGGCGTATCTCTTGAATATCGCCAATTTTATAACAGTGGTGCTCACTACAGGGGGCCCATTGATCAATTACAAATGATAAAAACTCAGTTGTCAGCTATGTTGCATCAATGTTGTTTTGATAAATATCCTACCCAACACTCTGGGTCGTTTGCCTAAGCAGAGCTAAAACTGGCGTTGGATGCTTTGATTAAAAAAAAGTTGAGCTGCTTCAGGAGGTTTACTGCACTAAGCTGCCCCCATTCAATCGTGAAGTGAATATTTATGTTGACTTTAAGTGATTTGAGAAGCAATTGAAGGAGTCTCAGATTGACAAAGAGCAAAACTGTTGATTTCTTTCTTTGAATGTTGGAAGTGCTGATAAAGTCGTCTGTTACCTTTCAGGTAGTTCCCTTATCTACCAAGAAGTCAAAGACACAGTGCTGCAGTTGTTTGGCGAAACTGCAAAGATGTCGCAGTGGAAGGTCGAATTTTTGGCCATCAAATTTCAGCGGAATGAAACTCTCACCGCGTTTGTTGAGTGATTCATGGCAGAAGCTCACGTGCTAATTGGTGCCGGAGTTTTATCCAAAGCTGATGTATGTATTGTGAGGACTTCTGTTGTGAAGCCATACTGTGAGTTACATAACGTAATGGCCCCACTGTTGGATGAAGATGTTTTGCTTAAACTTATTCAGTTCTTGCACCGTATATCAACCAACTTCCCTCCACCTAATGTCAAGTGGAATCCTTTTGCTATAACTGCTGAATCATCATATTTGGGGAACTTTGTCAGTCCAGTTCAAATTTCACCAAGTTATCATCAGCTTTTAAATGTCCACCCCATTCCTGCTTATCATCCTCAGGCCAGCTATCGCACTAGACCTGTTTATGCTGATCATTTCCAGCCCAACTCTCACTGTGGTTTGTATCACATTAATTAAGGATGTGGGCCCTATGGGGTCAGCTGTTTCAGATGCAGTTGACAGGGACATCTGGCATGATGGTGCCCTAATCAACTGGTCTCTTGTGTACATCCAGAACAGTACAGCAAGGGAAAAGTCAGAGCGGAGTAGAAGGGACTCTCTATCTCCGCTATACCAAACCCAAAATTACCACCTGAACCCAAATTATAATATTCAGCGGAGGTTTCCTTGCACAATGAGTCAGTTTTATATCAGCACCAGTTGGAGGGTGAATGTTTTGACACAAGTACAGTCAGCGGCTATGGTGGAAAAGGGGTCTCAGATGCAGGTCGAGCTGTATGCTTGCCAAATGTTCAACCAAGTTTCCCTGAAAGTTAGACCCCTCATCGGATGCACCTTTCTTGCAAGCAGTAAGCATCACTCTTCCAGTCAACTCTATTATAAAATAACACCCCAGAATTGGTGAAGGGATTATGTGTTTCCTTGAAACAGAGACTCCAAAAATGTCCACAATATAAACAGTCAAGAAGCATCTTACTCTGAATGTACTTACTGCGACCTGGTTGTAGCTAAAACCTGAGTCCACGCCATCATAGATACAGGTGCCTCATCAAAATAGTCTCCACCAAATTGGTGGCTAGGTTGACATTAAAACTGGATGTCGAACACTGGATGGTATATGGCACTGCTGGAGTGGAAAATATGGTCTCTGAGGGTGCATACAGTGCCCTTCCGCTGAGGTTTGGTTCTATTGTCATGGTAGCTCCAGATATAATGTTACCAAATAGCAAATACGGTCTGTTAATTGGAACTGCCTTCTTGCAACACTATGAGGATGTTATAAATATGATGAATGAGACTTTTGAAATATTGGGTCAGCGAATCCCAATCCACTTTAGCTCTAGCGGAGTACCAAATGACCCGGTGCATATGGGGAATATTAATATAGCTTATGGCGATGGAGTAGTTCCAGTGTGCTACCATCAGTTAAAGGGCAAAACCCATATCCTCCCTCAACAGATATATGAATATCAAGGGCTGCCACTCAGAGCTGCCGAGCTTTTATCTATTCCATATGGGCATCAAGTTATAGTGAACACTGACTTGATGATTGAAATTCCAAATGGGCTCTATGGGGAGGTTATTATGCCATATCAGCAATCACGGTTTGAGCCCCACGTGGCCCCAGGCATTATTTTACCAGGGCAGGGGAAGATCAAAATTTTGCTTGCAAATCTACAAATGTTACCACTGCAAATCCGCCGCCACCAAGTAGTGGCATATTTACACTTAATTCCAATTGAGGAGGTTCTTTCAGTTCATGACTTCGGGTCACTGGAGGAATTTTATCTGCCTTCCACACCACAGCTCAGTGTAATGGCAATTGTTTCGCGTGATGAATTAATGGGGCTGTCAGAATCACAGAAGGATAGGGCAATCGCTTTATTTCAAAAATATAAGGATATTTTTGCTGTCAATGACCATGATTTAGGTTGTGTGTGGGGGTGGTTCATAAGCTGGATACTGGAAATCATCCTCCCATCAGGTTAAGGCTGATCCACTGATCAAGGGTGGCGGAAGCAGTAGTAACTGAGGAAATTGACAAGCAATTAGTGTAAGGGATGCTTGAACTGTCAAGGAGTCCATGGGCTTCTCCTGTTCTTATTGTAAAAAATAAGGACGGTACTAACCATGTAGTAATTGACTACCAAAAGCTCAACAGCATCACCAAAGGACTATATATCTTACCGCGGATTGATGATGCTTTGGATCGGCTAGGGAGCTTGTTTTTTTCAGCAATGGACCTGATCTTGGGCTACTGGCAAATCAAGTTGCCACCAGTGGAGCAGGAGAAGTGCACTGTAATTACATCCAAAGGTCTTTTCAACCATCCCAGATGCCACAAGGGCTTTGTAATGCCCCGGCTACATTTCAATGGGCGATGGACACTATTCTTGGGGGCCTAAAGCTGTAGTGCGTCCTTGTATACCTCAACAACACTAATGTTTTCTCCCCAAACCTTCTCTGAGCACCTCGATCATCTAGAAGCAGTATTCTGCTGGCTCGCTGAGGCCAACATCAATATCAAACCCCAGATATGTCATCTCAAAGGACCAGCTGGAGTATCTGGGGTTTGTAATTGATGCCACAGGACTGAGACCTCAACCGGCCAAGGTGGAAGCTATTCAAAAAATGACTCCGCCCAACAGCAATCAGGATATACAGGTATTTTTGGGAATGGTCGGATATTACCAGCGCTTCATCCCAAAACTTCAGCTGTATTGTGGGCCCACTATCTGAGTTACTAAGAAAGGACACCATGTTTGAATGGACAGAACATCAGAAACGCACTTTAGATACGCTTCAAATGGCGTTGATCAGTGCGCCGGTGTTATGCTATCCCAATTTCAAAAAAGAGTTCATTGTTCATATGGATACATCCCTTTAAGCTGTAGGGGCAGTCTTATCCCAAAAAGACGAGGAAGGAGAAGATCACCCCATAGTATACTGTAGTCATAGTTTGAACAACCATGAGTGCAATTATACCATGACCAAGCGGGAGTGCTTGGAGGTGATCTACGCCTATAAGCAATTTTGGGTGTATTTGCATGGGGTAGAATTCAAAGTTGTAACAGATCATGCCTCATTACGCTGGTTACAGAATCTTAAAGAGCTTGAAGGGCGTCTGGCCCGATGGGCTCTTAAACTGCAGGCATAAAATTTTGAAATTCTTCACTGACTTAAAGAAAAACACCAAAATGATGATTATTCATCAAGATTACCTACAATTGCAGTTATGGCGGATCTGAGTGATATAATGTTTGAAAATATGCTTAGCAGCAAGTATGACTATGAACCGCCTCCAGTCATCAAGGTATTGGATGGAATAAGGGCTAATACGTTCCAGAAAAATGGGGAATTATATAAGCAGATAGGAGACACTATCGCGAATATCTCAAGACCTTCCATCCGCCCAACTGTTATCATGAGCGCACATAGGGACATTGGGCATGGTGGCGTGCGCAAGATGTTAGACTTATTGTGACCTCAGTATTAATGGGAAAGCATGAACTTCAATGTGCTTGATACTATCACCTCCTGTCACCAGTGCTAAGTGGAAAAGCCATTCCATCAGAAGACCTCATACCAGATAGTGAAGCCACACTTTGCTTGGCATACGGTTTCTCTAGATGTTGTCAGCCCTCTGCCAACGGGAGCTAATTGGTCCAAGTACATTTTGATGGCAATTGACCACTTAACCCGGTGGGTTGAAGCTAGGTGATATGAGACTTATAGGCGGTCACAGTGGCCATATATATAATGGAATGCATTATTCAGCGGCATGGCTGCCCTCAGTTCCTCCTTACTGATAATGAAATTAACTTCACTTCTCACATCTTTCTAAAGCTTAATGATATAATGGCCATCCGAGGGGTTTTGACAACCTCATACCACCCCAAGTCTAACGGAATAGTGGAGCGGGTCAATGGGACTTTAGTGAACATACTCCATAAATTAGTAGCAGATCGACCCTCAGATTGGAGTTCCTCTTTGTCCACCGCCATATTTGCTTATAATATTAGTTATCATTCCACTATGGGGAAGAGTCCCTTTCAATTACTATACGGCCAACACCCTGTCCTTCTGGCGCTGCTATACTCCTGTGTAGAAGATACTGGCGGGATGGATCCCCAACATTATTTGATGAATCTAGCTGACACCTTAATCAAATTGCAAACCAAAGTATACTTGTTCAGTTTAGCCAAGAATATTAAGACTCAAGCTGCTGATCAGGTATGGCGTAGCAGTTTAGCACAATTCAAAGATGGGGACATAACTCTATTTCACGATCAACACAGTTTCAGGTGGAACACAAGTTGGCCAGTATCTGGATTGGGCCATTTGAAGTTATTGAGAAGACAGGTATGGATGCATATACTATCAACGACCCCACTAGCAGTTAGATCATCAACCAAGTGCATGTGAAGTTCCTCTGGGCGTATAAGCAATAGGAGCCTTATCATCCAGTCAAAGGGGGGTGGTAATGTCGAAATTCTGATATGACTGGATGATAAGCCCTACGTCATTATGGCGGAATGGATAGGATCCGCTAAGTTTAATATGAGTAATGATTATTCGAAAGTGCCTCAAGATGAGGAGATATTAGGTTGTTGAGAAATCGCCTCATATTAGGCAATCATGAATTTAACGAATGAAGAGTTGCTGGAACCAATGGTTTATGGAGAATTAAATTACTAAGCCATGAAAGCAGTATCATCTGAAGTCACTATGATATAGGTGAGATGAGATGATGGAAAAGAAGGTTGTTAATAGTTTAGAGTAAGTGGAACAGGAGGATCCGTTGTATTGATTATATTAAATAAAGAGAGTTGTGGGAGCGAGTACTCCATATTTATTTGAAGTTTATTCTGTTGTTTCAAGGATGAGGATCATCACATCATTGGTCCTAATTGCTCAGTGGGTTGAACCCTGTGCAAAATCCTTCGGCATATCTCTCGAATACTGCCAATTTTATAACACTGACAATTTAATTTGCGCTATTCCTCAAGTCCATTTATCTGATAAGTTAAATCAGGAGGAACTTGAGAAAGTGCATCAACTACTTGAATATTCAGGATGTGTTCTCCATGTCAGATGTCAACTATGGTAAAATGAAAGACTGGACACATAGTATCAACACAGGAGATTCAACCCCTATCAGTACAAAGCCATATAGGAAGTCAAAGGTAGAAGAGCAATACATGAAGATTGAGCTCAAGCAATTATTGGATGCTGGGTTACTTGTGACCACCAAGAGTCCATAGTCTTCCCCACTGTTACTCATAAAGAAGAAGAACGGTGATCACAGAATAATGATGGATTACCAGAAGCTAAACAGCCTTACCAAGAAGGACAGATATCTGATTCTAAGGATTGGTAATGCCCTGTCCTGACTCTCTGGCTCAGATTTCTTCACAATGGACCTCACAAGCGGTTATTAGCAGATAGATCTATTGCCAGAAGACCAAGAGAAATGCGCGTTGATATGCACAGAAGGGTTATTCAAACCTACCCAGCTCTCACAAGGATTATGAAATGCTCCCGCCTCGTTCCAATGGGCGATGGATCACATCATGCAAGACCTTGAACTGCTCTGTGTGATTGTTTACCTAGATGACAATATGGTTCTTTTTCAAAACCTTCACCAATCATCTAGACCACCTCAAGTCAGTACTTTGATGACTGAGAGAGAATCATATTAAACTAAAACCTGAGAAGTGTACTTTTTCCAGCAGGACTTAGAATTTATAGGTCATGTCATATCTTGGGAAGGAATTCAGCCCTTGTATGATAAGGTTGAATCAATCTCCAAGATGCTTGAGCCAAAGAGACTTTGAGACATACATGTATTCTTCAGAATGATGAAATATTACCATCAATTTATCCTTAACTTTGCTCAACTTACCTAACCTCTTGTCAAATTGCTAGTCAAAAATGCCTCTTTTGTATGGGGAGTAGAGCACTAACTGCATTTGAGTCAATGAAGAGTTTGTTGAAAAGACCTAATATTATGACATCTGGACTATGGGAGGCCATTCATCCTGTCCACTGACGCCTCCAACTTAGCCATAGGTGCCATCCTCAACTAGATGAAAATGAAATTAACCACTCGGTGTCATATTATAGCAAAATGCTTTCCAAATCTGAGAAAATTATAGCATCACAGAGAAAGTTTGCTTAGCTGTTCCTCTGGTGGTGAAACATTTCTGGCTCTTTTTGTATGGTACGAACTTTACAGTTATGACAGACCACGCTTCCTTAAAGTGGCTACAAAACATGAAAGATCTGACAGGAAGACTATCCAGATGGGCTCTCAAGCTTCAGCACTATGACATGCATATTGTCCACTGAGATGGAACAAAGCGCATTAATGTAGATGGAATGACATAATTGCCTTACTATATCTTTTTTTTTTTTTAGTACTAGATGGTCCCAACCCAAGGGGGGGGGATTCATCGATGTTTGCCTTACTATATCTTGATAATAGCGAAACTGAATGGTTACACGACCTACTCATGAAGTCAGACTCTTGGGAGGACGAAGATGAACCTGTTCAGAAGATGCTTAGGCAACATGCATGAAATATGAAGGTTCTCAATAGATTACTTTACAAGAAGGTTAGAATTAACTGGCTACCTTACTTGCGACCTTCTGAACGGGTATCAGTTATAATGGAAGCCCATAATACTTTAGGCCATGAAGGAGCCAGGAAACCTTACAGTTGGATCAAGGATCGCTACTATTGGGAAGGAATACTGGGCTCTGTAGTGGAAGCCTTAGATGCTTGCATCACTTGTAAAAATCAGAAGCCGCATAAGGCCAAGTACAAGTATTGACCTATGACCTTTCAGCAGCCATTTCATACCATTAGTTTAGATGTCAGGTCCATTACTTGAATCCACAGGAGAGAATAGATACATCTTAGAAGGGACTGATCATCTCATGAAGTGGATTAGAGCAATTGCCATTCCCACACAGACCACTAAAGCTACTAGATCTTTTTATATCAAAAACATATAAACTAGGCACGGCTGCCCACAGGTTCTACCAAGTGATAATGGGAATAATTTTATGTCAAAGTTATGAGGATCTTAGCTACAAGCATGGGAACTTAGCAATTTTCCTCAGCGCTTTACAACCCATCAACTAACAAGAATGTAGAAAGAGCAAATGGGACATTGGTTTCAATATTAAGAAAGATGGCCACTACCAATCCATTAAAATGGGACAAATACCTCCCAAGTGCATTGATGGGTTATAGGATAAGTTTCCACCAAATTATCAAAGTATCTCCCTTCAAGGCCTTATACAGAAGATAACCTGGAATACCAGCTTTATTAGCTTGAGAAGTCACCAGTGATAATACCAAAGAGCCTGAGAAAGCTCTAAGAGGATTAGTCCAGAAACAAT
Source organism: Massospora cicadina (assembly GCA_022478985.1). Taxonomy (NCBI): domain Eukaryota; kingdom Fungi; phylum Entomophthoromycota; class Entomophthoromycetes; order Entomophthorales; family Entomophthoraceae; genus Massospora; species Massospora cicadina. The sequence goes on along the minus strand of JAKSZP010007972.1, from coordinate 103,708 downwards.
AGGACTTTAGTCAGAGGCAATGACAAATTTGGCCAAGACGGTTAAAAGGGAAGGTCAAGCAGCAAATGTATGACGCCAAACTTTACTCACCTTTGAGATTTCAGATCTAATCTAGTTTATCACAATCAAATAGCGCCCCAAGGAGGAAAATTAGATTCCATCTGGGATGGACCATATAGTACACTTAAAAATGTGGAGAAAAATACTCAATTGACTCTTTGGAAATTGGAGTAACAATAAACCGCTTTCATATCCAATTCTTTCATCAGTACTCACCTGCCAACATTCATGAAGGAGGTGATATCAGATATCCTGATATCAGACATGATGTAAATAATATTGACCATTTGACTCCCTCAGCTGAATTGACATCTAGACCCAAGAAGGGGTTAAATCCATTACCTTGATAAATTACCTAAAAAAATTGATAGTCAGTACAGCTCTAGTCAACTCTAGTAAAACTCTGATAAATCAAATCGAGCCTAAAATACCCTAATATTAAATCCTGCCACTTTGAGATGATGGATCATCTGAGGTCAGTTGAAAACTACTTTAGTGGCATCAAGACCGCAAATTAAGACTAACCTAAAAAATGGTAGGAATCAATAAGCTAATGAATGATCAACCTAAGTGACTGTAAGTCTCAGGGAACATCCTTTGGCTCTCAATCACTCCATCTTCCCGTTTCTGAATAAGAAGATACTGAAGAGGATGGCGGTACCCCTCATCACTCAGGGCGACCTCGCTCATATAGTATATGAGCGATGGGTAACAGCTCATCCACTTCAGATCCCACCCCCAATACCAACACTTACCTCAGCAGAACTGTTGCAGGAAATTAGCAAAATTTTGCCAAGTTTATCTATCTGAAATTGGTTGGATTTATTTTGGCTGGCAATCTGGCTGATGCGCAAAATTTGAATGGCTGTAAAAGCACGAAGGATGAGATATTGGCTGGATCTCCCAAAGGTTCCAATTCAATCTCCAGACCAGTTGAACAAATATTGGGCACTATCAATGTAAGTTCGAAGCCCTCAGATAGTAATTTGGGCGCTGCACCTGATATGCCGCTCTTGACCAAATGAACAGTTAAATGACTGAGCGTGGGTGGGTTGGCCATCCCAAACCCGTTCCCAACCAAATGGACCCATCCCTATAAGGATGGCCTTGGGGGATTCCTGTCACCCATTGGGCCAAACACCATCATGCTAATTGTTCAGAAATGTAGTTGAGCCCTGGTTTAGACGTTTAGGTTGAACTGACAGAGACTCAGCCTGCCGCCAAATTTTGCGATGTCAGTTCTTATAGAATAAGCCCCCCATTCCCAAACAATGCACTGGTCAGGTCAAATTTGTTGGGCCCCAATCCCACCCTGTCACTACCCAATTGACCACTATTTAATCAGTTGCATGGCACTGAGAAAATTGTTGGTCGATTTTCTTACTTTCCTTTCCTAATAAAATTTTACCAAAAAGAAATTTTATTTGTTTATTTTCCCTCTTAACTGCATCCCAGATGGCATTTCCATGGTGGTCCATCGCCCCACACTCTGGGTGGGCCTTACCAATTCTTTTGGTCACCATGGCTCCCTCTATTGCTGATTGGGCCTAGCGAGCCCGATACTTTTGGGCCTACAACCCCACTCTTGTTAAATTCTGATATCAATACATGGGGATCTTATGGCCCTATTTACAACAATGGAAAGAGAGAATCAATCTCCATATTGCCCCTAATGAGTTGGCCACTCAAGCCAAGAATCTCGTCAAGACTATCCCAGTAATCCCACCACATGCAGTGGAAACCGCTGAGTTGGGGATGGATTTGGTGTGGTTCACCATTGGGATACTCCTTACCCTGCTGCTACGCCACCAATTTGTTGTATCACACTTCCCCACTCCACATCAAGTCGCATGGTTGGCAATGCCCCTGGCATTCTGGCTTGCTTTTTGGGTGCTCACGCATCCTGACTGGAAGGCTGGTCTAAACTTCTTCTGCCATTTCCATGACATAATCGACCAACCATTACTTCCAGCCATTTCCGCCTTGGTTTTCAAATTGGGCGCTGCAATGGTTACCCTCTACCAGATGAACATGAAATAAGTTTTGTGTTGTTTGTTGTTTGTTTGGTCACTTTCTGACTTTGGGAGAAGCATCTGCTCTATTTTGGGAAACTTTCTTCAAGCCACCCAAGAGGTGCAGACTGCATCTTCTCATACTTCCACTGACCCAGGAAAAGGATCAAGTGTCCCCTCCCAAGAGATCACCAATCAGGTTCTCAATGCTCTCGCCAAAGTACAAATGAGGACATCAATCACACTCATTAATGCTTTGGTGATATCTCATGCCCAACAAAGCCTCATGTTGTTGGACACCGTGGATGGAGATGCCTGCCATTGGGTGAGAAGTCTTTTATGTTCTTCCTCACAAAAAGAAGACCCCATTACCCTGCTGGATGCTGTATCAGCTGCCCTAAAACCCCATGTGTCCCAATCAAATCACTTACTCAGACTACTCCTAAACATGGCTGAAGCCCCTAGTTTGGCTTCTATGATTTCCACCTTTTGTGAGCTGGCTTCTGCGTTGGACTTATCTACCGATATGCTTCAGGAAGTCTTTAGAGCAAGTTTGAATTCAGTCTCCGCTCACCACGTGGCCTGGTCTACCATTCAGGAATCAGTGGATCAGATATGTGCCACCGCAACTACTATCAAAGCGTTACATCACCACATTTCCTCACATCAGAAGGGAAACTTTATGATAGGATTTCCTAACAAAGATGTAGACAATGCGCCTGATGCTAGAGTAGTTGTTAAAGTGGATCCCAACCCCGCCATAACCCCCGAGTCTAAATTGTCACTTCCAGAGTTAACTATGAATGACTCTGTTTAAGCCCAGATGGAAGAAATAATTTCTCCCGCACTTATACTCCCAATTTTCACCCCAGCTAAAAACCCTGACCCTGGGTTCAACATACCCGCTATCTCTTCAGTCATTCTCAAGTTGGCCAAGTCTCCAAATAAACAGAATTCCGCTTATTTCCTTGTCCCTATGAGAATCAGTGTTGGTCCTCATCATGTATCCTTCAAAGATCTGGTGGATACTGGAGTGGCGGGGAACTTCATGAGCGTCAAGTTGGCACAACAATTAAAATTGAAAAATGGATGTGGGCGCCTCAGTAATGGTGGCCTCATCTGCTTTCCAGTCTTCATATGTCGTTCACCGGCCGTTACACTTCTCAATCCATCAATATAACTTCTTCAATTAGTTTTTGGCCATGCTGAACCTGATATTCCCGGTGATCTTGGGTTTGGGATGGTGGCGTCGACAGCATGTGAAGATTCATTTAGAGTCTAATACACTGTCATTTACCAATGATGATTCAGAGGGAGAGTTCTCTTTGATCAACACTCTCAAAAAATACAAGGAAGCAGCTCTATCACTACCTTAATTACCTCTGTGGGCATCCCAGCCAATTTTCCTGAAAGCTTAATACAATACCAGGAAATCTTTGATATGGAAAAAGCAGACCATCTGCCAAATCATTCCAGGTACAATTGTGGATTTTGAACAACTGTGGAATTGGTGAACATCAACTGCCCGTTGTATCCTCATACAGTGGAGGAAGAGGTCACACTCAATACCTGGTTGGACGATATGTTAAAAAAAGGCTGGTTGTTCAAAGAAACCTCTCCCATAACCTCCCCTATAGTATTTGCAAGAAAATCAGATGGATCACTCCATATTGCGTAGATTACAATCACCTGAACAAAATATCAGTTACAGATCCCTACCCATTGCTCTTAGAACAGACAATTAGTCAGGCGATTGCCAAATCCCATGTTTTTTCGAAATTGGATCTGGTGAACGCTTTCAATAAAATTTGGGTGATGGAAGGCCAGGAATGGTTGACCGCAATCTGGATGAGGCGAGGCATTTTTCAATTTCGCATAATGCCCTTTGGGTTGAAATTGCTCCTGCTACGTTTCAATGAATGATTGACAATACGTTAGGAGATCTCCAGTTCTCTTGTGCTATTGCATACATTGATGATATCCTTGTCCATTCCCCAACCCCCAAACAACACACTATCAACTTGGAAGCGGTGGTGTCCACCCTGTATAAAGCAGGGTTGTTCCTCAAAGCTTCCAAGTGCAAGCTTTATAAGGAAGAGGTTACCTTTCTCAGAAACCTAGTTCTCAAAGAAGGAGTCACTATCCCTCCCAACAAATTAGATGCAATCCGAGAATGGCCAACTCTGACTACACAGAAGCAACTTTGGAGTTTCTTGGGAACTATCATTTTTGAAATTTTTTTCCCCCACACTTTCTCAGTTGGCCGCTCCGCTACATCCCCTCACTGGGAAAAGTGTACCATTTTGTTGGACCCCCAAATGTCAGCAGGCTTTTGAATCAATTAAAGAGGTGTTCATGTCTCCTCCCATTTTAAAACACGCTGATCCCACCAAACCATATATTGTCACATGTGATGCTTCATCAGTAGCAGTGCTGCTTCAGGACCATGACAGTCTTGAACATCCAGTCGCTTATTTTTCCCGAAAATTCACTACTACAGAGCAGTCTTGGGCCATTTATGACAAGGAACTGGTGGCTGTTGCATGGGCTTTAACTCATTGGCGATACCTGTTACAGGGTGCCTGTCACAAGCTAACAGTTCACATGGATCACCAGGCTCTCTTGTATTTCCGCAAACCTCAAAAATTGGCGCACCGTCAGGCCCAAACCTATCAGGACCTGTGTAGTTTCAACTTCAAATATGAATTTGTCAAAGGTGCGCTCAATGTCCTCCCTGACTTCTTAAGTCATAACCCTGCTCACTGTCCCTTGGAATCTGAGGAAGTGGATCTCATTACTGTGATCCCTGCCACTCAGATCCTTTTAATCGTTCCCTCCGTTGTTTCCTCTGCCACGTTGTCTCCCAACAAACTGTTATTGGCCCAAGTGTTGGCCACTCAAACAGCTTGCCCTGAGGGCGTGGAGTTGGTAGAATAGTTGAAGAACTTGAGTCCCAAACGCGCCCTATATTCTTTAGAAGAGGGGCTCATTTACATCCATTCTCATGTGTGGGTTCCCCCCTTCGCCCAAAAGTATTCCGCACACACCATGATACTCCCACAGTTGGACACCCTGGTAACAAGAAATGTATTGATCTGATCAAGCGTACCTTCAATTGGTCAGGACTGACCAAAGAGGTTCCAGCTTGGATCGCCAATTGTGTTAACTGCGCTAGGGCCAAGTCAGATTGCTCCAGTAAGAATGGCCTCCTACACCCTTTACAGCAGGTGTAAGGTCCGTGGACCTTGGTATCCATATATTTTATCATCAATCTCCCCTGTTTTAATGGGTTCTCAGCGATAATGGTGGTGGTAGATTGCTTCACAAAATTCTCCCTTTTTATCCCTTGCACTTATGCAATTACATTAGAAGAAACTTCCCATCTTTTTGTATGACATGTGTTTTTGATGTTCAGTCTTCCCCAGGAAATTATTAGTGACTGGGGTACTCAGTTTACTGCACGCTTTTGGAAAGAACTCCTATCAATCCTGAAGATAACCCCCTGTCAATCCACAGCGTATCATCCCCAGTCTGACGGTCAGACTGAGTGGGTTAGTCAAGTCCTCTAACAATACCTGCGGTGCTATGCCACAGCAGCGCAGGATACCTGGTCCGGTGACTTGCCTCTCACTCAATTTGCATACAATAACGGGATCCACGCCTCCACGGGGTTTTCACCATATGAAGCAACGCTGGGCTATAACCCATCATTTTCAGTCAGGGCATGCTTGCAACCTGAAGTTCAAGCTGCCATGGATCATGCTACCCATATTCGTTCAACTCAAGCCTTGGTATGGGAACACCTCACCAAAGCAATCAATGACTATAAGCGATTCGCAGACTGTAAGCGCCTTCCAGGTCACAATTTTATGGTGGGTTCTTATGTCATGCTTGATACCCGGCATTTGCAAATTCAAACCCCTTCCCACAAGTTCGCCAGTAAGCATTTGGGCCCTCACTTAGTGGAACAAGTATTGGGTAATGGGGCTTTCTGCCTGAAGCTTCCCGCACATTGGAAGCAGCACCCAGTCTTCCATGTTTCCCAGTTGTCGCCCTTCAAAGGTGTAATTCCCATGGACCTGGAACCAATCATTGTCAATAGCGAGGAAGAGTCTGAGGTAGAGGCTATCTTGGCATCTTGCAAATCGTGGCGTTCAGTTCAATATCTTGTGGCCTGGAAAGGATACCCAGCTTACAAAAATAGTTGGGTTAAGGTGTGCAATTTCACGAATTGCATGGCTCTGGTCAAAGCCTTCCACACATCCCACCCTGAGGCTCCCCATCCCCCTCAGAAAATCGCGATGATTATGGCTATCAAGCTACCTAAAGCACACAAGAATGTGGCTCTGGCGCAATTTCCCGGTAAGGGTGCTGTTTCTTTGGAAAAAAGAAAGGGCAATGTAAGTCTCAGGGTATGTCCTTTGGCTCTCAATCACTCCATCTTCCCGTTTCTGAATAAGAAGATACTGAAGAGGATGGTGGTACCCCTCATCACTCAGGGCAACCTCGCTCATGTAGTAGATGAGCGATGGGTAACAGCTCGTCCACTTCAGATCCCACCCCCAATACCCACACTTACCTCAGCAGAACTGTTGCGGGGAATTAGCAAAATCTGTGCCAAGTTTATTTATTTTAAATTGGTCAGATTTGATTTGGCTGGCAATCTGGCTGATGCACAAAATTTGAATGGCTGTAAAAGCACAAAGGATGAGATATCAGCCGGATTGGCCAACAGTTCCAATTCAATCACCAGACCAGTTGAACAAATATCAGGTGCTATCAATGTAAGTTTGAAGCCCTTGGATAGTAATTCAGGTGCTGCGCCTGATATGCCGCTCTTGACCAAATGAACAGTTAAATGACTGAGCGCGGGCAGGTTGGCCATCCCAAACCCGTTCCCAACCAAATGGACCCATCCCTATAAGGGATGGCCTTGGGGGATTCCTGTCGCCCATTGGGCTAAATGCTGTCATGCTAATCATCAGAAATGTAGTTGAGCCCTGGTTCAGACGTTTGAGGTTAAACTGACAGAGACTCAGCCTGCCGCCAAATTTTGCGATGTCAGTTCTTATAGAATAAGCCCCCCATTCCCAAACAATGCACTGGTCAGGTCAAATTTGTTGGGCCCCAATCCCACCCTGTCACTACCCAATTGACCACTATTTAATCAGTTGCATGGCACTGAGAAAATTGTTGGTCGATTTTCTTACTTTCCTTTCCTATTAAAATTTTACCAAAAAGAAATTTTATTTGTTTATTTTCCCTCTTAACTGCATCCCAGATGGCATTTCCATGGTGGTCCATCGCCCCACACTCTGGGTGGGCCTTACCAATTCTTTTGGTCACCATGGCTCCCTCTATTGCTGATTGGGCCTAGCGAGCCCGATACTTTTGGGCCTACAACCCCACTCTTGTTAAATTCTGATATCAATACATGGGGATCTTATGGCCCTATTTACAACAATGGAAAGAGAGAATCAATCTCCATATTGCCCCTGATGAGTTGGCCACTCAAGCCAAGAATCTCGTCAAGACTATCCAAGTAATCCCACCACATGCAGTGGAAACCGCTGAGTTGGGGATGGATTTGGTGTGGTTCACCATTGGGATACTCCTTACCCTTGCTACGCCACCACTTTGTTGTATCACACTTCCCCACTCCACATCAAGTCGCATGGTTGGCAATGCCCCTGGCATTCTGGCTTGCTTTTTGGGTGCTCACGCATCCTGATTGGAAGGCTGGTCTAAACTTCTTCTGCCGTTTCCATGAAAGTGACACAGTCTCACCCAACTTGGGTATTCTATTCACTATTTTTGCCCTATCAAAATTTTTATACAAAGGCAATATAACTCTGGAGTGTATCATATGACCAAGTGACTCCCTTCCTGATTTCCACCTCTATTATTTTTATTAATCCTTTTCCTTTTAGGGTTTATATTGTTAATTGTGACATATAAAAACCCTTTGTATACTATAATAAAGGTACGTCATCTATTTTATATCTTAGTTTTGTAATTGACTTCAACAATTCTATTTTGCCATTCTTACAATAGGACGAATATTCTAGCTGACAGGACATTAAAAGGTGACTTGGCACTCTTTAAATAAAAAACATTCTTGTCATGCAACTTAGTTACTTCAAGTATTGGCTGTCAGGCCTCTCAGGCATAGCACCATTGAGCTTAAATTGGAAGCCCTACAATGACATATGCAATTTTTACAACTCAAGGGAGCACTTGCCTTTTGGGAGCTTGGTGAATCATCACTTCAGTTTGCTTTGTTGGACCACCCATATTTAAGATTGGTAGTTTATCATATAGAAGAGATTCTATCTGATGGGATACAAGTGTTCTTTAATGCCCTTCCAGAGTGCTCTTCCCAAAAGTTAAAGTAATTCCCTGACACTTGGTATCTAAGATTTTCCAAACTGTCATGGAAAGTGGGACTTAGGAGGTCTTAACCATTAAGTTTCATGGAACAAAGATGGTAAATTTCTAAAGCATTTAAGATTAAAAAGAGGCAACATTTGAGGCAATCCCTAATTTGTTTCCAATATAGCTTGTTACATAAAAATTAAAAAATGATAATGTACAGATGCAGATGTGGATAAGTCACCAAAATTTCAGAAGGTTTGAAGAACTTTCAAAAGCTTATGATCCGATGGTGAGGTTTTAGAGGCAGTGGAAATGGTAAAGGAATCAAATTTGCCTGTTTATACATTATCAGGTGTTTTCAAGAGCAAGTTGCAGAATTATATATAGTAGGTTCAGACTATGAATTGTTTTATCTAAAACAAGATTGCAACAGTAAGAAAAGTGCACTATAAAAAACCTCTAATTTTTAGCTATAGAATAAATTTGTAAAGTAAAGATTAATGTTATAAATACTCTATTATTAAGGCAGTGAATTGGATGGGTGAAGTGGGTCCCAAATCCTAAACCTAGCTTAAAAATCTTTGCTAAACGTTCAGTTCATAGCGTCTAATTTTGTCCATGTCTCTGACCTCATTGCTAAATATTAAGATCACTTGCTTGATAAAATAAATCCTGCACATATATTCAGGAAGAAGTTTGGCCAAAAGATCCTTGATTTTAGCCAGTGTCTTATGGCATATTGACTGTTTGGAAGCTTACTAGGTTTATTTAAATTAACATGTTTGTCACTCAGCGTGATTTAGTTGAATTTCTCATGGGGCCCAAATGGGACTATTGACAAATTGGCAAATGTCAGGAACTAAGAAAAATATTAAAAATTATAACCTATTGTCCCAATTGTCCAAAATTACCACAAATGTGTTTATACTATTTTAACAAATACAATAATGAACTGTAATATATATATAATACTTTACCATAAATATAAATTAATAAAAGTGGAGAGTATAGTTTTCTATATTTTTGATTTTTTAATTTGTCCTCTACCCATAAAGCTAGGAACTTAGTTTTGCGCGCATTTTTCTTAAATACTCAAGCAGAACTCTGATGGTGGTTTGGGTAGTTTTTTAAAATTCAATTTCATTTAAGACGTCACATTTAAATTTGCTATTAGCAATGCTAAACCTGCAAATTGCTTAACATATTCGTCAACTGTCACCCAAATATGGTTGATGGGTCCCCCAGGGAAGCATATCTATCACCCATATTTGGGTGCCATGGCAACACAAGTGTTAATCTGACTCTTCTGACTGATCTTGACTAAATTTTATTTTTGACTTTGGGAACTTCTACCAAGGCAGGCAAAGGTACAAGCTGAAAATTTATGACTTAACAACTTATCAACACTCTTCAAGAAAAGACTCTGATAGAACTAGATTAAAGCAAATTAAGAAGAATATCTTTATTAAGAGATATTAATGGCTAAATAATTTGATTAGGACAGGCACTGATATTTATACCTCTAGGGCACCTCCTGGCTAACTATAAGAATGCAATTCCTGAAAAATTATTTTCTACCTCAGTTTGGCCCTTGAACTAATACAACTATGGCCTATTTCTAGGACTATTGGTGACAAAATACTCTCAGAATAGGGAAGGTTTCAGGTACAAAATTGCAACATTAATGTAAATATTTGTCCTAAGGTCAGCCCAATTTGAGTTTTGTCATAAAGCTGGCGAAATATGGCTTCTTGGAAATTTGGCAACAATTTGAAGTAAAATGATGTACCACTAATTGGGACGTCAGCAGACAGCTTGATAGCACTAGATACTCCCATTCAAGAAGTACATGTGCATGTGCTACCTTGCTAATTATGAGGATTGACATAAAAAAATTCATAGGGAAAGAAACTGATTGTGATAAATTAAGGGGCAATCTTATTACTGTCAGGTCCATAGAATTTTTAGAGCTATTATTAAGGATTTATCCCTAGGATGATTTCTTAAGGATATAGCAATTTATGCACAGTTAATTGAGACCAAATGCCAAATTGTTGTGAGTATATTCAGCTGAAATTGATGTTAGGATATTTAGCCTGAGTCATTATAAGAGTAATTAGCCTAAGTTGACTGTTAGGGTAATCAGCCTGTGTTATAGAGAGGGTAATCGCCTGAGTTGATGGTTGTCAAAGGGTTTATTTTTGAGTCAACCACCAGATCAGTTTTTTCCTTCATTTGACTCAAACATAAGCCTTAATATTTCCAGTTATCCTGCATTGATTGTCATTATTCTTTGGTTTCAGGCCAAATCACCAATAAATATAAGGCCAGATGCTTATCCAGAACGTCAGCCTTAATTGATGGTAGATCTAGAGTCAGATCCCCTTCTCCTCCTCAAGAGTGAACAATAACATTAATTATATTATATACTTTTTTCTTTAATTTAATTTAATTTAATTTAATTTTTTATTTTTATTTTTATTTTTTTCATATTTTTATTTTTATTCTATTTATAAAATTATTATTATTTCCTTTTTTTCTTCATTTTTGCAATGCTATTATTATATATATGAGGGAGAGTACACCAGTGGTAGAGTATGGACTCAATGACCACTGCCTCCCAAGTTTGATCCCAGTAGATGAACTTTGGGTAGGGGAAGATTATGACTGTGTTGGAGTTTTGCACCAATGCCCCAAACTGAAATAGTGAATACCAAGGCAGTACATGGAGTTCCTAGCCTATCATACGCTGTGCATGGAGGTTTTCCAGGTTTAGACCTCCTTCCTCATTAATTCAAATCCCCTTAATTGGTGTGATATTGTTTTCAAGTCATCCCACCTCAAATAAAATTTAGAAGTTAAAAACTATTAGATATGATTTCTTAATTAGCCAACTTATTGAACCTTCTTAGATTTTTTGTGTGGACCTGGTGTATATATGACCAGCCTTAACATCCTTGATTCTATTTAAACATTGGGATTCTTTCTCAATTATTTTGAATGGAATAACCCAGACACAATCAGACTTTTGTAATCAGCCCAATCCCTAAGTGTTGCAAAATAGTACTTTGTCACCTACTTTAAAATTGGCTAAGCTTTAGTGATTTTCCAAATCCTTTTCATGTCAGGCCTTTTTCACAGCAAAACTGTTGTTGAAAGCTTGGGCTTGCATTTTGATTAGGGCATCCACAAGTTTCTTGACATATTGAAGATAGTTGTTCTCACCAGGATCTTCTAGGGCAGAGTATAGTAGCGATGGTAGAGCCAGATGTCTTCCATATAATAACTGAAAAGGTGACATCCTGATAGCTGTTTGGAAGGAGATGTTGTAGGCAGATACTGCCAAACTTAGGTAGGTAACCCATTCAGATGGTTTAGTCAAAGCTGTTTCCTGATAATACACCAACGTCCCATTTGCTCGCTTAACCATACCATTGGTTTTGGTTTTATATGGAATGGAAAGAACGCCTCATACTCCCATTAACTGGTTGAGCTTGGCGAGGACATGGGCGGTTAAATTTGTTCTATTATCTGTAAGGAAAATCCGGGGACATCTATGTTTGTGGAGGATGTTTTTTAAGAGTGAACTGACTGTAATTGCTGCTCCTCCTTCCCATATAGCCTTGCTTCAACCCATTTAGTCATGTGGTCTATAGCCACAATAATGTACTTGGCTTTCAAATTGCTTGTTTGAAGAGGGCTGACAACGTTGATAGATATGGTATGCCAGGCAAACTTGGGCCAAACAAGCTGATAAGATGTTCTTTTTTGGAACATTTTTTGCCTTGACACTACGCGCAGCATTCTAGAATTTTCTGGATGTCAAAATGCATTGCCTCTAATAGTATAGATGACGAAGAAGGTCCTTTGTCTTCTTGAATCCACCATGCCCTATGGCTTTATGGGAAGCCAAAATGATGTTTGTTTGGGCCAATGGTCTTGGAAATATATAATTTTTGTCCTTGATAATCTTGTAAATATGTCCCATTTTCAATAGTTGTATCCTATTGTAAGCTTAATAGTTCTTGAACAGATTTGGGCTCATCTTGGTACTATACACTGATAATCTTCTTAAACAACTCATCAGAGGCCAGACTAAGTGTTGCAATAGTGGGCAGTTGGGTAGGCAGTTAGCATTTTGATGCTTTACCCCAGCGCAATTCTCATTTGTGTAGTCGTTGTCTTGAAGCTTCAACGCCCAGTGGGCTAATCATCCTTCAGGCTCCTTTAAGTTGTTCAGCCATCCCAGAGATGCATTAATGGTAACAACTTAAAAGTGAGTGCCATGTAGATAGACCCAAAATTGCTTGTAAGCATATGATGCCAAGAATTCCCTGTAACGGACAAAAAACCCCAGTTCCAATGCTGTATATTAAATAATTCTTTGGTGCAATGACAAGCAACCAAAGCAACCTAATCAAGTAGGGAGTCTGCTACTCATTGGTTGGTTATGCAAAGTCGTCTGAGGGGTTGGTCTGACCCAAACCACTTGAAAAGCTCTTTAATAATTGGACACCCAAAAAAGACCAACAGGTAAGAAAGGTATGCAAACCCCAAAACAATCTTTATTTTTATTTAGGATAATAAAATGGCCCGCTGACCAGAGCTCGTCTGGGGAGCAACTGACAATGCTCCACAGGAGGGGAATGCTAGGGTAAGAATTCTAAAGTGAGCTTCAAAATGGGCAGGCGCGCCTTATAAAGGCCGCCCCTTGGGGCCTCACCCAAATCATTGATTAGGCTCACACAAGCCTAATCTAAAACTCAGGTGAGGCACAAACCATCTTTAATTGACCAAACCAAAAACATTTTTAAAGCAATTTTACTCAGATTCGGAAAATCTGAATCTGAGTCAAAATGTCACAATCAAGATGAACTTGATCATTACATTACCCCACTAGAGAAGGGCCCATCCCCAAAGAGGGACCCTCAGCGGAAGGCCGTCAAGATGAGGGCTTCCTGGGGCAGAGTTGCCTCAAGGCCCAGGAAAATTAGCCTGGATAAACTCTGGGCCCTCGAGGTAAAATACAAATGGCAAGGGTGAATCAGGACTGGGCTGCCAGAATCAGCCCACCTGGCATGAGGATGCATGCCTAGCACATGGCTGTGTTGCAACCCCCTCCCAGGCTCCCATTGGCAATGGTCTTCCCATTCCAACCAGACAGGCGCTTTCACCAAAAGAAGCATGAGAGGGGAGCGCAGTCCAGTGCAGCTGGATGGCCCCAGCCTGAGGACACACACCCAGCACTTGGCTGTGTTGCGCACCCCTCCCAGGTCCTGTTGGTGATGGCCTTCCCATCCCAACCAGGAAGGCACTTTCTCCAACAGAAGCGTGAGAGGGGCATGTGGTACAGCACGGCTAGATGGTCATCCCCTTTCTTGGTAGACCATCTTTGGGTGAGGGAGCCCTGCTGGGACAGGTCCCCTCAGTGCCACTGAATCCCCGGTGAGTGGGAGGCCCCACCAGGATTTTTAACTGACAGTCACTTCAATTCAGGGTTGGCCATCAGTCACTGGCTTCCACCAGTGCTGGTTCCTCAACAACTGGGACCAAGTGACCACTGAGGTCAGCCAAATTGGGGATCAGAGGCATGCAGCGCACAATGACTTTGAAATAATGTAGTAGATGAAAACCCTAGTTCCAACTGCCATATATAAAAATAATTTTTGGTACACCAACAAGTAACCAAAGTGACCTAACCAAGTAGGGAGTCTGCTACTCATTTGTTGGTTATGCAAAGTCCTCTGGGGGGGGGGTTGATCTGACCCAACCCACTCAAAAAGCATCTTAATGATTGCACACCTAAAAAAGGCCAACATGTAAGCGAGGTATGAAAGCCCCAAAACAACCTTTATTTTTATTTAAAATAATAAAAACGTCCCGCTGACCAGAGATCGTCTGGGGAGCAACTGACAATGCTACCCATGAAGGGAATGCTATGGTAAGAATTCCAAAGTGAACTTTGGAATGGGAAGGCATGCCTTATATAGGCCGTACCCTCAGGGGCCTCACACAAGTCATTGATTAGGCTTGCACAAGCCTAATCTACATCTCAAGCAAGGCACAACCCAGCGCCAAAAACAACCGAACCAAATTTTTTAAAGCAATTTGACTCAATTTGAAAATCTGAATCTGAGTCAAATTGCAACAACTAAAATGAGCATAATTGTTACATTCCCATCCTGTCACCATATAAAATTACTCTCAGGAAAGTTTAGGGTCTGATTAACAAAGGCAACTGGATGTTATTCGCCATCTTCCTTAATCTGAGTTAATACAGCTCCAATTGCTGTTAGTGACGCATCATCTTGGGTGATGAATTCCCAATCAAAATTAGATATTGAAGGATGGGAGCTACTAATAGCGCTGATTGGAGTTTATTTAATGCTTCTTGACAAGCCGAATTCCAGTCAAATGGGACCTTATAAATGAGTAGATAGAAGAGCAGTTCTCTAAGTTGTGTGAAATTAGCAAAAAATTGGCGATAGTACCCAATAATGATTAGGAATACTTGAATATGGCGCTTGGATTCAGGCCATTTGCTTTTGACAATGGCATATGTATTATAGGGTTGGGATGAAGACCTACTTTGTCAATTACAAAGCCAAGATATTCCAGTTGGCCCTTGAAGAACTGGCACTTTTTAGGCTTGATTTTTAAGTTTCCAGCTGCTAACCTTCTGAAAACCTCCTTTAAGTGGTCCAGATGGTCATCAAAAATGCGTCTGAAAACATTAATATCATTAAGGTACACTAATAAACATGACAATTTAACATCTTTTAGTATTATGTCCATGGATCCCTGGAAGGCAGCTGGGGCATTGCAGAGCCCTTGAAGCATTCTTATCAGCTGAAATGAGCCCTCTTGGGTCATAATTGCACATTTTCGAGCTCCTCTTCAGGCATATCTATTTGCCAATACCCACTGATAAGGTCCATTGCCAAGAAGAACTTCGCACCCCTAGCCTGTCCAAGACTTCGTCAATTTGTGGCAGAGGGTACAAGTCCTTCTTTATATTGTTTTTTAATTTCCGTTAATCAATGACAACTCAATTGCTTCCATCTTTCTTCTTCACTATTAAAATTGATGCATCCCAAGAACTTTTTGAAGGCGCTAACATGCTGCAATTAAGTAATTCTTTGATATCCTTGGAAACAGATTCTTCTGATAATTTTAAGCATCTAATTAGGTTTAATCAAATCAGTTTATGATATCTGGTATTAATAGTGTGGACGACACCCTTAGAACATCCCAGGTTGAGATCATCCTGTGCAGATATTTTCTGTTATTTTAAAAATAAACTCCTAAGCTTGGCCCTACTTGGAGTTGTCAAGTTGCTTAAATCAGCCATAGGGACAACATCGTTAATCATGATTAGGTCCTTGTTGGGAAGCCTTAATTTAAAAAAAAGTTTTAAAATCATGAAATAAGTTATTTTCCAAGGTTGAGACAGATTCAGGAAAGCAATTGTTTGATGTTGCTTGATGTTAATGAGCCAATTTTTTAGGTTTACACACAATATGTGAATTTCTAAATGGCTGTGGATGATGATACTAGGTGAAATGTTTAACTCAGATTGTGATTTGGACCATGATTGATATACTTCGCCATAAAGTCCTTCTGGTATATTAGTTGTCAGTACAGTTGGGAATATTAATTAATCTTTTGATGATATAGTAATGTGCTGATTTTACTGAAGAGGGATGCCCTGTGAATCATTAATCTGGGTGGGTAGTGTTTTTAGTCTTCAATCATGCTTTAACATACTCAATTGGGACTAAACCTTTGTAGGCCAGATTTATGAATTAGATGGACTTCTTTTTTCAACTGCTACATACTTATTATAATAAAGTGTGATAATCTAGCCAAAAATGGTGAGATTATCGTCCTTGTGATTTGTAACAAGTCCATATCTCCTCAGGAAATTGGTTCTAATTAGGATATCATAGTTTGTATTTGGCAATACTATGGCAGGTGCTGTCACTACAATAGATCCATATCTTAAAGGTAGGGTTCTGTATAAACCAAATGATTTGGTTGTATGCACTCCTTCTGTGGCATATTCCTGACAATGGGCAATATCTGGCGCAATTTTCAACTTTTCAACCAATTTTGTGCTGTTTATATTGATAGGGGATCCACTATCAAGAATGGACTGAACTCAGACCTTGTTTACTGCTAATTCTACATATGTACATTAATAGTAGTTTTCAAAAGCATCTATTGTGTGAATACTGTGAGTGCTTCCTGATTCCATATGTAATTTCAAATTTGAGCAGATATTTTGAAAGTTATCTGATAAGGTCTTCATTAGAATGGATACTTGTACATTGTTAAATGAAGGTAGGTTGGTTGTACATCTAGATTGGAGGTCCAAACCCTGATCAATAATCTGCTTTGCATAAGGTTATGACACCTCTGCTTGGGCTTTTTTAATAATTTTTAAAGGTTTAGTTGCTTTTGCTTTAGCCTAAATAGTGACCATAAGGACATCATTAGCGATGATATGGTAAAGTTTATCTTTGTAACATCATTAGCCCTAAAGAGCTCGACAGGGTCAGGTAACTGTTTTGGTAGGCATTGGCGGATTTAGAGCATTCCGCCTCTACTCCACTTGCTCTTTTCTGCATCATCGTCACTGTTGTTTCTATAGCAACGTTGACCCTGAGCTTTGTGTCTGACCATCTGTAGCATTGGCTAGCAAAATCCCCTTTTGACCATAGTTGTGGCATGTAATTGGCACTGGCTGCTGTTTTTGCTCGAATTTTTGGTTTGTAGTTTGGGATTTTCCCCTTGGTCAAACATAGTGTTACTTTTTGGGCCTGAAAATCGGAATTTTTGCTGGTCTTTGGGCTGATTAGGAGCATCAAAACTGTATGCACAGCTTCTCAAGTTTTGGTAAACTCTGTGTTTCCATTTCTCTATTAAATGCTAGTATCATGACATGGTGCAAGCCACAATAGGGCATGACTGCATGCTTCCTTGCAATTTTAGCATCGAAATTAGTCATTGCATTACACCCAATCAAGATCTGTGTCTCATGGAAAAATCTGTCAGCAAAGTCCTTAATAGTCTTATTCTGCTTAAATTTGATATTAAGAAGATCAGTTTTAGCCAATAATTTTTCAGGCCCTCAAAATTGTTTTATCACCGCAATTTTAGCATCCATATAGGACCAAATCGTTGCCCAAAATAGGCATAATGAGGTCGCATCTGTGGGCATCAAGTGAGTTGATTAATGCTGATCCTTTTGCATGTTCTGATGCTCCCCTCATTGCCTTTTCAAACAGCTTGAGAAAAGAGTGAACGTTCCCATCCCTATTATACTTTGGCAAGTTTAGAGGTTTGAGGTCATCTCACCCTGTATCAGAGATAAGCGTTACACTTCTTCTAATATTTAGGAGTCTTGAGGAATCCTCAGATAAAATTGGCCCTCTTTCCCGTCAAGGAGTATTAGGAGTCAGTATTGATGCCAGAGCTTTAGGCATAGGACGGATGTTAAAAATATTAGTGTTTGCATTGGTTCAATTCCCAATGACACAAAAATATGATATTTCTCCAAACTGCTAATTCCAATACTTGAAATTGGCCCTTATTTGTTTTCCAAGTCGTTTTTTTTGCCAAATGGGCAGAGCCTTTTCAACTTCTCTATTGTCAAGACTGGGTGAGAATTGGCAACTTTGCTATTTGAGGGATTTGACTTCTTTTTTAAGGTTGTCATGTTTCTTTTCAAATAAATCTTATTTGGATGTTAGCATATAATATCTCCAACCTTACTGTCTACCCGGGAATTTTCAGTTGATAATCATTCTGAGCTCCTAATTCTCCTCTTAATTTCAGCATTTCTGGCCTGGAATCTTGACATAACAGTCTAAAATTTTTAAAAGTTCCTTTTTGATCTGAGCATCCTCATCATCCCTATTTGAGACTTCTGGTATGCTGCAAGATCTATGATGTTTTTGTTTAAAATACCCACTTAGTCTGAACATACTCCTCAAAGTGAACGTGATTTAGATTTAAATCCAGGTGCTCTCTTTGGGCCAAAGTAGCCTGTGTGGTGAGTCGTTCTGTCTGAGAAAGTAGAAAAAGGGAATAAATTTCCAGCTTTTGACAGCGGGTATTTATGTTTTGTACTCATTTGTGTGATAGCCCATTGTGAGCAAGAACTTCTGCGTCTATCTTTGGGACTTCTACGTTTAGTAGCTCCTCAAGGGTGTTTAATCTTTGATGAGCTTTGTTGCCAAGTCCTGTATTGTTCCACAATTTCTTTTTGGACTTTGATTAGAACTGGAATATAATTTATTCAATAGAGCATTTTGGGAAGATTGTTCTTCCCCTTAAACATTGTAGATTTCCGTAAGTTCCAGATTTTGTCTAGCAACAATTTCGCTAAATATGCTTGATTGAGAATTGCATAAAGTTACCATCTAGTACTAAAAAAAGAGAATTGCATAAAGTTAATATGAAATTAATTAGTTGCCTGGCTGCCTGTAAGGTGTCTGGCGAAAGCTGCCATGGTTGCATCATGGTACTCATGTATATATCCATCTTGAGTGCCTGATCTTTGATATAGTAGAACAGGATGAAAGAGGGATCAATTTGCTATTTACCAATCCTAAATACCCAATATAGAGTTTCCAGCATGGCTTTAACGCTTCCAGATGTAAGATCAATTGGGCTTGTTGCATCGCCATAATCTCTCTCTACTGTGATAAAATCCAGAAAGTAAGATGTACACGGCATCAGAGCCTTGGCAGCTGGTAATAAAATGATCAGAGATTTTCTTGTCACTAGTTTACATCTGGTTGTTTCTTTCTCTTCTGGATGAATATGCCAATAACTGGTTGTGTGAGTTCATTTCAGAGATTGTCACCAATTTTGAGTTATTACAAGTTATCAAATCCAATTATCGCTCATTTGGTAAAATAAATCCTGAATGTATATTTGTGAAGATGTTTGGCTGAAAGATCCTTGTTTTTAGCCAGTGTATTATGGTATTGAATGCTTGGAAGCTCATTAGGTTTATCTAAATTAATCTGACTCTTCTGGTCAATCTTGGCTAACTTTTCCTTTAAATTTAAAACTTCAACTAAGACAGGCAAAGGTACAGACTGAAGATTTCTAGCTTATCAGCTTGTTGACACTCTTCAAAGAAAAACTCTTATAAAAACCATATTAAAGCGAATTAAGAAAATATATCTTTATTAAGAGATACTATCTAACAATTTCATTAGGCCAGGTGCTGATATTAATACCTCTAGGGCATCTCCTGACTACATTTCAAGCACACAATTCCCACAAATATAATTTACACCTCAGTTTGGCCCTTGAACTGATATGACCATGACTTATTGCCATGACTATTGGTGGAAAATTAATATCAGAATAAGGAAGGTTATAGGTACAAAGATAGCAACATGTACATGAAAAATTGTCCATAAGTCAGCCCAATTTGAAAATTGTCATACAGCTGACATAATATGACTTCTGGGAATTTGGCATCGATTTGGAGTAAATGACATACTCCTAATTGGGACATTGGCAGGCAGCTTAATAGCACTAGATACTCCCATTTGAGCAGTCCATGTGCACGCGCTATCATGCCAATTATGAGGATCAACATAGAAATTCACCATAGAGCAGGAAACTGATTACAATAAATTAAGGGCATTCTTATTACTGTCATTGGTCCATGGGATTTTTTAAAAACTATTTTTAGGGATCAATCCCAGGCTGATTTCTTAAAGAAATAATGGTTTTATGCTCAATTAGGACTGATTGCCGAGTTGTCATGAGCATAATTGGACAAAATTGATGTTAAAATATTCAGAAAGAGTTGTTATAATTGCTATTGGCCTAAGTGATTGTTAGGGTAATCATCCTGAGTTATAAGGGGGAAATGCCTGAGTTGATGGTTGTCAAAGGGTTTATTTTCAAGTCAACCACCAGAATCTGACACTCATATTTCATTATTTTTTATCTTCTCTAAATTTGAATATTTCATATTTATATGGATTATTTCTCTAGGGATATTTCAGCTAGAATAGCCACTACAAATTCTTGTCTACCACCTGAAAGAAGTCATTATAGTTCTCAAGGAGTTTAACTGAGAGAACCACCATCTTGTTTTTCTAACAAGGTTTTTAGGCTGCATTTTGTAGCTAATTTTCCCTTTTAAATAAAACTGTATTCAGATGAAGCTTAATTTTTTATTTTTCCTCCACTGTGCCCTTCTAGTGTTTTGGAAAATGTAGCAGGCTTAAGCACATTACATTAGCATTTCACAATGATAGTCTAGCTTTTGGCAATGTAAAGGGTCATGTAATGGAAGTGGGCTTATTAGAAAAAATACTGGGCCTCCAATTTGTGTTTTTCAGTACTAAGTAGAGGTACCATAATGCCTAGGGTATAGATGTCCTAACAACTCTAAAAAGGATCGTTCTATGGTTTAAGTCAAGAAAATAAAGTTAAAGAACATACTGGCAGACAATTAAATTCTTGACTAGTTGAGAAGAATGTCCTGGTGGCCTATAGATTAAATATTATTAATAATTCCCTTTTTTAACTCTCAGCGGAATAGTTTAACTTGTAGTAATAATTTACTCCTAGCCCTCATCTTAATAGCTTAGATCAAATTAACAAGATTACCTCAAACCCCTGGTGGAATAGGAGAACTGACTTGGAAGTTGTAAAAATTTACTCCATTGGGTTGATTATTGGAGGTCAACCCTAGTAATCTTTCTACTGCACAGGTTCAATTTCCTTGTGCACCTCGCGTTGTAAGAATATATATATAATTTGATAATAGTATGATGACTATTATCTGTAGTTGAGTTAGAATTATTTTCAGGCCCAACGCTTCAGCCGGTATTTCTGATTAATACTGGATATTGTACTCTTAGGGATTCATTCCCTGTAATCCTGTCCGCTTGATCTTTGTTAAGATCCTCTGATGGCAGTCTCCTTCAGCCCAACACACAGTCAGCAGCAATCTCTTAGCTGTGGTTCCCTTCATCTCTAGATCCCCACTCAGATCTCTACTCTTCTCTGAGAGTCTACCAATTATTGCCTTCTGCAATAATATCCTTGAGATGGAACCTTCACGCTAGATGCTGATAGTCTAACTATTACCAAATCTACAATAAAACTAATAATGTTCTAAAGTAGTAATGTATAAGTGTATATGTGTTTTTAATTATTTTAATGTCTATCTTAATGTCTATCTTTTATTAGAGTGAATCCTAGGGAATTTATAGGGGATTTGGCTGTATAACCCTCAGTTGACACCTCTTTGATGAAACAGCAGCCGTTGCCATTGAATCACCCTTCCTCATCTTGGCAGCGATGGTCTTCCCCATCCTGGCTAGGATTCCGACGTTGGACATCCTTGAGACCTCAAATGGAAAGAGTCAGAAATGTATCCTTAACGTTTTCCTCTTGATCCAAATGAATCAACCATAATTGGCTAACAGCCTGCTTAGGTAATGGGATTTTTTACCCATTATGGCAGGTCACTTTACCAACCAATCAATTTGCTAGTTGCAGGTGGCATCACTCGCCTTGCAACTCATTAAACATTCCCAATCAGTTGGTGATGAAACCTGACTGATCCCAATTGGTACACCTGATAGTTAATCACTATCAGATGTCCTTATTTCATCAACCGCTCCACCCAATGAGATATTAGGTATTCATCTGGATTGATCCCTGATGGATATGACCAGAAAAATATCCTAAAATCCCCCAAATGTAGTTCCTCCAAAATTTGGGTCAACCGATTTCCAATTCACTTCACTTTAGAGAATTTTTCCCCTAGTGATACCAGGTAATCTAGAAGGCTGGGAATATGGGCAAAAATCCCAACAGAAGTCCACCCACTCACTAACTTAAATTTAGTACTACCTCCTAAGAGAACACAACCCCATTTTATAGACCTGGAGGAGGTTCTGAAGGGTGAAGATATTTTACCAACCAATCAAAAATTAGGACATCCTGTGATTGGAAAATTGAAAATATTTTCAAAATGGCTGATTGTAAAAGATGTATTAAATCGTCACCTCATGGATTTGTCATACCTGCTGTTGACCAATCGCAAATAATTAAGCCACATAGGGAAATAAATTTTTTTGGTTCTGATAGGTTGGTTTTCATTCTACCAAAACCTTGTTACCTCTGCCTATACTGAATCCAATCTTACATCCCACCTACAGTTTCTGAGTACCAAAAGTACTGGGAGAAATTATTCTAATAAATTATCGTTAATATACCCATCTAACTTGCTAGTGATAAAATTAGTTGTGGTTTATTTTATAGTTCAAATTTATAAAACGGCTTCTGAGACTTATAGAAATCCACATCTGTTAAATAGTTGAATTTCTGCAGATAAGCACCTGTGAGCAACTCCTTACCAGGATTTCAACACATACCAAAAGCCCCATACTGTAAGTCTGGGACAGGAATCTCTCCATTTGGCTTGAGACTAATTTCCATTCTAGTCAAAGAAGGGGCGGAAGCCAGCACCCAAACCTCTCATCTCTCAGGGCGATTTGGTCCATGTGGTGGATGTGAGGTGGGCACGGCTTACCCTCTGAGAGTTGCAGTGCCCCTCCAAGTTTTATCCTCTGCCAAGCTGGTGGAAATTATTTAGAGGGCTTGCCAGGAGGTGGCAAAATTTCTTTAAACGCCCCAAACCTACTAAGATCCCACCATTAAGTTGATGTCACACCCATCCCCAACAGGTATGTGGGTGGTCAATCCCTTCCCCACCAACTGGGTTCAGCCTTATGTGGCCTGGCCATGTGCACTACCTGTAAGCCTCCCAAAACGTCGCCACAATTGCAAAATGCATGCATGCAATGAAAAATTAATTTTCGAGTAATGAGCCCAAAACTAATTTTGCTAAGCAGTCCAGACCCAAGTCAGTATTAAGATAATTCTGTCAGCCCAATTTGCCAGGTCGTTGCAATTTTTTTCTAATGTTAGTTGCACACGTGACACAATTTTTTCCAGCAGACTTGTAAGCAGCAGTCTCCACCAGTTACCGCTTTCACTCCACTTTCTTTATTTTCCTCCCCTTAGTTTAAATATAAAAACTCAAAAACCCA
Organism: Massospora cicadina; assembly: GCA_022478985.1. Classification (NCBI taxonomy): domain Eukaryota; kingdom Fungi; phylum Entomophthoromycota; class Entomophthoromycetes; order Entomophthorales; family Entomophthoraceae; genus Massospora; species Massospora cicadina. The sequence goes on along the minus strand of JAKSZP010007972.1, from coordinate 80,157 downwards.
AAATTTTGGCCATACGAATTTTATTAAATAACCAAAAAGTGTGATGATCCCTGACCTGAGCACCCCTTGGTTGGTCCTTGTGGGCAGTTTTTTCAAATTCAACTCGTCAATTTGGACAGCTGTGCCTGCAGCATTCTGTTTTGAGTTTTAGGTGGCAATGTACCTGGAGTTCCAGGCTAGTCTTATTATTATCAGCACGCTCCATGACAATAATAAGCCAAATGACTGCAATGGGGAAACCGCGGGTCTTGCAGGGGCAACTTCCAGGAACAGGAGAGGTAGGGAGAACAACAACTCTCTGGTTTTATAGCTGCTGGCCTTTGGATATGGTTATTGGGAATCTGTTTTAAATCAAGCCATGAAAAGATATCAGACTCATTTGGATTTATGAATCTACAAATCAAGCCCAAAAATTCTGAATAGAATCAATTTATAAATCCATGTTTTATTATTATATAAGGTTGGTTGAGGATTTCACCTTGGCTTAAGCTTCCACACTATATCAACAGTAGCATCAGGGTGCTGGATCAGATCGTCTACATGGGCAGGGGCAGGGGCCACCTGAGGGTGGTGCTCCATATATAATGGATATGCAGGGCCCAAGCATATTGAGCGTTTGAGTGCTCCTTTATTTATGGGATACACTGGATACATATAAGTGGGAGGTAACATAATGGTCATATTTCGTCAAGTTGGTGACATATTGGTGGGGCAAATCAAGGTCATGGGCATGTGTGGCGTGTGCGAGAGATCAGCATTAGTGGTCAGGGGTGTGATCTCTTGCAAACTTGGTTATGGAGCAGTAAGTTATGGGTCAATAGACCAAAGCACCACTCATTGGTCATTGTTATTATTTTGGGGTGGCGGTGTGTTTTTCTGGATCAATTTTAAAACTTAAGGTATATTTGAGAAGGAAGAGACTGCAGAAAGAAAAGCAAGGAAATGACAGGTTTATTTCAAGAAAGTTCATAATAGAGAATGAACTGGCAACAAACCGTGGAAGGAGCTGTTGCCTTTATAGGAGGAGGGAGAATTGGTGAGGGGCCTATAGCACTATACTAGGTCTTGGGCCATGGGCATAATATGAATGGTTGGGATGATGGGAGTACTAAAGGTGAAAAACTTCTTCAAAAAATTTGAACCTTTTTTGAGATTTTTATTTCTGAATCAGTAGATTGATGAAGAGTTAAGATTTGTGAGGCCAGTTTTTCACGTTGTCATTTTTAACTGTTCAAACTATTTAGATATATTGTTTTTTAGGTGACAATTGGTAAAGAGTTTAGATTGGTAGAACCAATTTGAGCAGGATTGTTTTGACTGGAAATTGGTCGAAATAACCTCATGTGGATTGAATGACCTGGAGTGTCAATCTGCAGTCTGTATGACTAGTTAAGGCCCAATCTATCTCATTGTATTCATTTGGTTTAGTTTCGTGTTTGGGAAGGATTTTGACAATTTTTGAAGAATTGTGATTAATTGGGCTATGTGTGATATTATTCCTAGGCCACCTCCGGTAGCACCTGAACTGGACCACCTCCATGCAACCCCTTCTATTATTTCCAACAAAAAATCATAGAGGAAATGTGAGGCAGAGAAGGATCTTCCTTTGGAGGAAATGAAGTAACCTACCGCCATCCATTACATGCGCAAGTCACTCATCAGGTTTAGGGGGCAACTGAAATCCTGGTGCACCTTTGCATTAAAGGTGTAGTAATTATGTTCATTAGAGGGTTGGGCCTCAGGACTTACAGCCATGTCCACATCCTTGTTCAAAAGAGGATTGGAGAAACAAGCATCATCTTCAGTTTTTTGCTCCTGTAATGCGTTGTTGAGAAGAATCATAAGAAAAACAATGTTTAACTGAATATTGGTAACTAAATCATCTGCACCTGGAAACACCATATCAAGCTGTACTTTAAAAGATTTAAGTTTTTGGCCACGGGTAGCAGAAATGGAGCCAAACACAAAGATGAGTGGTTATAATTATATTAGGATAAATTGGGCAAGGGGTAGCCAATTGGCTATTAGCCTTCTGTGCAATGATTATTACTGGAAATATTGATCAAGTATCTGATTTACCCTCTTTATATTTTCATCCAGCTTTGGGAAGTAAGAAGAAGAGTGGCAGGGATTGATGCCCAAATTAGACTGAAGATGGTCCCAGAATCAAGATATAAATTTGGTCGGGGTATGATATTATAATGTCAAATAGCTATTTTTTAAAAAATATCTCATAGATGAACATCCTATCTTGTTCATTGGAAGTTACTACAAGGTATGTAAGAGGTTACACATTTAATGAGGTGTTCCATGACATCATGATCATGTCAAACCCATTCTACTGATGCAGACAGGTTATTAAATTAACACTGATTAAGGACAAGATCTTAGAAGGAATCCTATGTTGCTTCAGATCAACCTGAGGTTTAGAGAGTGATGGCGTTTATTGGCACATTTTAAAACATTGTGAAGTACTTATGAATTACATCATACATTTTGGTGAATACTAGTCACGTTTAATTAAGCTTAAGGATTTCTCAATGCCAAGGTATCCATCCAAGAGATCATTGTAGTGTATCTTAATGATTTCCTCTTGCATTGTCTTGATGGCACCCAGACCATATCAATATGAATAATGGTCACATTTTAGATGGTGTAACTTTTGTACACCTCATTGATAGAACCTACTATGAATACACCCCTCAATTGCTTCCCAAATGCACAATGGTCTTGGTCATCCCATTGCTTCTTCATGTGAATTCAGGGGGATCCAGTATCATTGCAAAAAGATCAGGCGAAGCAAGTTCAAAAATTATAATTTTCCAATTCAGAAAAAGAAAAGGATAGATGAGGGTCATGGCTGAGGAGGTCTGAGATCAGATTGGTGACTCCAGGATTGTATTAGTTTATAAAGTTATATTAGGAAAGTTCAAGATGCCAACAGGATTGACTTTGGTTTCTTACTTTTGAGGAACTCTAAGGCGTGGTGGTCCGTTCAATGACAATGAAATGTTGGTGTAATTAAGGTAATGATGCCATTTTTATATGTTTACGGCAATATGAAAGAGCTTTTTGTAATAAACAGAGTAGTTAATCTTCAAAAAAAGTATTCAACAACTGATAAGAGCACACATGATCTCTAAACCATTCTCCCTCTCATATAAGAGAACAACCAGAAAGTAATATTAGAGTTGTCTATCTTCACAATGAAAGGACGATTAGGATGGAAATCCACATCAGGAGCAGTGAAAAGACTTTCCTTCACGGATTAAAACATAAACTTTCATTCTTCACCCAGGCAAAGAAAACCTAGCCTATAAGATGGGTCATGCAATATTAAGAGTGGATGTATTTTGCAAAAGATAAAGAAATTAAATACACTATGTAAACTACAAACACCATTACTGTCTATAGGAGTGCCCAGTATCAAATTGCTTTGAGCTTATCCGGGCAATTAGACATATTTTCCTTTTAGATAAAAATTACAAGAAAGAGACGGAGTTTTAAAGAACACCCACTTTGCAGGATCTAACCTCATGTCAGACTTGGAAATTGACTGTAGAACTTTCTCAAAGTCCTTAGAATGTTATTAACTGATCAAAAATTGAGAATATCATATATATACATCGCACAGAACTTCCTTACAAAATTGACTAGCATCTGTTCAATCCCAAATTATGATTTAAAGGCCGCGTTGCAGAGTACAAATGGCACCAACTTATATTTTTACACTTTTGGTGGCAATCAAAGGCTATTTAGCGTCTATTAATGGGATAAATGCAGACTTGATAGAAGCCTCAACTAGATCTGTTCAGAGAAAACTTTGATGTTTGCAATTAGGGGAATAAGCATTTCCATCAGTTGCATGAAATAAGATCTGGCTCAGCAATCACATCAAGTCCCTTAATGCATTTGAAGAGACAGAAGTCATTATCATTTTGAAAACTATAATTAAAGGCGAAGCCGCTGGAGACTTATAAGGTTGTATGAGATAACGCACCAGAATATCCTTCACACAAGCGTTTAGGGACTCCTTCTCATCAGTGTTAGATTAATATACCAGAAATCTTTAATAAACATCGCGCCCTCCTTAATTTAAATGAAAAATTAAATGGGATGCTTATAATTATTATTGAGTAAACTTCAGCCAAAACAAATAAGCAAAGTGTTCCATTTATAAAGGAAGGTTTAATGATGGAAATACCTTGGTGACTACTCCCAGATGTGAGCCTTGGTGGGTAAGGATCAGAACTTCAGCACCAGTAGTCACTTGCCTTTGGGATGAAGAGTAACTAGGACGCTTCTCATATCAAAATAGGAAAAACGCTTGGGCTGTCATATCATATCAAGTATAATTAAAAAGGGAGATTTTCAAGACACAGAAACTCTCCTTAAACTTATGATAGTCATGACAAAGGAAAATCACCCTTTGGAAACACAGCTGTGAACTCTTGAGCATGTGTGCAAGTGTAACGTTCACCCCTGTTGAGAGAAGGATATCCAATATTTTTTAACAAAGTGATATCTATAGCGTTGTCTTCTGCACCAGGGTCCACCAGAGCTTCAATTGCTTCCACAGTAACTTTACCATGCTTGTTTTTGCCTAATTGTAGATGAGAATTTTAAGTAAAAAAGTAAGCCATGGATTTTAATGGTCAGTAGACAAGCAGAAGCTGTATATAATTTGCAAGGGACCACAATGTTATGGCACTAATGACCTCAGAATATCTTTCTGGAGTGTTGGAAGCCTTAGGGAAGGACTTGGAGCTCTGGTAGGGAAGGGATCCTCGCTAGGAGCATGTGTGCTTTGGTTAATAAGGCCAGAGAGTTCTGCCAGGACAGCTCTCATGCAAGACAAGGACATCTGTTCACAACCTGAGTAGCTGGGAAGTTCTCCTTAAGAGTTATAGTAATACTAATGGCGGCCATAGAGCTCGATAGCTCTGAACCCAAGTTCTGAAAGAGCATTTGATAAAGCTGAGAGAAAGGAGCTCAGGTAGGCTGAGCCATATATGATAGAAATATGATGTATTCTGAGAACATGATCAAGCCATGTTGGAAAGATAGCAGCATGGGAAAGTTGGCGTTGAAGCTTCCTCTAGGGTAGCGGCATGATTAAATAAGTCAATATACTCATCCAGAGAAGAATGAAGGCAAGTTTGGTTTGTCAGGAAGTCCATCAACCATGCATATAGGTTGTCAGGAAAAGTAGAAATGAGCACGTCTATCTTATCATGAAGAAAAAAAGCCTCCCACTGCACGTTGGAGGCGAAATTATAATTAAAGGTGACCAAAAGAGTTTTGGAGCAGGTTGACCTGCATGGATCCCAGAATGTGGTGATGGCGATTTTATACTAGAGGAGATTGGCAACATGGCTTAGGCAGAACTGAAAAAGAGAATAAGTGGTGGATTTCCAGTAGTACAGAGAGGGTAGAACACATTAACATCGCCACATTTGTAGTATGGTTGTATTAAGCAGAGAGGTTTACAGGCTACAGAGCTTGAAGAATAAGATAATCAAGATAAAATTCTAAAATTAATTTTATGTTGTGATACATTTTAATCTAATGTTGGGCAAAACTACTAGATAGGCACACCCATGTAAATGCTCATACTACAGAGGTGATGAAACCCAGTGAAAAGTTAAAAAATATAATTAACCTATATAAGGCTATACACTTGCAGTGGATAGGAAGAGTCTCAATGACTAGAGTGTAAGCTGCCATGGTCTCAGTAAAAACACTGAAACTGTAGCACTTATGGCCTCATTTATTGTACCATTATTTTTCTATTGGTAAACAGTTCTAATATGAATTAACCTTAAGGTTGTTTATACTTCAAATCAGAGAAACAGAAACTAGTTTATAAAAACAAAGGAAACTGCTTATAAAGAGACTTCATAGTTTATAGGAAGATCTAGGCTAATTTAACTCTCAATTTTTCTATATTATCTCCACTTTTTCTGAGGAGTTGTCATTGAGATCCTTTGCGACTTTCAAGTATTCTGATAATGACTCATATGTCCATATAAATTGAGAGGCTTGGTCTCTAATTTTATAAGATATTGGGTTTGAGATAATTTGCATTTGAAACCTTTAGAGTAATTTTGTGGTAAGACAAAGCCTTGAGTGTGACATTTATGAGATCTCTTTATATTAATACACATACTTACAAAAAATAGTATGGTTTTTTATAATAAAACTGTAGATCGTACCCTTATATAATAAGCTCTATATATAAATATAAAGTACTAACTTTCAAAAAATCAGATATGCATTAGTGTAACAGTAGATAAGGTATAAACATGCAGGATTCATGCCAGATTCTATGTCTTACCAGAAACATATATGAACAGAGATTTTTATAGATTTAGAGAGCTAGTATACTTATCACATGAGAAACATAAGAGTTTTAAGCTTCAATCATAAAGCCCTCAGAGATAGTCTTTTAATGGTATGATTACTATAAAAAAGGGAATTTTTATTATGAATCCAATCTTCTGAACTGAGGCGTATATCTGAAGATATATCTTGTATCCTTGGGATAAAAGTTATTCCCTAGAGATGTACATATTAGTTTAAGATATAAATATTTAAAAAAACTAAGTAGTAAATTTTATCTAAAAAAGGGTTGGTTCTGATTGCAAAATAGCAATGAAGCATAGATTATAATAGCTGATGTGGCGGAATGCAAGATATTTCTAAAGAGTTAAAAGATTTTGAAGTATTTCAAACTTAATATTGTCTACAATAGTATCAACAGACTTTTTTTGTTTCTAAAATCTTTGATATTATTTATAGGATATGGTTGTTTAAGCTATCAACTTGATAATTTCATGAAATAAAAATTATCTCTCTTTATGCCATGTAGGTTCTTATAGTTGTGAGTTGATTTAGGTATACTTTATCAGGTTATTTCTTTAATAGTAACTTGCATTATAAAGTTTATTTGACTTTATGATGCTGTTTGTATCTGGTATTATTTTAGATTCTTCTGTAGAAACTTTTAAAAGCCTAAAATATAAAAAGTTCATTTTGCATCTTTATTTATAAAACACTTAGAGCTAATTTAAGAGTATATATTAATATAATCCCAGAGCCATAGTGATTTTAATCATGTATTATTTTTTATTTTTGGGAGTTAAATGTGAATTTTAGAGTATTCTGGTGATTTTTCCTGCTAAGAGTAGTAATGCACCACACCTTAGATAATTGTCCTTTTGCATGTCTTAAAGAAATCTATCTATAGCTTATAAAGATTTCGGTGTGCCATTGTAAAAATTATCTCATATAATAACCTTGCATGCTGTAAGTTTTTTCTTATTTTCAAGATTTTAACCATGTTGCATACCGGTCATTATGATGAATTAAATTAGAAGAATATGAAAACTGAATGAACTTTTCTTCCACCTGATAGTTGTGTATCTTCAAATCCTGAAGGGACATAACTTATATATAACTTTTATCTTTTCTTATATGATCAAGTATCATCAGAAAGATGCCTTCACAATTTTAACTGGATCATTAAAAAACATATGTCAACTTGAATTTATTTGTGACATATAGCATGATGGTAATATAGGTGAACCTTTTATTAAAGAGACAAATATTTGTTTCTACAAACACTTTAAGCACCTCTATATATATATTTACTTCTTATTTAAAGTATCTCCATAAATATCACTAGAATACCACATTAAGAGTGGTACCTAATTGGTCTGGAGTTTTGTCTAATTGTAAAAAGTACTTAACAATACCTATCTTGAATACTTTAAAAGAGTTAAAAGGTTGGTATGGTTAATGGGGCTCCTTCTTACTATAGTTCTTAAAACTTGAGCCCTACTACCACTATTTTTCAGGCTTGGTACTTTGCAACTATTTTAGAACTGAAGACTGGGTTTAAAGTTTCCATTTAAAGATAAAAATTACTTACATGTACTCCTAGAACCTGGTAGATGTCAATATGTGACCAACGTCAATTATGGCATTCAAGAATACAGTAAAACTCAAAAAATGCTTGCCTAAGGAACTTGCAAAAACTTGCTTTAGACTATTAAATACCAGACCTCTCAGTTACATAATTAATAGCTTATCAAAAATTAATATTCTAATCAGATTACCACAAGTTAGCTTTGACGACCTTCTGGAGCAATTTCCCCTATGTGCAGGATATTTTCCTTGTCAATTTAGTATATAGCTTCCCTATAAAGCCAAGAGAGTTCACACCTTAGTTTTTATCTGATCGTTTTTATACACTTATTGTGAGCTTTTTTTGATAGTAAAATTAGGATTGATACAGACTCGTGGTTTTTTTTAAAAAAGCTGAGCCTCATGATTGTAAACCTTATAGTGAGCATCATCTCAATACATTAAACCAAGATCAAATGTTCGCCTCCTTACTGCATAGCTGTCTGAATATTCAACATGCCTCTGAAGTGTCCATCCACATCTGCCTCCATCAATTTACTATACTGCCAGCCAATGCGCCGCTGACCCTCTCTGCTATCCCCCCTTCTACATACTTGAAACATCCACTTCTGTTGTGCATGCTACACTTTTCATCTATTGTGCCCACTGCTACTGCCAGTTATTGAGGGTCGCAGCTCCCCTCCACCTTCACCCCCTTCAGTGCTCCCATTTTACTCCTTAACTTTGCATGCTGCGTCCACCATCCATTGTGTTGATGTTACCATCGCCACCTCTTCTTCCTATTGATGCCTCCATATTAAGAGGGGGTGATGTCATGAAAAGACCAGCATCAATAATGATATTTGAAAATTTGAAAGTGACTTTTAAAAGCGCTTACCTCTAGAATCTTAAAGCTTTTCTTAAAATTTATGCAATCTTATACCTCTATAGTGCATAAATGATAGGTTACCACGCTTAATATTTCAAATTTAATGGCCACATGTTAGCTTTCTCAACCTTCTGGAGCCATTTCTTCTATGTAATAATACTTCCTTACAATTTGGTATAATTCTTCCCAAAAAAGCCAAGAGAACCCCTGTTGAGATTGGCGCAGAGCGTCATATCTCAAAAGCACAAGTAACAAGCAGACCAAAACAAATCACTATATGAAAACAGTGAGCTTAAGAAAAACACACAGAAGAACCTTATTATTATAAACAGGATTTTGTTTAAATGTAAAGATAATCTTAAATTGGTATTGACTACTTTCAGTGGTTTTGAAGTTTCACAAAGTATCCTTTTCCTCTTCTTATGACATGCTTTATTACCAACTAGCTTAAAAACAAGACCCCCCTCACAATGGTAGTTCATTACTAATATGTTCCTCTCATCCCTCATTCCCACTAGTGCATCTATTTGACAGAGGAAAAGCACTATAGAATACTGGGGCAATCCCTAAATGGGAAAGTACAGGGCCACTATGGGCAATGAATTTAGGATGGTAGTCAAAATAACAGTAATTGCCTTAGAGTTAAGACTTTTTCAGAAAGGCCAAAGAGAATAAAAGTAAGCTATCTAATGACAAGTTTTGCACCAGTGCAGGGCAAAATAGTGATTAATAGATAATAATAATGATACAACAACCAAGGCTGCAAGCTAAGGTAATCAAGATATTAAAAATGAGTTGTACCGGTGGAGGAGTGAGTATTTAATCCTTCACCATATCTACCAATAACTTCTGGATGTGACCAAGGATGCCAACCATAATTTAATACCAAATTAGCAATTATTTGATACCGTGGGCTATGGGGAAAAGTATGTTCTATCATTTTTTTTAACTTTTATTAAATTATAAACTAAATAAATAGTAATAAATATTTAATATTAAACTAGTGTTTGTCAGACCATTTTCAACATTTCACCCTCTTGACAAAACATCAGGGAACTAGAATGAAAGAGAATTAGAGGGGCTAGTAAGAGCCTATGGCCATGAGACTGGATGGCAGATGATACTGCTTATAAAACTTTACATGCACCCAAATTGGCAAGGTAGTCCTTCTGGGATCCTTCAGAGCTTAGACGTCCGCAGATTTCTTCTCTATAATCTTAAAGGGCACCTTCCAAATGTGCTATAATTTGCTCTCCCGTTAAGCCATGGTTATCATAGTACCATTCCTCTTATACTACACCAAAGTTAGTAAGGTCTAATAATCCTCATTATCTCACACCCTAGCTCTAACTTTATGAGCTGGCACGTTGGAGTATGCAGAGATTTGTAGCTGAATTAACTTTTTCATCAGCTGCTTAAGATATTGACAGACATCATTCTTTATTCTTTAACACATTAATATCAGAGCGATAATAGCATGGGATTCTTTCAATATAATAAATCAAATTGATGAGTGCCCATGGACGAGTGATAAGCAATATATATGAAAACACAGTAGAAGGCAAAAAGAGATTCCAGATAAACGCTTTTAAAGCAACCAGCTTACATAAAATACACACAAGAGTTCTATTCAATTGTTCAACAGTGCCATTGGTCTCAGGGTGATAAGATGTAGACAATATCCCTTTTATACCCATCAACTCATTGAGCTTAGCAATTATTTAAGATGTAGAATTAGTCCTAATATTCTTCAGTTTAAACTGAGGGCAACCATGCCAATAAATATTCTCCAAAATAAACTTAGCGGTGGCCAGCGCGCCTAAATCCTTAACTGCTTTGGTCTCCACCCATCTTGTGAGGTATTTTCTAGCATTAGTGGTGCCCAACCCAAAAGGGAAAGCCACCACACATCTTTATTTGTAAATGAGCCAAAAGAGGGATTATTATAATAAAAAATTACCAATATAGCCTAAGTTATCAGCCTAGGAAGCCATATCAGATGGTGAGGAAGATTTGGGGAAACTTTTGTCTAGCGCCCACTTTAGCTAGCAGACCATGGAAGATAGCATAAAAGCTGGGGCATCAGCAGCATGTGGCATAAAAAGGTATTTTTGGACCATTTTGTGAGATAATTGATGTACACGCTTTATATTTGAATTAGCTGTAGCTATCAGTCAAGGGGTCCAAAACATCAATTGATATGGAGTGCTAGGCAAAGTTGAGGTTTAATTAATTGATAGGAAGTGGCTTTCTGGTAAGGATCTTCATCTTGACATACTTGGCAACAGTTGAGATTCTCATGGGTTTCAAATGACATGGAATCCCGTTAATAATGATATCACATAGTTAAGCGCTTTCTTTATATTGACCATGCCCCATCGCCTTATGGGACGAAATAATTAAAACAGTTTGCTTGATAGGCATAAGAACCCAAAAATGTTGTTTGTTAATGACCTTATACAGTTTCCCATTTTCTGCAAAGGCGTTCTGCATCAGCTTTACAATGTGCAAAAGACTCTGAAGGTTCATTTCCATACTGTTAAATTACCATATTATCAAACAATTCTTCAGCTAGATCAGCCAGTAAATTACAGTAGGCAACAGAGAGAGGCCATCCACATGCTGGTGCTTAACGCCAGGAAGGTGTTTATTAAAGGTGTAAGCTTGTAATTCAAAGCCCTGCGGTAAAGCCGCCCTTCAGGTTCTTTAGGCTTTTATAACTAGCGTAGAGAGGCATGGTCAAACACTGTAGTAAACTGTACGCCATGGACTTAAACTCAAAATTGTCTAAAAGCATAAATAATTATTAGACACTTTTTTTTGTAATGGTATGATTTCTGTTAATGTAAATCCAGCATTTGGCTGCAGTAAACAACGGGGTGTTATACCCCCTCAGAGTAAAGATAGGATAACACCGCTCTTATGGCAGTGAGAGATGCATCCATCTAAATGATGAACATCTTAGCAAAGCAGGGGTACGTAAGTATCAGCACTTGGGTGGAAAACAGTCTTAGTTTGTAAAATGCCACCTGGCAGTTTCCCATCTACTTTAATTTACCCCATTTTTGAGAAGTTGAAATAAGAATTTACCTATTTTGATAAACTTTTCCAAAATCTGAAAATAGTAGCTGACCATCCTAAGAAACACTTAGATGTCGCGCTTATTGTTTGGTTGCACAATGCATTCAATAGCTTTAAAACTTTGCTGGCTGGTTCTGTAGGCCCTGTTTGTCAATAAAAAACCCAGATATCCGAGTTGCTCTCAAAAATTATTACACTTCCAGGGCTTAACCTTAAGATTGGCCATGGCAAGGCGGTGGAAGATTTCTTCCAAGTGTTGTAGGTGTTCATTAAACGTTTCTAGAAAAAACTTTATATAATCTTAATATACTAGGAAATGGGAGATCTTTGGATCGCCAATATTACGTCCATAGCCCATTAGAAGGTCATGGGGGCCTTGCATAGCCCTTGTAGCATCTGAGTGGGTTAATACAGACACTGGGAAGTTATCATCGCGTACCTCTCCTAATCCTCCTTGGGCATCTCAATCTTTCAATAGCTAAAATTTAAAGCCACGGATATTAAAAATTGAGTGTCGCCCAAGTGGTCTAGCGCATTCTAAATCCCTGTAAAAAATATGATTCTCTTTGGTAATATTGTTGAGCTTCTGGTAATCTTATATTATGGTTAAACTCATCCTTCTTATATATGATTAACCTGGGGAACCCAAGAATTCTTGGAGGGAACCAACATCCCATGTTGCACTAATCGGTTGATCTCTTTATTAACGATTTCATCCACCTCCTAAGAGTGCCTAATATGATGGAGAATTATATGGGCGGATAATTTTGGTATTGATTTGGTGTAACACGTTGTGTGCACAACCCAAATCAAAGTCATCCTGCGAAAATATAACCTTATACTTTTTGAAAAGGGCAAATGCTTTGTCCTTCTCCTCCTCCTTCGTTAACCCAGAAAGACTTTCACAAGGTATGACAAAAAAAGACTGGTCCAAATCACCACAAAGGCCCAATTCCTTGAAGTTACCAAAATCACAGGTATTCTGTACTTCTTTGACTGGTAGAAGATGCATAAAGCAAAAGTATGATGTCACTTTATCTGAAGAGGGTACTTATATAGATTTTCCAGTAGAACCTGAATTTCGACATGGCTGGTAATATAACCCCTGGTAAAGTGATAGGTTCTAGAATAGAGTGACAAAACGGCAAAAAATTGTCCATATAACCCTTGGTGAACTTTCAGGTAACTTCAATCTTTATAATAAGCTGATGGCCTACCAATTTAAGTAAATTATGATTTTCCCACAGTGGAATACTCTTGTATTCCATAATTTAAATAGGAATTTTCTGAGTTCAGCCACAAACTTATTAATACGCAATGGGCACTTTATTATCCTTATACACGGGGTTAACAACCTCCTGATTTGAGGCACATAGTCCTCAATTTTTAATTGAGTACAGAAGAAGGTGTTGTTCAAGTATTTATAGAGTGTTATCTTCAAAATTAGCATTAATTCAATATGTTAACATAAAAGAGGCTCTAATGAGAAAGTCATAACCTTGACTGGTAACACAATAATTGGAGACATTAGCACTAGTGAAAAAAACCTCGATGGCACCACACTAAGTGATCCTATCAAAGTGGTCATTTAGGGCCCCACGTTACCTTAAACTTTGTGATCGTTGATATCCAGTGCCAGACCAAGCTTCTTGACTAATTTAATGGACTGATATTAATTTATGACTCACTATCTACAATAGCTCTCACCTTGAGCTTTATCAACAGTGATATCAAGATATGTGCATTCAGTGAAATAAGCATCAGCATCATCAATTAAGTTAACATCCAGAGTGTCAGCTTGCCTTAAATAAGATAGTAGACCAGCACATAAGAAAGGAACTCAATCTATTTTAAGTAACAAAAGTTGGGGCCACCTGGATCTCGTTTAACTGTGGAATATCACCCAAGGTAAGCAGTAGCTCTTGTTGTTCCAGCTGTTAATTATAAGGCTTCACCACTACTTATGGCGCCAAACTATCCCTTGCATTTGTTTAGTATCTGGGTGGCAACCGCCACCACATCAACTGCAACTACTTGGTGCAATGCTGAAGGTGGGGTGTCCTTGTTGAACAGGGTTTAATGAAACGTGGTTCCGAGGATTTTCTACTACCTGGAATTTTTTATAAGGGGCATAAGTAAAAAATACCAGTTCTACTCTGCCCACCCTTTTCCCTAGTCCTTCCTCTTCCCGGGGTTCGTGGAATGAACCATGGGTTTAGACCCTAACTAGATCAACAATTGGCACAGTGCCCCAAGGTTCTACAAAAATAACAGTTAATCTGATCAACATCAGGACTATGAGAACGAGGGCCATAAGGCCAAGCTAATTCTATCTTTGGGAGATGGCCTTATTTATAGGTCACAGAGCTCTCAATGGCTTGGGTTAGGCGCCTCAATAGTGGCAGAGCAGCAGTGGAGATAATTTACCATTATGGCTAACACCATTCTCTTACCTAAAACAGGGTTTTAGAACCTAATAAAACTCTTTGTTGGGTTCACAGTTGTGATGAATTGTAGTTTAATCATCAAAATAATTTATTACCTTGTATCAATATAAATTTTGGGCCTTGTAATAAAACTATTTAGCAAAAACTGTAAAGGACTCATCCATATTAAAGGGAAGGTTTAGGAACAACGCTTCCCACATTGTCATCCATTCCTCTCTGCCAAACACTTTCATAAGGAGATCTATGGAATTGCAGTAACTAATACCAACTTTTGTAGTTTGGGCATTATCAATTCCTGATTTACAGAGTCCATGGAACTCATATATGTGGCAAACTTAGTAGTCTTATAGACTCACCAATGCTTAGTTCAAACAAAGAAGTAAAGTTGTGTACATTCCAGTTTTAGTCAAATTTAGGCAAATTAATCAGATTAAACAGAATATGGTACCCCATTGCACAGGGTCACCAAGGACGTAATTTCAATTGAACTGCAGAGTTATCTGATGGCAGAGCAAGAGTAAAGCGACTTTGTTCCTCTGGAACAGACAAAATGGAAGGCATTATAGGATGAGCAGTGGCAGCCAAAGGAGCTATTAGTGTGGATGGAGAGGCTAGTGAAGGTAATCCGCTAAAGTAGCTACCAGAATATTGTTGGGGTAAGATTTACCCAACAAAGATACAATTTTAGATAATAGGGTTTGAAGACTAAAACCAACACCTCCTTGCCCAGAGCATTATTTGCCAACACAGAGCTAACTGACTAGTTGACACAGTGTGAGACGAACTTGTAACAGAGATGATTAACTCAACTCAGGAAAATGACGGCATTCTGCCATAAGCTTTTGTTCAACCAGTTAGAGCTACAGATGACAGTGACAAAAATAATCTTTAACTCCTTGATCTCTTGTCCTTGGAAATGGACTAAAGCCTGCAGAGAGTTAATATCCTTGTTGTTATCAATGATGGAGAAAGTAGGGTTACTCAATTTTCGCTCAAGGCTGTCAAAACGGCATTGAGGATTATTCAGATCAGTTATTAAAGCGGGAATATGAAGAACTAAACTAACATCCTATCCAAGTCTAAGGACAGAGGTCTAATTATTTCCTCACTCTGGAGATAAGCATTGTGATCAAACATATTCCAAACTATAGGGGCGGATGCGTTAGTTTCCATAAGTTAAAAAATATGAGTAGAGAAAATTATTATCAATAATACTTATGGATTAAAGTTGATAAAAGATACAATTGTGAAGCCCCTTTATTGAGCATTAGTTGTTGAGATCAGCGCAGAGGCGTCATATCTCAAAAGCATAAGTAACAAACACACCAAAATGAGTCACTGTATGAAGACAGTGGCTTGAGAAAAACACAGAGAAAACCCTTATCTATTGTAAACAGGATTTTATTATTTTAAAAGATAATAAAACTGTAGTATTGACTACTTCCAGTGGTTTTGGGGATTTTCAGGGTATCATCTTCATCTCCCTATGGTATGTTTTACTACCAGCTAACTCAAAAAACCAGACCCCCTTTACAATAATATTTCCTTGCTGATATGTTCCTCTCATCCCACATTCCCATTGGTGGAATTATCTTATAGTATAAAAGCACTAAGTAATTTTAGAGCAATCATATTATGGGGAAATACAGGATCACTAAAGAAACAAATTTCGGATAATACTAAAATAACAGTAATCAGCCTATTAGAGTTAAGATTCTGTTAAAAAGGCTGAAGAAAATAACCTTAAGACTATTTAATAAAAAGTTTTACGTCAGTGCAGGGCAAAGTATTGATTAATAAATAATAGTGGCAATATGACAACCAAGGCCATGAGCCAAGGTAGTTTAGATATTGAGAAGTTGAGTTTTAATGGCGCAGAGTAAGGATTTAATCATCTGCCGTATTCGCTAATATCCACTGGATGCGGCCAAGGATGTTGAAGGTAGTTTAAGACAAATACAGCAACTATATGATACTGTGGGTCGCAGGGCAAAGTACATTCTAGTTTGGCCCTTTTTATAAGTAAAATTAAAAATCAAATCTAAATGAATATAAATAGATAATTGGTATCAGTATTTTTTTACTTTAGTCACAATTTTAATAGAATCAAATTTTTGAAGTTTCTATAAAAATACAACCTCCCTTTTTGGGCTATTCTGATCTGATGTCATTGAATTCTATGCCTGCCCCCCGCATATAGTGGTGATGCGCCTCCTCTTGGTGTTTTTTTGGCCGCAGATGAAGCAAACCTGAACTGTCTCTACTAGTCCCCTTAATCCAACCAGTCATTTTGTTCCTCTCAGAACCTTGCTCAACAATTCGCACACTCCCATGAAGTGCTGAGAAGCCCCCTGGTGCTCTCTCAGAGCAACCTGCACTTCAGCCAACAGGTCAAGTATGGTAACTCTTCCATTATACAAGTGCTGCCACCAATGAGATGGCTCAGGCAGTGTTAAAACCTGCCAGAAATATTGATTTCTGCCCCTTTAAGGAGTATCATAATCAAGACTTCCCTAATGAAGCTCAGGCCACAGCTGTGGTGATGGTGTTGCTTATATATGAAAATAAACATATCCCAACCACCTATACTCAGTTGCCATTAGACGCCACTTTGTTGGTTCAGTTTGCAGGGCTGCCCCACCATCTCTCTCCTAACCAGCTTCACCATGAGCTCCTGAAGGATTAGCCGCCTATGACATAGATACCAACCTCCAGTTTGTGGTTCCAAATGGAGACAGCTGACTTGCAAGGCCTCATGCCTTTACAAACACTCGTCCTTTTCACAGGGACACCCACCTCACCGTTCCCCCTTGTAAATTTATCCGCTCTACCCCATACTACCCATTATGGACCACGTCAAAAATGGATGGTCAGTTTTCCCCTTGTTCTATGGACTTAATCACGTGAAGTACAAGTGCCCAAACCATGATGTCGCTGCATCTTCTGATGATTCTCCCTCCAGTATCAGCCCTATCACTGAATCTGCATCAGTTTTTGAGAGGGGCTGGATTCTACCTCCCCTTCCCACACCCACCACGGCCTCAGCCTCTGCTGGTCCAGACAATAAAGTTCAAACATATAAAACAGTTTTAGGTAAGGTTATAGCTCAACCCATGGTCGACAAGCCTTAGCCAAGGATTTGTGGGCCTACTGTTTCTGGCCTCAGCCAAGCAAATCCCATTTTTGGAACAAGTATTCTCATTTTAAACCTTTTGAATCTCTTGAATGGTTGGATGATGCTGAGGTGGAATATTATGGAAACTTCAACTTTGATTGGTTTGAATTCTTTCAAACCCACCTGATATGACTCCTCATTGCTGATTTTTCCCTCATAATGTCTTTCTCATTTACAAAACGTTAAATAAGATGTCTTTTGATGCAGCCGCTGCCCCTGTCAATGTTCCTTACTGCCAATCTCTCCACACGGCTATGGAGTCACTGGTCAACTGAATTCCTTGTCCAAACTGTCCACTCAACTTCCTTGGTGAAGCCCTGGCACCAATTGAGAAAATTGAGTTTGCTGCAGGATGTACATGCATTGACGCTGCAAACCTCTCATTTTTAATCAAACTACCCCTAAACCCATCATTAAATCATTAAGCTTTTTGCATGTTCTGTAGTTAGTCAGGGATGCAGAATTCCAACTTGCTCAGTATCTTGAAGTTATGCATACTGTTAGCCTCATCAATGAGGGGAATCCTCATCTTGACAGCCTTTAACCCCTTGCCGCTGATGCCCCAACTCCGCTTCTGTCTGCCATCTCACATGTTTTTTGATACATGCTGGATGGAGAGACCACGACCCCCCTTCCCCATCTGATATAGCGTCTTAGCCTATTAGCCTAGGTGCTATATTAGGAATTTTTTTATTAAGAATAATCTTTCTGTTTGGTTACTACAAATAAGATGCTTGGATGTCTCCCCTTATGGGTTGGGCCCCATTAGTTCAAAAAACCAAATAGATAATTAAAATAAACTGATGGTTAGTCATATCATTTGCAACAACCTCCATCTTATTATTTATTCAAGGCAAGCCAACCAAGGGACAGACTTTGTGAAAATATAGAAAGAAAGTATCAACATGAAACCTGAGCAGGGTCAACTCTGTCATAGAAAGTTTTTCCACCTCCAGATTGGGACTCAGATTTTTCTGGTTATGTCACGGGTAAGGTTTTTGTGTTATTAGACCTACTAACTGCCAATAGCTTCCTTTGGCTGGCACCCCGATCAATGTGTGAAGGGCGGGAATTGACTTCACAAACTTCAGGTTGGTAGCCGTATACCCTACCAACTCACCTTCCACCCCCTAACAACCTCCATCTTGGTTTTCTATCTGATAGTTTTTGGTTCGATTATTGTGATCCTTTTTCTTTAGAAAAATATATTTTTCTTGACTTTTGTTTTTGTTTTGTTTTTTTTACTATTCCAAGACTCAAAAGTCTAGACCTTGTAGCGAGCTTTGGCTTGTTACAGTAGAAACCAATATAGCTTTAGAGTTGATTTATTTCGTTCACTATAATAACAATTATTTTTATATTCATATTATAATTTTCAACTCAAATAAAGATATTGAACACATAATAAGATTCTGTATAATGAAAAGTTTGTATACTTAATGATTAAGTATAAGGTTTTTAGACTCATAAGTAGAGAAATCAGAAAGCTAGTTTATATTTGAAATAAATCTAATTTCCAAGAATTATTTTTTGTAATTGACCACTTTTTAACCTGGAATGGCATTATCAATAACTCTAATGCTTTCAAACCATTTTTATGATCCTTAATGCATTCTAAGAAAACCACTTATTGTGTCTAATGTTGTGTAGTTCTTTTGTAATACTATAATCATCTGAATGTACCATTCTTCATCCATAAGAATTATTGGACATCTTGCTAAGCCCATTTTTCAGTAATGTTATCTGAATTATTATAAAAATTTGATCTACTGTTTTTATCATCTGATACGTTGCCCTTGTACTTTCTTCTGTCATTGTTATGTTTGATCAATCTACATGCGTTGAATTGGGTGGAACGTTGTTCCAAAGACTCTGGTGATTATTTCCTCAATTTATATCTAGATGAGGAATTACTATGGCCATTTGCAATAGACTCTGAGACACTACACTTTCTAAGCTAAGTCCCAGGGAAGAATTGGAGGTTCTGGCATAAACATCTTAACAGAAGACCTTGGTGACTTTAGACCCATATAGCTTACTTTATTATTCTTCTTTAGAGGACCAAGGCGGTTTTTAACCACATTACTTTATAGCCTTTCTGATTTGCTTCCTTAATCATGTCAGAGTAAAACTTAATCACCAGTTCTAGTAAAATAGATTGAGTTCTCCTTTGACTAACTTTTGCCACTATAGAGTTTTTTGTATCAATGACCTGACCTGCCTCTATTTAAAGTCTTACTAGCTCATCCTCAGTGCTTGTTGATAGCACCCTGGGGACAAGTCCTTTTGATTAACGTTGATGATTATAACAAATAGGTAAAGAAGATTGACTTCTCACCTATATAATGCTTTGAATGGAGACATCTGTATCGCACAATTTAAACTTAGGTGATACATGAAAAATGAGGAGTGTAAAAAGGTTTTGACCATGAATTATGACTAACGGCTAGCTTTTATGGAGTTTTCTTTTCAGGGTTCATTAAGTCTTTTTACACTTTTATTAGTCAAGGGGATGTATAGGAGTGTAAATTATTGTTTAACACAAGTTATGTCCCTTACTTTCCCAATATATAATAAATAAAGCTTTTCTAGTTGGCTGAGAGGAGAATTTCTGAGATCCTATGTTGTGTCACCACTTGATAATATAGGATTTTAGTTGTGAGAATAACCATGTATGCTCTTAAAGTGACAGCTTTGACCCACTTGGTTAGTGGCCAATTAAAATTTCAATATACTTGGATTACTTGAAGTTCTGGGCGGTGGTCCCAGAAAATCTATTAAACATTTTTGATAGTGGCAGTCAGCTGTTTTGGGGGTAAATGAAAACTTCTTATACAACGGTCTGAAACTTGAAAAGGTTATGTATAGTTCAAGCATGTATAAGCCATTTTCCAATTATCCCATTAGACTCAACCTTTCAAGTTTCATACATCTTTTTCAGACTACCATGAACGATTTTGCTATGCGTTTTTAGTATAATGTGATCCATTTACTAATTCTGAGGTATGAAACCACTTCCTTCATTCATACTTTTGCAGTTAACCATCACTCTGGAAGATGTCCTTTAATAAACTCTTGATAATAGCACAAATCTTTCCTTTTTTTACCATTTATCCTCAGGTCCCAATAGGATTGTATGTGCAATAGACTTCAAGAGCTCCTAAGTAGAAAAATAAAATCCTTAAAAATTCGGCTGCATTTAGATACTTGTAGATTGCCCATTGTATATTATCAAAAATATCTTTTAATCTGTACAGCCCAATGTGACAAGTGATCTATAAGTATCGCATTTTTTACCATTAATGTAAGCATGATTGATCACAATTTTAAGGTGTACGCATACACATAAGATTAAAACGCTTACCATTGCGCATTACTGTAAGGAATTCTCTATCAGTCACTTTATTATTCTCTTATTTTTTTAGTGAAAACCTTAACATTTCAATCTATGTTATGGTGAATCCCATTTTCTTCTAGTTGATCTAAGTTTTTTTTCATTCCTATGCTGATATCATCCATAGAAAAGTAGAAAGGTTTTTTCAGAATCCAGATAAACTAGAATCTTGAGCATCCATTAATATATTTTAGTTCAAAAACTCATATTGTTTGTATCCTCATTATACTCTTATTGATTTTGTAACAGATGTGTGAGCGGAGTGTCAATGTCAATGAAATGGTCATCAACTTTCAGCAACATCCATTTATGTCTATAAATAGTTGTATGTCTTTCATTCACTTGGATTTTTCCTTTATTGTAGTTGCCTCTACTTTCCAATTTTGAGCCTCATTTCCTTTTAGATTAATTTTGTGGCTAATGAATTAAAAAATAGATTATTAAAAAATCATTAAATGGTCTCGACTTTTAATTTTGATGCTTTAATATGTGTGAAGGCCTTGTGAAGGTGTTAGATATTCTCTTTGAATGATTGGCTAAAGATGGTGACATTGTTTAACTTATTTAAGATGAAGGAAGCTTTCAAATCACAAAGATTTTTGTCCAATTATTAATGGAAGGAATTTGGTCATTAAAGAGTCCTTGAGTCATTTGGGTTGGTTAAATAGATTCTAGCTACTGATTAATGCACCCTTCTTATGGTCCATGAGTGCCAGATTTTCTTTAAAAACATGAAGCAAGGTCCATTGTGAAAAGTTTAGCTATCAAAGTCTCTTAATGTATCATCATGTTATTGGATAGGAAAGCAAAAATTTCTTGGTGATTTTGCTGATTTAGCAATAGTTCATTATGATTTAATGTGCGCCAAATTTTTCATGCACAAGCAAAAAGGGTGACTCCCAGAGTCTCTTTAAAGGGTTGTAATAAGCCTACGTCCAGTAACTGCTTGAGATCATAAGATATTTCTTACTTGGCTTTTAATTGTCAATATGATTTTTATGTGAACAGGATTGATACTCCTGTGCCTAAAAGATGTATTTCTCCAATAAACAAACCATAGTCATTGAGATCCTTGCTGAAGATGTCCTCAAGCTCCTAGATTAGGTCATCTATCTCTCATTTACTCCTCATTTGTTGCTGAGTTAAGCCCTAACTCATCCAAATTACCCTGCCACTTGCACTAGATCAGTGTCAGTATAACCTACGAGCTTGGTTTCAGTTATACTTGTCCTCTTTGCACCAGTTTTGTTGTCTTTATAATTTCTGAGTATTACATTTAGTTCACTGGTATAACTGAATGTAGACGCTCTGTAACGATATAGGATCTTTAAACAAATGCCTTCTCTATTATAGATTTCTAGCATCTTTTTTGGAATTATTTTGACACTAGTTACTAATAAAATAGCTGGTTGTTTGACAGGTAGGATCTTGGCATCCTCATCTGCACTCAAATAGAAGTCCTTCAATGGCTTCTAACAATGCGAGAAACTTTGAGACTTTTTACTTAGTATATAATGAAAAGATAAATTGAACTCTTGATCCTGACGTTACATGTAAAGATTTTCAGTGTTTAAACTTTTTATTCTTAAGGACTAATGGCAGTAATAGTTTAAGGAGATCACAGTGCTGTAAACGTAATTGATCAACTCCCCAGACTAAAATGAGACTGAATCCTAATAAATACAGAGTTATGGTCATTCTTGAAAAAATTTCTGGAGTAATTAGAACTATACATAATTAGAAAAGGTAAAGCATGATAATACCTAGAGCGCGTGTTATACAAGGTCTTTGAGTTTGGTCTTAACGTCATAGTCATTGTCCATTAAGCATTGTAATTTTTTCGTCTTCTTTAAAATAATGTTGACAAAGATCTCCTATGTTTGATACGTCTAGTACACAAACTCACTGTTGACAACCTCTACTTTGGTGACATTAACTAAAAAAGGTCTTACAGTGGTAGTACTTTAATTGCTCCCTTTCAATAATTTAGTAATTTTTCTGTAAGCCTTTTATTGTTGACTTTAATTAGGCTCCTTTATCTGGCTCCTTGATATAGGTAAACGTCTAGTTCACTAAATAGCTCCTTCAAAGATTTTTTAAGACTTTAGTGTACTAATCTTATACCAGGTAACTTAAGCTCAGATAAAACGTGACTTTAATCGTCCTTAACTATAAGTATATAGCTACTTTTGAAAGTTCTTACTACATACAACTTGTGTTGCTTTTAGTGTAATCATCATCATTATCTTTAACTAGGATATGACATTTAATTCTGTTCACTGTGGTGGATGATTATGCAACCTTCTTCATTTTTGTCAAGCCCTGAATAATATAATTTTTGAATAATGCCCTGATTGAAAGCATTTTTAATGATAAAATCCATAAAATTTTCTGGGGGCCACCAACTCTAAAAGTGACAGCTCAACTTTTTGTTAATGAATTCGTTTAAAGAGTGTTATTTTAGGTTAGTATTTATTGAATATGACCTATACCCGATGGGAAAGTCAGCATCTAAGTGAACTTTCCAATATTCTTAGATTAGAAGTGTAAAAGTTATAGTATATCCTTAAACTAAGTTTAAAGGTTTAATTTAATGGGAAAAAATAGCACTATACTAAGTACTATAAATATAAGGAATAAATATTTATATAAAAAACGTCACCCCATCTTATCAGTCAGTGGATCGATTTAGAGGCAAATTATCCCAAATTTGGCCTCTTTAGAAATTGGCATCATTGATTTTAATAGTTCAATGTTTTAAAACTCAAAGCTAATTTGGGACCTAGCCCAACAAAGCATCAATTAAAAAATAGTAATAATCATAAGTTAAATTATATTTATAATACTAAAGTTGAGAACCTCAGGTCAGGGATTTACCACTATTAGGGATAATCCTGAAAGGTATCGTTGAGTTAGTTTGAAGATTTCCTTTCAGGTTATTGCCCTTATTTTGCACCATATAAACTGCCTTGATACCATTATGTTGTGGGAGGTGTTCAACAATCTTGGCCTCACTCTTATAGGTCCCTGTATATAAAACAATGTTTTCTTGACCTCCTTTATGGGTTTCACTCCTTTTAGGCCAACGTCATATGTTTTTTAGTTGGAAATGATACTCAAGTGAACCAAGAAAACGGTCTTTTTAATCATTAAATATAAGCATACAATAATCCAAATCTATTGGGCCTCTAATAATGTTTTGTTGTATAGTTGATAATCAACTTGGCTCTCCCATCTTCATTAAAACTCTTGCTTCATGTTAGCTGCATCTAGCTTTTGTAAAATTTCAACAATTAACTTCAAGTAACTATGCCCAATTTAACCCAATACTAGGCTAGCGCTTAGACTTTTTGACCCTCACAATTCATGCATCCTTAAATGTTAAAAGCTTTCTGTTATGAAAAACCTCTGTCCATACTGTTGGCATTTTTACTACAGAACGTCCCAAAAATATCCATTATAATATTGATAAACTGTTTGACCATCCTCCTTTGGTGTAAATCCTTCTAGAATCGAATAGATTGCTGCCAAATGAGCCTTTAACACTTAAATGGGTAAGGATTAACGAAGGAGATTTGGGAATCACATAAGATGAGAATTTGTCATGACACCAGAAGCTGCCATCCAGATGACCTCTTAGAATGGAAGGGCAACAATCATGAAACTTTTCAACGGAAGTGGCTGCAGATCAATCCCCACACTGGATGAGAAGAAAAGAATCCAAACAAAGAAAACTTGAGCGCCTCATCCGCCACAGGACACCTAGACGCCCTATGATTATTGAAAGCCTTAATAAATAAAAGTTTGGTATAATTTCTTCAGCAAATTTATATTTAATTTTCCCTCTTCACATAGTTATTAGAATTTGTTTTGTAGCCTGAAATAATGCATATAAACCAGACCCTGAAGAAGAAAAAGTGCTACACTGTCGCCGCTTTTCAGCCATTCCAATCATTCAAGCTATCCCAAAGGCAACTCGTGACTTCTGTTCCTATTGCTCCAGCACCCACAATGTTTGAAATTTGTTTTTCTTTGGTAAAAACCTGAAAGTCGGTGCTCACTACAGGGGCGCTCTAGATATAAAAACACTGAAAACATCTATTATGAAACCTGTAAGATAACGTTAGTAATGGATCTACTCCCTCCGATGGGGAGAGGAGCATCACTCAATGGGTTAATACTTCACAATATGAGGTACAACTGATTCAACCTGAGAGCCTAGAATTATATGCTACCTTTGAGTTCAACCTTCCCATGCTGAACCCAGTAAGTTCTATCTCCAAACTTGAAACCTAACCAACACCATCCAGCAGCTTCTAGGTGGATATATTCCACTTAGACCCAGTCAAGTTGTACATGAGCTTCTTCTGTTACCTCCTACGTGTGAAGACTTTAAAGCTTGGCTGCTTTAACTCATAATGAGTTAGTTGGCAAAGCAGAACTCTACCTACGGCAGTTTAAATATCCAGATCTCCATCACCTCCTTTAGTCAGTAAGGTTAAATCATTAAAACATATTATGCCAATTAAAATTAGTATAATAGCTTAACTACAGATTAATAAAATTTTATGATTCTGCCTCCACTTATGTTTTTTGACAATCAGGAAGCTATTAAGGCATCTGTAGCCTCATCAATGACGCCCAAAGAGAAATCGCTCTGTTGGACTCAAGGATCTCTGGATATATGGATACCCATCTTACTCAGTAACTACAGGGTGTGGTCTCAGAGGTACACGAGTATACCCCCAATGCCACGTCAGAGGCTGTCGCCCAAACCCAACATGGAATTTATCTTAGTGCAACAATCGAATCATGTGGAACCCCTGATTGATCAGATCCAGCGCTGAGGTGACTCTGTCACTGAAAGGCTATAGGCCCAAAGGCCCTGAAGGTCTAAGAGGTACTGATGGGGCTGAAGGATGACCAGGCTCCAGAGGGCCCCTTGGCTCCCCTGGCTCCTTGAGTCACCAGTTCCTTCAGCTGAAGGCTCCAATGATCCCATGCATGGCGAGATAATAAAAAAATGGAGGACCTCAGAAACAAGTCAAAAGCATTGCTTGAGGGTGTGGAGTTCACCCCTATGGGAGCCCCATTAATCTTGCCATCACCTTAGGGTCAATTGCTTTAAAATACAATTGTATGGGAGTTCATGAGAAATTCTGATAGATGTTTTGAAGAGATGAAACAGAAATATGCAAATTTGAAGACTTGCATGAGTTTCTGTGGGTCCAAAATTTTAAATTTAAAATCCCAAATTAATCAGAAGGCTGACGCCAGAACTCTCAATTAATTCTAGGAAGATTTGCAGGATGACTTGGTATTTATCAAAGACAAGTGGACTAGAAAGATCTTTTTGATTATTCTGAATCAATGTCTACTGAGCCTAATCATATTTACAAAGCTGGCATCCATGATCTCTAAGCACCAGACAAATCAGCTTTCAAACCTAGCTAAAAAATATAATTTGTTCCAGAACAAGAAAACATTGCGTCATTTTTTACGCTTTTTGAGAGCGGTATGAAAGAGGTCACTGATTGACAAAAGATCAAGCGTATTCATTCCTGCCTGTGTGGTAAAGCCAAATGAAAATGACCTCCACCTTCATAGATGCCAGACCTGGTCTCAGGTCATAACTACTCTCATACAGGATTTTGGTCTAATAGGGCCCTTTTAAATCAAAACAAGCCTTCATGGCCATTCACCTCAAAGGAGAAAACAAATGTTATTTTTCGCGTCTCTTTTAGGCTAGAGTGCAACTGCTAGTTTCACTAATCAAATCTCCTTAGATGATTTTATTACCACCATCATTTCTGTGTTTAAATCTTGGCCCGATGCCCAGCTCCACATGATAGGACTTTACTGATCCTTTAATATCATCTGTGACATCAAAGAGGAATTAATATAGATCCCTGCGGCCACTTTGAACAAGTTTTCCTCTACAGTTTGAGCCCCTCCTAAACGTAGAGTGCATGCTCTGGAGGCCAAGGTGAAAGGTGTGCACACTTGCTCCTACTGCAGAGGCCGCCACCACACCAAGGAGGATGCTATAAACGTCAGTAGAAGAGCAGGAATTTAAACTGTCAGGAAAAAAGTAGATTGGCATGAAGACAGAGGCTCTACATGTCGACACCCCCCCAATTATGCCTCTATTTAAACCTGAAAGCCCTACATAGGTCACTATTAGAGAAGCCTGAAACTATGAGGTGGCCAATTCTGACAATAAACATTTTGATTCTGCTTGTTCATATGATGAGTTACCAATGCTTCTCACCCTACTGCCCCAATTTGATAGTCTGATTACTAATGTCATGGTAAGGTTCTTAAGGTTCCTATACTCGCCATAATAGATAATGGCTCTCCAGTGAACGTGATCTCATCCAAACTAATGAAGAAAATAATATAATGCCCAATTTGCCCCATTACATCAAATAGGCACTTCTGGGCCATAATGCACCCAATCCATAAGAGCTTACTCCACGCTTCCCTTTCTAGTTTGGACAATTTTGTCATATGCCTCGTCTATAGCTCTGGATAACTATTGATATGAGTTACTGCTGGGCACCTAAGTTCTCTGAGAATACAATGTCATCATATATTACACTAAGGAGTTTCTATCCTTGCTTGGTAACTACATTCCCTTGGTGTTTGAATCAGCCAAGGACGGCAAAGAGAGCATAATGGCTCAGACCTGCTTAGTGGAAACCAAAAACCAGATTAGTTGGCTCAACTATAACGTTTGAAGTTTGCATGTGAAATTACCCCCCACATAGTGGACTGAGCTGAAGGGATGCCTGTATATTCACCAGAGACGAAGGTAATCCCCTCAGGTCCGCAGATTGTAGTGGATATCCAGATTCATGTGAATATGCTACTCAGGACCTTTTGGAAATCCGCAGGATATAAACCCATATGAAAAGAAGTATTAACCTCCCTCAGGTACCCTTGACCCTGCATACGCTACTCCATCTTTGTAGTGCTGTCTAACCTGACTCTGAAGGCCATAACCATTATCCCAAGTACTTCAATCACCTCTCTATGCTTGAGACCACTTGGCAATATCAGCTGTGTCCATGGGTTTAGAAAGCCTTCGTGGTTTTGGTTTGGAAGAGCCTCCAACTATAGCCATAGTCACCACCTCCATATGGAAAGACCTTACCCCAGAACAAAGGAGAAAGGTCAATGAGCTCTTGGAGGAATATTCTGACCTTTACTCCAGACTCATGTATGACTTCAGTAAGATTAATGGGGTGTGAACAATGTAGATTTGGGAAACGCTTCACCCATACGTTCACGCCCCTACCAGAAGAGCAATGTAGAAGAGGTTCATGTCACTATTAAACTCAATGAGCTGTTAACTCAGTGCTGTTGGTACCCTCACGAAGTCCCTGGGCATCTTCACTTTTTCTGGTTCTAAAGAAAAAAGAAAGCCATCGTATTGTCATGGATTATTGTAAGCTCAACGCAATGACACAAAAGGATGGCTATCACCTCCATGAATCAATGTTTGCTTCAGCCCCTAGATGGGGCCCAATATTTCTCTACAATGGATCTTGCCAGTGGGCCCTGGAAGATTGAGATGGCCCCCGAGGATTGAGAAAAACGTGCCCTTATTGCAAACAATGGACTGTTTAAACCAACCAGCATGCCGCAGGATCTATATAATGCCCCTACCACCTTCCAACGAGCTATGATTAGTTTTTAGGTACTCTAAAGATGTCTTGCATCCTATTTTATTTTTGATATTACCATTTTTTCAAATTTCTTATTGGTAACCTAGAGCACCTCCACCAAGTTTTATATCAAGTCCAGGAGGTGTCTCTGAAGCTCAAACCAGCAAGTGCTCATTCTTCCAACTGAAAAGAATTTTAGGACTTAAGGTCACTAAACAAGGAATTTAGCCCTTACCAGACAAGGTCGCTATGATAGAGAAAATGATGCTGCCCCATAGCCTTAGGTACAAGTTTCCCAGGTATGGTAGGATATTACAGGTAATTTATACCACAATTCGCTGACCTGTCAAACCCCTTGATGGGTTTGCTACACAGAAACGTTTTTTTAAATGGAACCTGGAACAGGACTAGGCTTTCAATATAATTAGAACTTGACTAATCTCTCAGCCTGTGTTGATCCATACAAACTTCAACTAACCCTTTGTGTTATTCTCTGACGCTAGTGATGTGGCTATAGGGGCAATCCTGGCCCAATTATATGAACAACAAGTAGGCTGACCTGTGGCCCATTTAATCAAGACCCTGACAAAAGCTGAATGGAACTACAATAAAACTGAGCGTGAATGTTTAGCTGTATTACTCATGGTCAAGCACTTCTGAGCATACATATATGGAAACCCTTTCACCATTGTCACCAAAAGTTCTTCCTTAAGGTGGCTTCAACAGATGAAAAATTTTGACAGTCAGTTGCCCAGGAGGGCTCTCCAGACTCAAAGCTACAACTTTGCTATTGTTTATTGGGCAGGCACACCACACCATAACGTGATAGATTATACAGAATTCTAATTTTTGGTATTGTTACCTGGAGGACCACTTATACATTTTAATTGGCTGACTGGAATGATGGAATTTGGAGCCCCCAGAAACAGTAATATGTTTAGGATAATGACTTAAAAAGCTCAAAACAAGATGGCATTTTATACAAACAATTCTATGTAAAATGACTGCCATACATATGACACTCCTTGAAAACTGAAAACATCCTTAAAGGACAGTCCCATGTGGGACACAGTGCAATCAGAAAACCTACAAATGAATAACGAAATAATGCAACTGAGAATGAATGCTAAAAACTATCAAGGAGGTTTTATATTCCTTCTTGACATGAAGAACTTTGGATTAGATAAACCCTTGATATCAATACGAAGTTGTAGCCTTCTTTAAGCAATTTAGATTCATTAGTGTGGATGTCTTAGGTCCCCTTTCCATGGGCCTCCATGGTCATAGACACTATACTAGCCATTGATTATCTCACAAAATGTTTTGATTCCATCTTGCTTCCTGCAGCTACATTAAAGCCACTGCCTTGTTTCTGTTTTACTTTGTTTTCACCCAGCATGGGTGCCCCAGAGTTCTGCTCTCAGAAAATGGGCTGAATTTTACCTTTCAAGTTGATTAAAGGGTGCCCACACTTTTAATACTAGCCAGCACTTCACTGAAACTTATGTCTTCTGAAAATAGCTCTATAGCGTTCAAATGGCTCCCTGAATCTATTATTCATAAGACGCCACCATGGACCCATGAAATTAAATCACTACATGTCATCCACCTTATTAGTCTATCAGATCTGCTGCCATTGAGTGATCA
This sequence comes from Massospora cicadina, assembly GCA_022478985.1. Classification (NCBI taxonomy): domain Eukaryota; kingdom Fungi; phylum Entomophthoromycota; class Entomophthoromycetes; order Entomophthorales; family Entomophthoraceae; genus Massospora; species Massospora cicadina. Next base: position 49,946 of record JAKSZP010007972.1, on the reverse strand, counting down.
AAATTTCCCCACTTTAGGCCCTCTACAGTAAGAATCCTGACTGCTTAGCAGCGTACAACCTTTATTGGACTCCGACTCTCCAAATACTGGCAAATTAACTTTGATGGTTTTAGCTAATAAAATCATAGGGCTACAATTGCTCAATAACCAAAGATATATATAAATTTCACCAGGGAGACTATGCGATTTAATGCCAAACATTCATCTCTCCCTTTATTCATTATTGGAGACCTTGTGCTATTCTACTACTCACGCCTTGGTGGGCGTCCCAATAAGTTGGGCACCTCTGGTCAGAACCCTATTACATACTGTATAAGGGTGGCTCAAATACTCCATTGCAGATGTCATTCAAGGCACAGCTGTTAACCTCATACATGCTAGGTTCCTGTGCCCTTATGTCCCCCTCCGTCAGGACCTTGAGGGGGTGATGTTAGCCTTTTTACTAAAGAACGACCCAATTTATCTCAGGGTCAGACCAATAACCCGTTTAACCATCCTTCTCCAGGGTGGAGACTTAAGAATAAAGTGGTAATGTTGCTAACTGAGCCTTTGCCCTTAAATGGACAATGATAATGAAAGAGGCTTAATAATATTCATGAAATGAGACTCTGTCTAGACACTAATGGCTGCCATCTGGACACCCCTAAATAATGGAAGGGCAATAATCCCAAAGCAAATAAAGGAAGTGGATGCAGCTTGACCCCCATACTGAATGAGAAACAAGTACCCTTAATAGAAGAAGATTTGAGCGCACCATTCACTACAGGATACATAGCCACCTTATAAATATTTAAAGCTTTAAAAAATTAAGATTATCCTATTTTCACAAGAGAATCTATAATTTTTTACATCATTGCATAGTTATTATACTTTATATCATAAACTCAAAATAGTGCATTTAAACTGGACCCTGAAGAAGCGAAAGTGCTACTATATTGCATCTTTCCAACCATTCTGATCAATCAAGCCATCTCAAAAACAACTCATGACTTATATTCCTACTACTCTGGGCACAAACATTTTTTATATTTGGTTTTCCTTGGTAAAAAAACCTGAAGCATACTATTCTTATACATTCAGAAACCTGCCGTGAATTTTTACCTCATGATGAACATAGGTTTTTGGGGCTAGAAAGATTGGCTCTTATGTAGTAGTTCTACTTACCTGCTGATTCATAAGGATGAGTGTCCTTACTAGTGAGATTTTTGTCATAATGGATAGCAATTACTCTCAAGTTTCTGGTGTTGTGGTTTAACTCAGTGAAGTCATGGTCTATGGTGTCTAGTATGCTCTTGTGGAGAACTAGTTTTTTCACTATGTCAATATTTTCTGTAATATCTAAATTAATTTCTTCTTTAAGTTTTCACCTGCTTTTCCAATTCCTTCACGGTTATTTTAAGCTTTTCAGCCTGTGTCACAGACTTGACAAGAAGGTAGCAGCAATATGATCATATTGAGAAGTATCCAATACTAGGACAAGTTCTTTCTCAGCTTAACTACTTCTCATTCCAAGGCCGTTATCCTTGCTTCAATTTATTTGCACTTAGAGATCTTTAGGCTTTCACTTAGTCATTAGCTTCTCTATGCCGCCTCAAACTTGATGTCATATTTAAAATATATTAACATAGTCTTCCATTGGACCCAATGACTGTGCCACTCCTGTATTATGCGCCATATGAGGCTAATGGAATCCTGTTCGCTCAGGTGATGATAAGGTTGATAACAACTATTAATAGTTATCAGGTTTGACACTTTATGACCATTTTGTAACAGAGGACCTGGTATTTCTTCTATTTAAATTGACAAGTACCAGCGCGTGCTCCATAGAGCTGCTAGAGACCAATGGGTCATCCTAATCAATTCCATTTGTTCCTGATAAAATTTTTCTTGAGCTAATCCTTATTCTTATTTCTACTATGATAAGATGATGAACACATACTAAGATCATGTGAACTAAATTCTGGATATATTAGATATTATGGTGTCTTAGCACATAATAGTAATGAAATCAGGAGGATAGCTGACTAATCAAGATGTATCTAATTTCCACGTGTTATTATTCTTTTAGTGACCGCTTTTATGATTGGAACTACATTAAAATATTTGATGCTCTCAGAGCATCTGTAAGATCATCTATTTTTCTAAATATTTACTATTGTGCCTAATAATGCCCTTCTTTGCAGTATCATCAACTGAATTTGCCATTCTTATCATAAGGATCAGTGGCGTTTTTGCTAAGCCCATTGTGTACAGGCATGTATTTTCCTTTATAAGAAAACCCTTCTCATTTTCTTTGATCCATTTTTCTTGTCCTTTGATATGTCACTACTGTCTTCTGATCTGTCGTTGTACCTTATATCATTAGAACATTACTTAAGAGTCTAGTGGTTGTTTCCTTAATTCTTTATGAAAGCAATGAATTAATATGGCCATTTCTGGCAGACTCCATGCATTATAAAACGTACTAAATATGAACGCTTGATAAAATAGGTCTTTTGTTATTTTTATAGCTCTCTCAAAGCTCTTTATAATTAAAAGGGGCACAGTTCTTTGAGTTTGTACTAAAGACTACATTGGTATATATTAAACATTTTTATTTATCAAACACAGAGTTTTTTATTTTGTTTATAATCTTCAAGAAGACCATATCTTTTGGGAAAACCTCTTTATTTATTGGAAAATCTGTCTATCTATAGGCAAGAGGACCTGATATGAGGCTATTTTTTGTCATGATCTGGATTTGCTAAATTGTAACATTCAGTATTTCGCAAGTTTTAAAGGTACTTGTTTTATTAGATCTTGGTGAAGCCTTAATTTAAATTTTGCAATGGCAGACCTCTTGGTTGCGAATTTGATAGGCTATAAGTTAAAAATACTAATCTGATGGCCATAAGTAGGCTTTGATGCCTTTCTGAAGTTTTTCTTCCTATGTACATGATATTCCAATAATGAGTCAATATAAAGCTTCCCTGAAAAAGTCATGAGAACTTCATCTTGGTTTAAACATTTTTGGGACGCATTTTGTGGCCAATTTTTACTTCAAATAAACTTATGTTTTAATCAAACTTTGGGTTTTTGCCTTTTGGCTTCACAAAGCCTTACTGTGTTTGGCTAATATAACAGGATTTACCCATAATATTGAACTAAGATCAAGTGTTTAACTTTACTGCTGCATACCAATCTATATGTTTGCATGTATACAAGGTGCTGTCTGAATCTGCTCCAAAAAGTCCATCATGCCTGACAGATGATGTGCAACCGCTCCCCCTCCACCATCCCCCTTCAGCTGTCCCTGCTACAACCACTTCTGTTATACCCAGTGATCCTGCATCTATTGTTCCTGCCACACTCACCCTCTGTTGCGCCTGCTGCCTCTGCCTATGATAAGGACTGCAACTCCCATACGCCTTCCCTCCCTTCAACTGTACCTGATGAACTCTTTATGTTATTAATGCCGCATCTGCCTTCCAATGTGCCACAGTGCCCTCAGCCACCTCTGTCGCCATTAATGCTTTTAATTTACTAAGGATGATATTTATGAATTAAAACTGCCAGATTGTGGCATTTGAACTTACTGTGACTCCAAAAACTAACCTTATTTGAGCTTAACAAAGCCTCACTATAATTTTGCAATATCTGATATCACAGTTGAAAAATTTGGTGGCTTTATCAAATTGGGATATTTTATTTGATGGATGTAAGTGAGCTTTGACGCCCCTCTTAAGTGCTCCCCATATGCGCAAGAAATTCCCATTAATTCATTGCTTATAAGAAAACCAGGAGAATACCCATTTGGTTTTCTAAACAGTTTTTAGCCAAAGTTTGAGATTAGTTTTTACTATAAATAACTTATATTTTTTGGTCAAGCCTCAGATTCTTGCTTATGGCTTTCTTAGCTAATTCTATATTTTATTAATGTAGCGGGTATGACCCATTACATTTTTTAAGTATGCAAAAGCATTCTCAAGTAAAAAGATGTGCTTCACTTGGTGTAATAAAACTTAAATTTATTGTGAAGAAGGCCGACCAGGGGACAGACAATTCCAAATATGACCCAAAAGAAACGAAGCTTAGTAACATGGAAGGCACCCCAGAGAAGCGATTTTATCTCTTGTTGCCAGCGGGAACGCCACTATGGGGAGGGGGAGGGAACGTGTGAAGGGGCCGTAGCCACAATCGAACACATGTGGAGGAAAGGGTCTGATTTGATGAATCAAACTGGGAACCAGGATGAGACCAGCTGTTAGCGACGCAGTGGGAAGTATCCAAATATCCACGCCTGAAAGTGGTCCACCAAATGAGACCAGAATCTGTGGACAGCTTCTGGGAGGGCGGGGGTGGAGCCTACGATGGCATCCAAGACAATCGTGTGGATAGTCCAAATGGTGATTGCAACCACCAGAGCACGGAGGGAGGGTGGAAGGGGGGAGGCCATTAATAAAACAAACATATCTCCTGACAGACTGAAGGGATGTGTTTGATCTTGGCCAAGCAGACATTGACTTCGCGCCATATCACTATAGAGGTAGGACACTTCTCCATGCGGTGGAACAGCGTTCCTTACTGGCCACACATGACGCAGGATGAGTGTAAAGCGTTAGAGCGCTCAGCTGTATGGTACACCCGCCTCAGGCAGCGCCACACATGGGAACGGATTTGAGGCTGCAACAGAGGATGGTGTGCATATTTCCAAATAGTCTTCTGAGTCTCAATGGAGTAAGGGATGTCCATCATGTCCAGGTATTCCACCCTGGATAGGACATGGGGTCGTGTGGGGATCACGCCATCTTGAATGGGTAGCCCCTGTACCTCTTGTGTGAACTGAGGAGAGGAGCGGCCTCTCTGGGCTGTGTGTCCGCCAATACAAATTCTCCACTCAGTGCTCTGCATGGAGAGGAGGATTCGTTTGTAGTGAGTTTTAGTACCATGAGGACCTGTGGCCGATGGGTGTGAAGCCAGGTATTTCATCAAGGAGTGAGGGTTCGATGGATTGTTAAGGCCCAAGGCGCGGGAGAAGTTAGAGCAGGCTGCGCGGGACCAGTGTTGGGAGGGGAGCGTAGGGGTGGTGATGGCCGCAATCCAGGTGCCCAGGATCTTGGCAGCATGGGCTTTGAAGTCAAGCAGGCCCATGCCACCATGATGGTGAGGGCCAAACATGACCTCTAACCGTACTAGTGGTGGGCGGCCTGACCAAAGCCATCCTTGCAGAAGGGCATACAAGGATTTGAAAAAGCTTGGGGAGAAGGGGATGGCGTGGGCTCCAAACCAGACTTTGGAGAGGAGCATAGAGTTGGGTAAAACAACCCTGACAGTAAGGGAAGTAGGGTGGGCTCTGAGGGAGGCGATGCACTTCGTCACGTTTTCTAGAATATGACTTTCCATTACTGCTGATGCATACCCACCTGCCTCCACCCACACGCCCAGATGGCAGACCAGCCCTATGGTAGAGCATGGCACGAAGGGGAGCACTAGTGGGGCGGTGTGGTGTGAGCTGGGAGGGCGATCACATGTGAAAGCAGATGGGCTGGGCTGGGCACTGGTTGCTGGGGCCCAGCAGGTTTGGTACTGACCAAGGAGGATGATTTCGGTTTTGGAAGCATTCAGTGCAGTATTACTTACCCAGGAATACTCCTGGATGAGAGCTTGAAGTGCACGTGCATCTTTATTATTAGACACCCCAACCACATAGTCATCTGCAAACGCCATCATCTTGACTGGGGCTTGGCCTGGTACATGGACCCCAGTGAGTTGGCATTCACGTTTTGAAGTAGTGGGTCAAGGCTGAAGTTGTATAAGAGTGGGCTAAGGGGGTCCCCTTGTTGTAAGCCCCTTTGAGGGCGGACCACTTCCTTTAGGAAGCCAGGGCCATGCACTGCCATTGTTGCAGATTCCGTGAGCAGCATTACTCAGCTGATGAAGCAAGGGGGTAGGCGGAATTGATGGAGGCAGGCCCTGAGGTATTCCCAGTTTACTCTATCATAGGCCTTCTGTTGGTCCAAAAATACAAGTGCCCTAGAGGTGTGGACTGGCATGCGTTAACCACAGAGTGCACGTTGTCCCAAATTGACCTTCTGGGTAGGAAACCAAATTGTTCTGGAGAGATGGTGGCAGATGCTACAATCCCTAAAAGGTTAGCCATGATTTTAGTTAAAATTTTTGTATCCGTGTTGGTTAAAGAAATGGGGCGCCAGTTGGTTAAGTCTAGCTTGTCCCCTTTCTTAAAGAGTGTGACGGTGAAGGCCTCTTGTCCTCCTGGTAGGAGGCGCGTTTCCAGAAGGCTCTGGTTAAGTGAGGCAAGCAGCAGTGGGGATATATATTTAAAGTACTTTTTATAGAATTCATATGGAATGCCATCTGAGCCTGGGCATTTCCAATTTGGTGCACTGCGAATGGCTGTCCATAGTTCATTTGGAGTAATCAAATTCATTATTTCCAGGTATTGGGAAATTGTGCGGATGTGGGTTTGGTCAAAAAAATCTGCCACTTTTGCCAGCTGAATTGGATTAGATTGGTATAACTCAGAGTAATACTTTTGTATTTTGATTGTCGCTTTGGCTGGTGTATTTACAATGTAATCATCCGATCTTCGCACCTGTGTGCAGGCCACACTCTGGCATGATGCAAAAAAAATTTAAAAAAAATATGCAGTGCACTTGTCGCCCTCTGTAATGCATTTGGCCCTGTAATGAACACAAACCCAATTTTTGTGTTGCCTTTTGAGCATGTTAAGGTGGGCAGCTGCTTCCGCCCACTTCTGGCCCCATGCAGGGCTGTAGCCTGTAGCTGGGATGTTGGACTCCAGGTGTGCCAACTCTGCCAGAGCGCGCGAAATGACAGCTGATGTGGCTTGTGAGCGCTGGGAGGAGAGGTGGTGAGAGTGGCGGATGGTATCCTCTTTGAAGGTTAACCATGTGGAGATGGGGTCCGCGCAAAATGGTGTAACAAACTCTTTTGCCAAAGTTGCTGATTCCACCCAAGTGGAAAATCCTGGTGACGCAAGTTTGGGAGGGCGGAGTTTGCACCAATGTGGGGCCTTAGCAACTGTGACAGGTAGGTGGTAGGTTATTGAGACCAGTCGGTGGTTGGAGAATTCAATTTTTGTTGTTTTGAAGTGGGAAATGTGGGGTTGGAATTTTGCTGGCATGAGGATAAGGTTGATGCGGGTCATGGACCTTAATTGGCCGTTGTGGATGTGGGGGCGCGTCATGTTTACAAGCTGGGCTTTCCACGGCAGTGCATCCATTAAACAAAAGGGTGGCCTTTAGAACGCGAAGTTCTACGTGACCCTGGGGGGCATGGGAGGAGGAAGGCCAATGGTCCATGGGTGTGTTTAGCCAACAGTTCATGTCGCTGATTATGAAAGGGTCTGGGGGTAGTGGGAGGGATTTGACCAGTGAGAAAAATTCCTGACGCTCTCATGCATAGGTTGGGGCATAGATGTTGACAATAACATGTGCCACGTTGGCCCATGAGAAAGTGACAATGAGGACTCAGCCATTGAGGAAGGATTCCAACAACAAAAATTTGAAAAAAAATTTCTGAACTAGCACCCCACAGTTCTCTGACCAAAAGGATAGGGATGGGAGGAGCATGGTTTTCCAAGCATCCTCGGAACCTCATGGACAGTGGGACTCCTGGATGGCCAGGATATCCACGGGTAAATTTTTTTGTAAAAAACTCAGTTTCCTAGCTGGGACAGTGAGGCCTTGAGTCCGTCAATATTCAACGTCCCTAAAGTGAAGGTTTCCCTCATCACACCTTAGGTGCAAGGGGGTGGGCACCTGGGCCCACTAGCCTCCTCTAGATCCCCACAGGCCTTCACAGCAGCGCGGGTGTTTGCAGCAAAACTATCAGTAGTTTTGTTAATTTTAGCAGAAAGGTTTGCGTTGGCTTTTGCCTTTGCATTTTGTTTCCCCTGACATCAAACGAATTTTTTGTGGTGTGGATGAGTTCAGTGCACCAACAATTGGGGCAAAAAAATTTTCAGGTAGGTTGGACCCCAAGTCAGTTTCAACTGGAGCTTGGTTGCAAAGATTGGGTGAGATCAAGTCACCCATCAGATCCTCAGATTATGTGGCCCAATTGGCATGGGCTTCCCAATCTGATTGGTTGATGGATTCCCAAGTTGCTTCTGTCGTGAAGGTTTCAATGTCCTCCTGGCATTGGGAGTGTGGGATAGCAGTGGTGACTTTGGCCGCTTCCTTGGCCGCGGCCCTGCGGGCCTGCTTAGCCTTCTTCCGCTCTTGCAGGGAAATAGGCTTTAACAGTAGGTAGCAGCCTTGTGCTCCCCATGGGAAAGACTCTTTGGTGCTTGCGGTTGGTTCATAGTGCGCCTCTCCGCTGGCCATGGCTGCTGAGGGGTGCTCTTGGAATGTGATGCTCTCCTTGGTGGGGCATGCATGTGCCTTATGGCTGAACGCGTCACAGTGGGTGCAGATGGGGGGCGCGCTGTCCATGGTTCCCAGAAAGGGTGGGTGGTATGCCCTTCAATATTGATATATGTGGAGTGCGGGATCTGGGTTAGGTCCTTCGCAATCTCCTCAGTTGGGGTCAGAACTGTGATAGCTTTGCCGGTGCACAGGTGTGGCATCAGCATAAAGCATTGCATTTTGAAAGATTGTATTTCGCCGTATATGGTGAGACCATCTTTCAGGTGCTGCTCCAAAATGGCACGTTTTACTGTAGTAGGCAAAAAGTCAAACGTGAGGAAAATTTGGTTGGATTTTGTCCTTCTGGTGCATTTGGTTTTGATGACCCGTTGCCCTTCAGGGAGGTCAATCACTACATGCACTGCAGCAGCTTTGTCTACTGCCTCCTTGTTTTTGAAACCAAGGTCCAGCCAACTGGGTGACATGGAGTGAGGTGCAATGTACACCGCGGTCGGGAAAAAAGTGTGCACATCCCCACAAAATTTTTCCCATAGAGCTGTTTGTTGGATGTCCAGAAACACACGGACTCCATATTCCACTGAAGAGAGTGGTTGGGAGTGCGGCGTGTTGATGTACTGGTTGTATTACGCTTGCTAAGCAAGGATTTCTGGGGAAATAGTGACCACCAGTTTTAAATCTTTTTCTATTCCGCCGGTTTTCTCTGGGGCATTTTTGAATGTTTGAGGCCGCGGGCCTACCACCTGCTCCTCTTACCTTACTTGCCCAACTGCTCCCTGACATGGGCGCAGACTAATCTCCTCTGTGAGATTATCAAACTAGAATCAGACTTGAATTGAATAAGTTGCAAAAGTGATTGCAATGAGAGAGAAAAGTTTCACTTGGTGTAATTATGTAAACACAATATATAGCATCATTTTGCCTGATATCATGATTTAGTACTACAAGACTTACTGTATTTAGTTAAAATAGATCACTTAAAGTTTAGTTTTTGAATTTGTGATAAAGCAAAGTTTATTATATAATTCTTAAAACAGTTTAAGGAATGCTGTGAGTATTTTATATGATTATATGATTTTAAGAATCTGGCAAAGGAAAATTAAGAATATTTTAAAAAATCTAGATTGAACTCCTTGTTGGAATCATGGGTTGAAACCACGGATCCTTTATTGTTTGTTGACCAGAGGACCCAAAGTCTGAGGGTGTTGATTACTTAACTATGTTGCTTCTCTTGGTTTAGAAGTCTTGTTGATCTAGATATCAAGTCTGGTGAGGCAAATTTCAATTAGCTACAATTTTTACTTAAAATCACAAAAAGGAGAAAATTGCTTAAAGTTTATTAGCTTAATACCAGATATATAAGGTTAATCAGGGAGGCGTTCAGGGGAAAATTTAAGCAGCCCAAGCCTAGATCTAAAATAAAAGAATTGGGGATTTGGTGGCAACCCAATTATCTCAGGTGTATTGCTTGTGCTTGTCTCATGGCTCAGGTTTGAACCCTGAGGTTGGGTAGCTCTGAGGAAGCATGATTTGACTGTGTCATTTAAGGTTGATCTCCAACTTTAATAACTGTCAACTTTCATTTGGATTATCCCTGAAAGAAGTTTGGGTTTTTGGTCAGATTGGGATCGATTCCCATGATTTGATGCATCCAAATCTGCCATTTGGGTAGGAATCCTGATAATACCCCCTTAGATATTGGTGCAGGGGGAAAATGGATTAAGAAAGTGACTATGTATGTGGTTTATGACTGTGCCCTGAACAACTTCTACGATTAAGTGTTCATTGCCCATCTATATATGACTCAATAAGGCCCTGACCAGTTGATGCCCAGTTTGTGATCATGACTTCCAGGCTGGTGATGGTAGAATAGGACGAGATCAACTGGTTGGAAGGTGTGTAGGGGATCATGCTTATAATTAAATTGAGAAGTTATTCTACTGGTTGTAAAAGACAGGTTTTCAGCATCCAGGGCCTGGGTCTTATGATTTCATTTGCAATACTTCTCATAGAGACTTCAGGTGCTTCAGGAGAAGCTTGATCATACATCTCTTGGACTTTGGAAGCAGATTGGGATTCCTGCCATACAACGCTTGGAATGGCGACATCCTAGTTATTTGATGGTAGCTAATCTGATAGGCCAGAATTGCACTAGGCAAATATTGGGGGCAATGAAGGGGGCCAGTCATAGCCATTTTACAAAGAGTTTCAGTAGAGTACCATTTACTCGCTCTACCATTCAATTGATTGCATGATTGTAGGGGGTGGAGAATAACTGTGTGGTTCCCATCAGGTCGCTAAATATTTCACCAGTGTTGAGCGGAAGTTTTGTCCATTATCAGATAGAATGATGTTAGGGCACCCATGCTGGGTGATAATCCTATTATACAAAAATGGGGTGGTAGCCTTTGCCAAAGCGGTGGGGATCAATATGGCTTCGATCCAGTTAGTTAGATGGTCCACGGCTAGTAGGAGGAACTGATGTCCATTGGAGGCTCTAGGAAGAGGTTCCACAACATCAATGCTAATAGTATGGAATGGTTCACAGGGTGGGACCACTGGATGTTGAGAGTGGGGATTAGGTCCAGATTGGCTTTTACATACCAGACAGGACTCCAATACATCATGGATAGAAACAAGCATTTTCTCCCAATAACATTGAGTTTTAAGCCACTGGTAGGTTTTTCAAATTCCCCTAAGGCTGTTTTACCGATGTCCCTCTAATATGACATCAGTTCAAGCCGATGCTCTTATTTAAGGCACCCATTGTTTAGACACAAGTTTTCACATTTGACCGTCCTTGACTTGGATATTTGCCGATCTTTTTGCTAATACCTTTTGGAGGGTTGGGGGATTTGTCCTTTAATAACTGTGGTTGGGTTAGGAGGTTGTAGAGTTGATCCTCTTCAGGGTCAGTTATAGTTAAGATGTGAAGCTGATATAGGCAATTCACATTTTGATGAATTGGCCCTGGTGGTGTATAATGAAAAGTCATAATTTTAATGTTTTAACGCCAACTGGGATAATCTCTCATCATAGTCCATCATTTGGTGTAGCCAAAGTAAGGAATCATGATCAGTTATAATGGTAAATGCTTCCCATATAAAAAGGGTCAGAAATTCTTAATGGCCAGTAGGACCGCCAAGCATTTGCATTCTGTGACACTATATTTACATTCAGCTTTATATAAGGTCTTGCTGTAATAAGCGATGGGATGGTCCACTAAGTTCACAGCATGCTGAGACATTATGGCTCTTATGGCAATATCGCTAGCATCAGTAAAGAGGAGGAAGAGTTTATCAAAATTTGGATGATTAAGTACTGGAGAGTGGGAGAGAGAGACGTAGCAGGTCATAGGCCTGCTGTTGCTCTTATTTACACTGAAAAGGTATATCTTTCTTCAGGAGATACACCAGAGGCTCGAAGGTGTCTGCAAGATGGGGGATAAATTAGTGACAATAGCTTACCATTCTTAGGCAAACTTGTACATCTCATAGGGATTTAGGGGGGTCATCTTGGCAATAGCCAAGACCTTATCGTCCATTGGGGATATTTCAGCTTTACTGACCTTATGACCCAGAAAATCCATCTCACTCTGGAAGAAAGAGCATTTTGACAGCTTTAGTTTTAATGACAATTGCCATAACTTCTTAAAGATTTTCCTGAGGTAATCTAGATGTTTATTAAAGGCTTTTAAAAGAACGGTAATAGAATCAATATAACCTATCATGTAGTAGCGTTTAAAATCGCCTGGTTGTCCGTCCATAGCGCGTTGAAAGGTAGCAGGGGCGTTACATAATTCCTGAGGCATTTTAGTAGGCTCCAATATTCCTTCACTTGTGATCAGAGTGCATTTTGCCCAATCTTCTGGTGACAAATATACTTGCCAGTATCCACTGGCGAGATCCATAGCTGATAAATAGTGGGACCCCAACATTAAGCATAAAGAGTCATCTATACATGACAGGGGGTAACTATCTTTGCGATCAATAGATTTGAAGCGGTGATAATCCATAAACCCAGTGACCACCATCCTTTTCTGAATTAATAAGAGTGGGGAAGCCCGTGAACTTTTGGGAGGCACAAGTAGCCCGTCCTCCAACAGTTTCTGTAACTCTAAGGCCACTTGAGCTTCCTCCACTTAGGATTTTTGATATGGTTAGGATTTAAATGTAGGTGATCCTCAGTTTCGATTTTTATGAATTACCCCAGACATTTTCCCATAGTCACTTGGTCCCAAGGAAAAAACATCGCCATACTCCTCAAGGAGGTCTTCAACATCCTGGACTTTTGTTTGGGGTAAATTATCCCCAGTTCTACTGTCAAACAAAGCTATGGTGGGTGAGGGATCAAATCATTAATCCTGTAATGAGCCAAAACAATTTACGTTGGCAATACTCTTAATTGGACATAGTTTTACATAAGCACTAGGGGCATGCCAAGGGATCTGGAGAGTTTTAGTGGTTAAATTCCCTAATAGAATAGAGATATATTTCCCGTAGGCAGGATCCAAAATCCCAGGGCAGGTCAACGCTTCCTTGATGGAAGGGTTTGGGTGTCCACCAAGCTCCAAAACTTGATCAAGAGGGGTAAGAGTCTGAATTCCGTATCTACAATAACTTGTGAGCCTAAAGTTATTGTAATAGAATGAGGGGTCTACAAAGAGATCCCTTCTTCGGCATCCACAGCCTCTGGGGGTGACTTAGTTTTTCCCCTAAGACTTGATACTTGATTTTGCAAATGGAGGATGTTTATTTAAGGAAGCATGTCCGTTTTTAGGGGTTTCTTTATTTTTGATGGGGAGTTTAAATATTAACGGAACCTGATACCCTAGTAGGGATAGGTATCTTTCTTGTGGTTGATGATGCAGTTAAACTCCCATATCAGTTGGACCTTAATAAACAAATCGTAGTTATCATTTTCTAGTGCAACGGTGGGGGCAGTAATTAATAAATTTCCAAAACAAAGGGGTAAAGCATAATAGGCTCCTATCGCCTTAGTAGACTGACTACCTGAAGTCCCATATTCAGCTTCATGTATCAAGTCTGGAGCCATTTCTATCTTTTGGATAAGCCAGGAGGAAATAAAGTTAACTGGAGAACCAGTGTAAATTATTACCAGGACTTTAACCTTATGGACTACTACTATGACTCAAACCACCGACAATCCAAATTAGGAGTTAATAGCTAATAGGCTGTAATTAGGGATTTGCAGTGAAGCAAGAGGAGGACTCTACTGTGGCCAAGCTTGGGGTTGTTCAATACATTCAAAAGTTTTATCTGCCAAGACTTGACTTTCTATAGAATAGAAGACCACTAATATTTGTTTGGGTAACTGACCAACTTAAAAGTAAGAAATCTGGAGGTTTTTATTCCCTTGAATAGACAGAGGGACTTCAACTTCTGGTGGGGCAGCTAACACAAAACAACCAGAAGTACTGGGGATACAGATAGAACTAGAACAAGGGTTTTGAGGCACTTGTTTTTGTTAGCACTGGGAGCCTTTTGCCCTATACTGACTGATCTTTTGATGACTTACATTGAAGGATGTGGCAGTCAGCTACAATGTGATTGTTTTTTCTGCAATGAGTGCAATGTAATTCAGTTGTAGGCGAGTTGAGGGGGTGTAATGGCCAATACTTGAGACTGGTCTTGTTGGTGTTAAAAATGAGGTGGCCCAATGGGTCTATGTGGTTCGTCCAGAATTTCCGGTATAACTTCTTTAATATGGAGGAGGGATGTTAAGTTAGGCTTCACCACTTTAAGATAAAGTACGATATTAGCATATTTTTAAACGCTGACAACGCAGCGGTGATGGTATTGTCTAATGTAAGATGATTCCCTACAACCAGAGTTTGTGCTTCAAGGTAAAAACGGTGGGTGAATTCACTGATAGTTTCCACCCTATTAAGGCTGATACACATAAAGGCTGTTTTTGGTTGGTTAAGGTTAAGTTGCTCCAGAATTTCCAAAGTAAGGCAGTATTGGCATCAGTCCAAGTATGGCAATGCATCATATGGGGACCAAAATGTCTTAAGCCATGTGACTAAGACAGTATGTTAGGTGTTTAAGTCGCTGGGTGTCAGTGGCTTCCTCCATAGCATTTATATAACAAAATAAGAAAGGTAAGGTGCTCCCTTAGCCTGGGAAATACTTCTCTTTTAATAATGGTTTGAATGTGCCACTGGGGGGTTAAAGGCTGAACAATATGCACTGACATCAGGGGGACGTTTTAACTTAAAGAGGAACGAATATTACTGGAAGTATTATAAGGGTGGAGGGCGTCCACTTTAGTTTGTAAGGTGTTAATATCTTCAACTATTAAATCTACCCAATCAAGGGCGGCACAAAGGGCTGAATTGGTGGCAATAAGAGGGTTTATCTGCCAAATTTCGTTTTTGAGCTCAGTAGTTGCATCTCAAAGTTTGAGTTGGTGTTGTTCAAGGGCAAGAATTCGTTGCTCAAACCTGTGCATCATAGCGTGTAATTTAGTCAAGAGTTTAAGGTACTCTTGATCTAAAAAGAGATTGAATGTTAAATTGTTATTGTTCATTTTATTTTTTACTGCAAACTTGAGGTGAACCAGGAAAGGAGCACCAGTTTTGTTAGGATTATGGGTTGATACCATAAATCCTTTGTTGTTTGTTAGCCAGTTGACCCAAAGTCTGAGGTGTTGGATACTTACCTTGGTTGTTTCTCTTAGTCAAGAAGTCTTTTTGATCCAGATATCTAGTCTGGTGAGACAAATTCAATTTAGCTACAATTTTTACTTAAAATTACAAAAAGGAGAAAAAGCGTAAACTTTATTAGCTTAGTACAAGCTATATAAGGTTAATAAGGGAGGCGTTTTGGGTAAAATCTAAGCAGCCCAAGCCTAGATCTAAAATAAACGAATTGGGATTTGGTAGCAACCAATTATTTCAGGTGAATTGCTTGTGCTTGTCTCATGGCTCATGTTTAAACCTTGAGGTTGGGTAGCTCAGAGGAAGCATGATTTGACCATGTCATTTAGGAATGATCTCCAACTTCAATAATTGTCAACTTTTGTCAGGGATTATCCCTAACAGAAGCTTGGGCTTTTTTGGTCTAATCATGATTGGTCTCCAACTATGATAATTAGCAACTTTTCTTGGGATTTATACCCAACAGAATTTTGGGTTTTTTGGTCAGATTGTGATTGATTCCCATTATCTAAAGCATCCTAATCTGCCATTTGGGTAGGAATCCTGACACACCTGTAAGATTGTGATCATTCTATGAAAATCTAAAACTATATCACACTGCGTGAAGTTGTTTTATTTAAAAATATTAATATTCATCAGAAATTTGTTGTTTAATTTATCAGCACTAAAGCCATCCAAATAATTTTCTATAATATCGCAGTCATAGATGTACTTGATGAATTTGACAGAATTGTAAACTCAACGTTTATATGAGAAACCTCTTTGAAACAAAGTTGTGCATAGTAAATTTATCTGTAAAAACTCCAACTTATTTTAACTATAAGATTATCAAAACCTTTAACTTCAGGCCTTATTAAAAGAGTAAACTTAGTAGTTAGCAATTTTCTATATGAGTTTCAAGTGTAAACCTATAGTATAGCATTTTTTACATATGTCATCTTCTATTAATGAGAAGGTTCAGTACACTATATGGGCTAGGTACCATATTTTTATCTTAATTCTACAGATTTAAGTGCCCAGTGCTATTATAATAACTACTTAAGATTTTATACTTTTTAAAAATTTATCTCTATGCCTCATTAGATTATTAAGAAGAGAATCACCTCTTTTCTTGGCATATTACTGAGCAATAAAAAGTGTGAAGTTCCATAAATGTGGTTTTTCTGATATTATACTTTATATGATTAGTTTTTATTTCTTATTTTTCACCCAATTATTTATATATCCTAAGTGCTTTCCCTGAAAAATAGAAGCCTTTTATTCTCTGACCACTAAATGTTGCAAGTGAGATTTTAAAGAGTTTTACCAATATTATTGACAAACATAAGTCAGGGCATCTTGTGCATACTCATGTTATCTCAACGCTACCAGTTACATAAAGGATAAAACACTAATGTTCATAGCCTCCATATATACTTATACTGAGCAATTACATATAAATTAATGTTTTAATTGTAGTAGAGGCGTTGATTTAAACTGCACAGGTTATACTCACCAACCAATAAAGCACTATTTTATGACAGTAGGCTTAATTTTAAAACAAGATAAAATTATAAACTACAATAATAGGACTGTTTATTAATCACAGAATAGAGATCACTGTACTATCAGGTACTCCAGTAACTCTAGGGCTTGCAGAACTTTTTGTCCTACTAGGCTCTCTCAACTCTTTGAAGGGAAAAAAATATCCACCTCAATTGGCATTTAATGGAATTTCGTGAGAAATTTCGATATTCAGGCACTACAAAGGCTCTGAATTTATTAGTTTTGTGGCTCTAGCGAGAGATGAAATATGGCACCAAAATTATTAGTTTTGTTGCAATAATGGATTTCAATCGTAATAATGATATTTGACCTTAGTCAAAAAGGGAAATAAGCAAGAAAAAATAAGTGGTTCTTTATTAGTTAAATTTTAGAAATATTTATAGTAGAGGACATAGTAGATCTTCATTAGGATCTTTGTGCTTTTATTGTGGTTAGATCTTTTCTGTTAGAGGAAAGATATGGCTGATTGTCCAATTTAATACTATTATTATTATAAGAAATCAACCTTCATATTTTGGGATTAACCCTTTTT
This sequence comes from Massospora cicadina, assembly GCA_022478985.1. NCBI lineage: Eukaryota > Fungi > Entomophthoromycota > Entomophthoromycetes > Entomophthorales > Entomophthoraceae > Massospora > Massospora cicadina. The sequence continues at coordinate 32,800 of JAKSZP010007972.1, read as the reverse complement.
GCAATGCTTAACCTCCTCAGAAGGCTTAGTCCCATCAGAAAGATGAGGCTGATAACTCCAAAGAGTTGATTGTTGGTCTAAAAGAGAATTGAGTATATATGACGGATTTTTATAATCTTATTAGACTGAGACGCCAAACCTCAATCTTGATTATAATTGGTCATCGCAGGTGAATTTTCAACAATGCCCCCCTCAAGATCTTGCCTAGGGGGCATGTACTTACAAAGAAATCTACTATGAACTCTATTGATAATAGTCCCAGTATCAATAGCTGAAATTGAGTATTTAATACCACGATGATAGATAATACAATAAGGTCCAGACCATAAGGTATCAACCTTGTGAATTTGTCATCCAGCTTTATGTGTAAAAGAGTACAGTATCTCCTAGTTGATATTCAGGTAAGGTAGGTCGGGTAGCATTGGTCTGAATTCCTTCTTTTGGAGTTGTAGTAGCAAGAGAACTCAAAGCTAAAGCTTGCACTCTGATAATCTTTACAGCTAACCTTCTCATAGCTAATTCATTAGTTTGCAGGGTAGCAGTATAAAGTATAAGTTGTACACTGGAGGGGAGAATAGGATCCCGACCATACAGAGCCTTGAAAGGAGACATTCCAATTATACAATGATAGCTAACCCTGCAAGCTAACATCGCGCTAGGTAAGTATAGATTCCATCTGCTAGGGTAAGTTGAAGCCATCTTTTGCAGAATGGCTACCAGGGTACCATTAGCTCTTTCAACTGCACCATTAGTAGAAGGATTATAAGGAGCTGTAAATGACTGATAGATACCCATCAATTTAGTAAGCTCAGACACTATCTGTGAAATGAAATTGGTTCCATTATAAGATAATAATACTTTTGGGCTACCATGCCAGGTGAAAATCTGCTTAAAAAGGAAGGACTAAGTAGACTTAGTGGTGACAGTGAAAACAGAGACAGCTCCAATCCATTTGATAAAATGGTCAATAGCTAGAATGATATAACAATGTCCATAGGTAGCGGTAGGAAGGGGACCCATTACATTATATCTATAATAGAGAAATGTTCCAAGGGTCCCACAATTTTATGTTGATAAGTCGGATTTCCACTACATTGCTTTTGGAAAGTGTGACAAGTCTCCAACACATTTTGCACAGTTTCCGGCATATTATCCCAATAACATTTATTTTTAACCACTGTAAAGTCTTAGCGACAGCTCCAAGCCACACAGCTTGATGAGTCTCTATAATGGCATCAGTCCTAGCAGAAGGCCGAATAAAAGATAGCCATTTATTTTCAACTGTTTATAAAGAGAACCTTCTTTAATTTAAATAACCTCAGTTAAAATTGTAGCTTTTCTATAATGTCCTTAGATTCACAATACATAGTTCAGGTCTTCCAATTAGGTCATAGATGCGATCCTTATCAGCAGTATATAGTAACAGAATAGGTATCAAGAAAGTCCATCAGTATCATGTTGTATAGCTCCAGTGCGATGTTGAATTGAAAAGTCATAATTCTGAAGTTTTAGAGCCCATCTAGCTATACTTACATCAGGATCCTTCAACTGTTGAAACCATTTTAGGGATTCATGATCCGTGATGTTAGTAAAATGTTTGCCATATAGGTAAAGGCAAAAATGTTTTATGGCTGATAGGACCGCAAGGCACTCTTTCTTAGTAACGCTATAATTGCGTTCTGCCTTGGAAAGGGTTTCACTTAAAAAAGTGATAGGATGATCTACTAGATTGGAGTCATGCTGAGACAGGTTAGCCCCAATAGCTACATCAATGGCATCTGTAAATAAGAGAAAAGGTATTGAGAAATCAGGATGAGCTAAATTGGGGCACTAATTAGAGCATTTCAAAAAAGATCAAAAGCTTTCTGTTGCTATTCTTCCCATAAGAAAGGTACTTTCTTATGTAGTAAATAAACTAAGGGTTCCACAATGTCAGCAAAATGGGGGACGAATTGTCAGTAACAAGCAACCATCCCTAAAAACACTTAGCTATTGCGCAAGCTCTTAAGAACAGACATGTCTGTAATGGTTTTTTTATTAGACAAGGGTAAAATCCCATCTCAATTAACTTTATGACCTAAGAATTCCATCTTGGTTTTGAAAAAAGCACACTTAGATGGTTTTAGCTTAAGAGAAGCTTGGCGCATTTGGCAAAAACTTCTTTTAAATAGGCTAAATGCGCATTAAAAGTATGAGAAAAAACAGTAACATCCTCTAAATAAATAAAACGCAGAAAAGTTTCAAAACAACAAATAAGCCATTCATGGCCCTTTGATAAGGTAGCAGGGGCATTACAAAGCCCCTGCGGCATATAAGTAAGTTCAAATAACCCCTCACTAGAAATTAAAGCGCATTTTTGATGATCTTCAGGAGCCATTCAATTTTCCAGTAACCACTAGCAAGGTCCATGACTGAAAGGAACTGTGATCCAGACAGTAATCTTAATGAGTCATTGATGAAAGGTAATGAATATGAATCTTTTTGACAAACAGCATTAAGATAATAATAATCCATAACCGCTCTATGAGCTCCATTTTTTTGGATAAGCAGTAAAGGGAAGACCATGAACTTTGGGAAAGCGTTAATAGCCCAGCTTCAATGAGTTTTTTAATTACACTTCAACATAAGCCTCTTTGACTTTAGACTTTTGATAAGGCTGGGCTCAGATAGGGGGTGTATCCCCTGTTTTACCTGTTGCTGCACATTTTTCATTAACCCAAAAAATTTCAGGAGTCATTTTCAATTATATCCGCATACTCTTCAATTAGAGCCTCAGCTTCTTATTGCTGTTCTGGAGTAAATGAATCTCCATATTCAACATCAACTCTACCAATGATAGGGGGGTCATCCAACCCAAAATCACGTAATTCCCCACATCCAGAGACAGAAAATAATTCATTTATAAGAGTAGGCCGTAAATAAGAGATATGATTATTTTGATTCAATTTCATAGGTCATGGAGTAAGATTAGCTAATAAAACTAGAACATTTCCATTATATGCGGGATCAAGTATACCTGGACAGGTTAAGGCCTCCTGATGGGAGGGGTTAAGGTTACCTGAGATCTCTAATAGTGGATCAGTTAGCACTAATACTTGCACTCCAGTATCAATTTATAACTTGAGCTTTAGGAGGAATTTTAATCGAGTTGATAGAATATAAAGGCATTCATTCAAAAGCACAAACTGATGGAGGCCTAAGAATAGTCTTAGACCCATATTCAGTATTCAAGACAAGAGATGGAGTTAGGATATTTCAATTGACAAAAATGTCGTTTAAGTTTGCCCTTATCATTTGGGACATCCTTTAGAATTAAAGGTACTTGGTATCCAATTAAAGAAAGATAATTGTCCTTATGACCAATTATTGCATCAAAATTAATAAAAAATTTGGTTCCAAAAGCAAAACATAACAGTTATTGTCCAACACTACTACAGGGGCCAAGATAACCAATTTTCAAAGTGCATTGGAAGAGAAGAATAAGCTCCTATGGATTTAGTATATGAGGGACCAGCAGTTCCATAGTCTTGAGAGTGATTTTAAATATGGAGCAACTTTGCTTTTTTTAATAAGCCAGGATGAGATCATATTTATGGGAGATCATGTGTCAAAATGGCTAAAACTTTTACTTTGTGTTTCATGACCTCCACTCAAGTCACATCAGTACCAAAATGCAGGATTAAAAATACCAAAGAACTAAGTAAACAACTTGAATTAAAAGATGAAATAAAAACATAAGAAAAAATAGTATCTTTGTTGACTAAATCATCAGGGATACTAAGTTGACCTATAGCAGACATCATATAACAATCTTTAGAGGTATTAGAAGTCTGAGATTGAGGCACAGGAGGTAGGTCAGCACAGGGAGCCTCTTACCCTATGCTGACTCCTCTTTTTCAACTCGTCAGTTTGCTTCTTCCACCATTGTTGTTCTATATGACCAACTAGTCCATAGTATCCGCAAGGACCCTTCTTAGGTGTAAGTTTGGGCTTAGGAGGCACCGCATGGGCATAGGAGCAAGGATTATGAGCAGAAGTAGGATGCACCACACCATTAGGGATCTTCATTAATGCCTCTTTTATGCTGAGAATAGACTGTAAATTACCTTTATTGAGATTTCAAATGAAGTAACGACTTAGTACGAGAAGCAAACGTACTCATCACAGCCAAAATGGCACATCTAAAGTAATACAATCACAAGTAGTGAGAGTTTGGGCATCATAATAAAATCACTAAAAAATTCTTGAATTGATTCTCCTTGCTTAACTTGGATGCTCATGATGGCTTGCTTTTGATTGTATGGTATTTGTTCACTTCCAAATTACTTTTTAAGGGCAGTTTCACTTGCATCCACTTTTGGCAAAACTTAAGGTCTGGGACCATAGTTTCTTGAGCAAATCGACTTAAACAAGAAGTAATATGCTGAACTTTTTGTTGATCAGTCACTCCATCTATTGCTCGCTCATAAACAAATAAAAAGGAGTGGATACTACCTTTACCTGGCCCATACTTATCTTTAAAGGTAGATTTGAAAGAGATGGGTTTATTGCTTAATATGTGAACGCCCAATACCAGGACCAGCTCAGCTTCAGAGGGTTCAGACTTAGGGATATGAACTTGAGTAGGAATTTAGTCAACTTGTTGATGTAAATTGTTAAGATTGGGCTGGAAGTTTTGGACCCATGAATAATGAAATATTTAGAAGAGGATTGATTTAAGGTAAAAACGCAACAAGCATTTCTTCTTACTTATTCTCAATTACTCCATACTTTTATTGGTTAAGAAGTCAATGGTAGTGGATTACATTGCAAACTGAGTTTCTTGAGTTTATTGATTAGCATCGTATAGACAATGAGCATTGTCAACACCATCTAATAAATTGGTTAGCAAGTAATCTGGATCAGTTGGGTGGCCTTCCAAAGATAAAAAACATCCCTGAGCTATGACTTTTATTTGGCTTTCTAAAGCTTGCACTCTAGTTACCAATTTGATTTTGAGTTTCAAAGCTAGGAAACGAAATTGTAGGGCTGGGGGGACCTGGGGGACCTGAGGGCCCTTGAGGACCATCATGACCTACAGGCCCAGGCGGTCCCTGTCGACCCACAGATCCTTGAGGATCTCGCTCATCAGTAGGCCCCAATGTCACAGAGAAGAACTGGGTGGCCCCGGAGGTCCATGTGGACCAATAGGTCTCGATCTAACTTAACAAATATTATCCACAACTTGGACAAGTTGTTGGAATAGCCCATCTAATTCAACAAAGCGTTCCTCATATTTGGTTCTCAACTGTCCTAGTTGAATAGTAAACTTGGCTTCAAGAGTAGTTATTTGATGATGGATAGGTTCAGCCTCCTCAGTATTTTTTTTGTTATACTTCCTGACCTAAATAACTCACAACTCCATTTAAATTCTAACAAGTTGGTTGTTTAATTCATTGATTTCTCTCCAATTATCAATTTGGCTTCTCAATTATCATGACCAAAGTTAGAAGCAGTTCCATAGAAAGAGGATAGCTGAGAATGAAACTGCTGAGCCATAGTCAACTGGCGTTGAATCTACAGATGATGTAGCCCCAAGATTTGAAGTCAATGATGAATGGCAGGATGCACGTACTGCCTGAGATACTGCTCTGTTTTGGCCAACCCAACTTCAGTATGTTTTAAGACAGCTCAGTTGTATAATTCCATCATGTTAGGTGAAACCTTAGATGCTCATTCTCAATTAGGATGCACTCCTTAATGAATAGCCCCTTTTATTAGATTTTTAACTGTTTCTGCTACATTGGCAGGCCGAAATTTATTATCTATTTGGTTAGGGCCTTTAATGTTTAAATTCATAGATGCTTGAAAATGAAGATTTCTAAAATTAGCAGAAGGCATAACCTACCTGTAATTATGTGCCTATTGTGAGATGCTCATCAATTCCTCTGATGAAGGACTTTCTTTGCTAGAAGATTTTACTGTTGTAAAATTATGTTTTCACCAGGTATCCTCAGAAGCAAACCTGGCAGAGAGCACCAATATTAAAATTTTGTGAGAAATATTGATATTCAGGCACTACAAAGTCTATGAAATTAATAGTTTTGTGGCTCTAGTGAGAGATGAAATAAGGCACCAAAATTATTAGTTTCTTTGCAATGATGAATTCCAATTGTAATAAAATTATTCAACCATGTAAACAAAAGGGAACTATGCAAGACAAAATATGTGGTGCTTTTTTAGTTAAATTTTAGAGATATTTATAGGAGAGGACTTAGTAGATTTTCATAATGATCTTCATGCTTCAACTGAGGTAAGATCTTTTCTGTTAGAGGACCAATATGGCTGATTTTCCAATTTGATATGCTTTTTGTTAAAACAAATCAACCTTTGCAAAAAGCTTTTCTTTCCCGTTAATATCACTTTTAGTAACATGATTCTACGCAATTTTTTCCGAGATTGACAATCAACCAGGAAATATGAGCAAATTTGTCCGCAATAACACCAGTTGGGTGAAAGTGGCCAGCGCAAAAGTCCCAAAGCCCTCTCAACCCACTGGGGAGTAACGCCCTAGCAGAATGTTGACACACCCTCCCACCAAAAAGGGTGAGCACAGCGCCGCACCCAGAGTTTTGCAATTTTTGCAAAAATATGGGCGCATAAACCAAAATAGAACACTCCCAACCCCTGTCCTCCCTTGAGCATGGCCTTAGAATTATGGTCGGTGATATTTCCCTTAAGTCATGGGAAAAATGGGGAGGCCTTCTCCACAACTTTCCTGAACACCATCTCAGTTAATATTAAAAATTTACATAGAGGATGGGTGGACATCAGGTTCATGTTCATGGAGGAAGCGGCGGAAGCAGTGAAAGTCATATTCTCCATAAAAATTAACAATGAAGATTGCACCATCTGCATGGTGTACACACAATGGAATGAGGCAAACAAACTATTCATTATATTTGACTGACTCCCAAGCACCGTGCACCATGATATCCTTGCAGACAAGATCTGTGGGGGCCTCAAAGGTTACAGTGTAATCAAACAGTTTGAATTTGAGAAATTCCCCCTCCTCCCCCATCTGTGTACAGGGAAGGCAATAGCCATTATAGAACCCAATCAGGACATGGTAGAGAATATCACCCTTATTCCACGCACGGTGACCATCAACCTCCCCAATGGCAGCATATCTCGCCCCTTCCGCATCACACCAGAACACACCCCACCTATCTGCGAATTCTGCTCATCTATAGGCCACAAAGACCACGCATGCCCGATCAAGCGTGGGATTGAAGCACCGGAATTTTGTGAAGACAATATGGACGAAACAAGCCCAACTTTTGGCAAAATTAAGGACTCCACTTTCGCCTTCTATTGGGGCAAAAGAGCTGACATTGCTTTGGTCAAGCCCGTTTTGCGCAAGGACCATCATTGTGCACAGACTGCCCACAAGCAGGCCACGAGTTCCGCCAAGACCCAAGCTTGCACCACAATTTCCCCAGAACAGATTCAGGTGGATGCCATGGCAGCGCAGTGGAATAACCAATCAGATCCCCTGCATATAACCCAACGCAACCAAAATGATGAATTTTTGGACACAACCAATCAAACACCTCCAACCACACTGGAGCAAATCCACCATGCACCACTATGGATCCTCCCAGCCAATCACGTGTGATCAGCGATAATATGGTTCATGCGCAAGATATGGAAGACCATTTCATCATTTCACAATTTGACAACACTCATGCACAAAACCCAATCACCCCAACACCTAGTTTCTGCCCATCAAACCCACAGGCAAGCGGTGGAAATTTTTTTGCTTATGGGGCACAATCCAACCCATGCCAGACCCAAACTCCACGGAGTAATCTGAGCCAGAAGAAACTGAACAAAACCAATACTACAACCGCCAACCAACACACTGGAACCAATCTGGTTAATCAGCCCCATACTCGCAGTATGACCCGCGATAAGGAACTGGGTGACCTCAGTGGGTCGCCCCAGCATTCCTGATGTGCTGACTACCACAATCACCATAGGGACGCTCAACATCGCGGGAGTCAAGGCCCCACATCCCAGGCCAAAAAAATGGCTTTCCTGCACAATATCCCCGTGGACATCTTGGCCATCCAAGAACCCCACTGTCCACCGGGAGGAGGAGTCATGGTCAACCATGCTCCTCCCAGCCAAATCCTTTTGGACGTACCACTGTGGGGTGGTAATTTGAACTAACCATAATCCTCCAGTAAATATCTGAAGCACATCCTCCCACCTGGGAGGATGGCTGCTTCTAGCAGATCTCGAGTAAAATGGAGAAACTTTTTCCATGGCATGTGTGTATGCCCAAATGATCCAAATGACCGCCAAAAATTTTTCTCCAATATCCTCTCAATCCCTTTCCCCGAGGCAACGTTTTTTGTGGGAGATTTCAACTGCTGGCTTAACACCATTACCAACCGTTGGCCCAAGTCTAAGGCTATACCCCGCAGCCACACAGAACTACGCATACTAAAGGCAACGCTGGGCCTATGCAACACCATTCCCAAACAAGCCCCCACCCTGGCCAACATAACGAGGCCCCACCACAACAATAACTAGCTGGTCTCTCAATGACCCGGATTAACCTGATGCTAGCTTCTATAGACTTCCATCACAAGTATCGGATTTTACAACAACAAGTATACCTTTCTTTGACCACCAGATGGTCTCAATAGCGATATCATCCTCAGAAAAATACCAAAAGCCACCAACCTGGCACAGAGTTCACCCAAGCACCATCCATCTTCTGGAGCTTAAACTTTGGATTGAGATGGTGCTAACAAAACAGCAAGAAAGATGACCACCCAATGAGAACCCTATCGCCAAGTGGGAAATTTTCAAGGCTCGAGCAACCAGAAAGCCTGCCACCTGAACTCCAGAAAAACAGCCGCGATGTCCGTGACAATCAACAAGGCTATCAGACAGCTTAAGCACTTAGAAAACAACACATCTAGTGAGGGATAAAGCCCCCAATGAGGCCGCCTGTGGTTCCAGCTATCTACACAGATAAACTCCTTTTTAGAAAACACCAGCACTACACCAAAGTATGATAAAAATTAAAATACATCCTATCCGGCGAAACTCACATGGCCCAATTTTTCCACCGTTTTAAAACAATTTCAACTTTGGCGACTTTCACACAGGTCCGACGAACAGATGACACACTAACGTCCACACCATCCAAAGTATTGGCTGAATTACACCGATTTTACACCAACCTGTACATGGCAGATTTCGCATCACCTAGAGAAATTGGAAAATTTTTTATCATCCACTAATATTGACACTATAGCTGATCAACCAGACCTTGTCACACCCATATCTAAAGATGAATTATGGGAGGTAATAAGATCAACTCCACGCAACAAGTGCCCTGGGCCTGATGGCCTACCATATGAATTTTTCAAAAATATCTTGACTATATCGCACCAATACTACTGGCAACTATGAACAAGTGCCTGGAGGACACAATCCTTCTACCTGGCGGCCAAGACGCATATGTGGTCACACTCTTCAAAAAAGGAGACCAGGCATACCTAAACAACTGGCGTCCAATCGCTCTCACCAATACTGACACCAAAATGCTAACTAAGATCTTAGCTAAGCGTCTAGGTTGCATTGCTCAGACAGCCCTCTCCCCCCATCAGTTTGTCTTCATCCAAAATCGCTCAATTTGGGATAACATCCACACAATTGCCAACATCTGCCAAGCTAACCCCACAGGCGCCCTTGCTTTCCTGGACCAAAAGAAAGCATATGACCAAGTGCACTGGGGTTACCTAGAATAGTGTCTAAAGGCTTTCAACCTACCACCCAGCTTTATAAACTGGGCGCTCCTCCTAACGCGCTCAGCCAGGTTTGCAATCAGAGGCCCAGGTTTCCTAACTGACACCATCACCCCCCAAAGGGGCCTCAAACAAGGTGACCCGCTTAGCCCCTACTATACAATTTCACCCTTGACCCTCTCCTCCGCATTGTAAACTCAAAGCTCACTGGAATCATGTTGGAGGGACAACTACCAACCAAAATGCTCGCCTTTGCTGATGACTACGTTGTTGGAATCTCAGGCAATAGGATGCTAGGGCAATTGAGCGCATTATTTACCAGTATGAGTCAGTGAGTAACGCCATGCTTAAAAAACAGAAAACAGAGGTAATTGTTATTGGAAAATTCAGTTTGAACTGGGCCTCACCCTCCCACCACCACACAAACCAACCAACCACACATCCAACCACACAACAACGGTCCAAGCCAGTAAAACCACTGTTTTTACCCTTTGCACACCACCCCGCCACCAACCCAGTCCGTCATCTGGGCATATGGCTCGAATCTGGTGGATATGCACTTGACACCATCGAAACCAACATTTTGGACAACATCACAAAAAGAATGACATGTATGCGGAGGAGTAAAGCTAGTTTAACTGGAAAAAGCTGTGTTAGCCAACTCCCTGATCTTGTCAAAGTTATGGTTTGCTGCCCACGCGATTCCCTTCTCCGCCAACTTCACCAACGCAGTCTACAAGCTCCTGCAGAACTGGCTATGGTCTGGTTACCGCGCACCTGTCAGGCTGGAGACCATGTATGGCCCATGGAAGAAAGGCGGATGGGGCTGCTCAACTTCATGGAATGAGCAACGCAAATCCTCGGCTCATGGGTAGCTCTCACAACGTCACCCAACCCACCATCCCCCCACTGGGCTAAGGCAGCCCAAACCAGCTTTGCAAGGGCACTACACCTGAGGTCCCCCTCCAACCCTGCAACTCTGATGAAGTACCTTGCAACACATCCAACTGCCACTGGACCGCACAACACCAACCGTTATTTCAAACAGATCCTGTACAACCTAAGACAAGGGGATTGGAGCTTCTTCTATGCACAGCAATCTGAAGACATTCACCCTCAAACTGGTTACATGCAACTCCACAGGGGACAAATGGTGACTAATTCGCCTGCCCCACTACCATCCTTTCCTTTATCCTGGATTGACTACCTAGACTACCAAGACGTCCCATATTCTGCGCACCCAAAGCAGGTGTGGGACCTCGTCACCTGCCCCTCTTATCCCCACAAGTGTGCTCCACAGTGTGGCACTACATGCGCCGTACGTTTTAGAACAGCTGACCGCACTTTCTAAATGTTCAAGACATGCGCCATCTGCGGCGGACCCAACACACTAGCACACCGCCTGGAAGAGTGCCCGCTGTCCGTGCATATCTGGGCCAACGTGATGCACTTGTTTCAACAATCACCAACAGCTGAATTCCTACTATCCCGTGATATCCTGGCACTCAACATGGCCTTGCCTATCCCCCAGACGCTAAGGGCTCTAATTGTGAGTATTGCAATATTGTCCATCTACACAATTACCCTTTGACGCTTTTACGGGATCCTCCACAATTTCAACCAATCCATTGTCAGGTTCCACAGCCATTTGGCAGACCACTTCCAAGCCTGGCTTTTCGGATAACTCCAACACAAATGGAAGAAACGTATGGGCAACTGGATTCCAATCTGGTTCCTTCATTATGACATTGAAAACCTCACAGTCTTCATAGGTGGTACACCCTACTAGCCCCTGAGCTGCCATGCCACTTAAGGTCTAGTCATCCACCACTCGTGGCTCCTAGCCACACCCAAGTGTGCCAAGTCATATCTTTTGAGTTCCATCGTTTTGCGCTCTCTTCCCTCTTCTATTTTCCGTTTTTCTTCCCTACATATTGGACGCATCTGTCCCCTGGTTGGCCATCCTCAAATAAATAAAAATCAACCTTTGCATTGTGGGATCAACCCTTTCAGAACGCTTAAACTCCTCAGAAGGCTTAGTCTCTTAAGGAAGATGATACTGATAACTCTGACTAGTTGATCATTGGTCTAAAAGAGAATCAGATATATCTGATAAATTTTTATAACTTATTAGACTGAGATTCCAAACCTCAATCCTGATTAAAATTTGGTTATCAAAGGTGAATATCCAACAGCATTTCTCTTCAGATAAGTTGTTCTACAGGATTTCTCATTGGCACATTCCTTTTTACTAATTTGCGCTCCAAATTAGGTATACTAAGATAATTATATCCAAATTGGGTCACAAAGGAGAAACTTAAGGCTCAAGATAGTTTTTCTAAAAAAGAGGTATTCCACCGGGCATAGTTGAATTACTTTTAAATAGCCTCAAAAGTATAATGACACTATTACTGCTGGTTTTCACTGTCATGTGGGAGAGGAATAGATTAGTCCTTCTGACTAAAAAAAGAGGAGATAGAGTATCAGGGCCACAGCATCGGAATCCAGCAGAGTTAGGGATAGAGGATTGTGCCGGTGGGGTGTTAGGGATTCTCCAAAATAGTAAGCTGATACTTTAAGCCACTACTAACAAATGAAGAGGCATTGGGGCATAATAACAACTAACTCAATCAAATCTGATATCTAATTATTAGTTGGTCTATTACATCAAGCATTGCTATAAAATAACATAGCCAGATGGTTGGTCAAACCATTTACAACGATGAACATACTCTTCAGCTTCCAATTCTGTTGTCTTAAATGAAAAATAAAAAAGCGCTACCATTTAATCATTGCATACATATCACAGTTAGCTTTTATAAAGTTAAACCACATTTTTTGAATTAAAGAATAGGTACTCACTCTATCAATCTTAGGTTATAAATTTTTTATGCTTTATCGTCATTAGAGCCAGTTTATATTAATTCAGATATTGGATGGTACACATCTTCAATTTACTAAAATATTGATGGATATTATAAGGCACCATAAGATTGGGGAGTAAAAACATAGGTTGTGAGGTGTCACTCTGTTTTTGATAAATTAAATCTAGTAAACAGTAATTACTACAATAACAATTGCTACTTCATTTGTATCAGTGGTATTATAATGTAGCTCATGCTCAATTAAAGAAAATTTTCCCCTCTATTAAGTTACCCTATAATAGTTAATAAAATTCATTCTATACTATATTGGTTTTGTAGCTAAATACGCACATGAAAAGACACTGAAGTTATTCAGCATTTTAATGATAGTATTATAATTTTTTAAGTGTTGTTGATCTATCTCAATCAGTGATCTATGTAGTGATTAAAGGAATCTAGTTTCTGGTTATAAAAAGAAAGTAGTGATTCAATATGATAGTCACTTTGACCTTTTATTTTTATAAAGAAAAACAATTGAAGCTCTTGGTTTTTTATAAACAAAAAATTATTTAAGATCTAAGTTATAAACACCTAGTTTATAATAGTGCTTAGGTTCATTGGTTTAAACTAGCTTAAAGTTTCTTTAAATTTTAGTGAAATTCTAAGGAGTGAATACTAGCTTTTAAATCAATGAAATTTGATACAATCGGATCATCTTTAGATTTATGAATTTACAATACAATATTGTAGTATATTTTCTTTAGTATTTAATTTTAGATGAAAGTGGAAATTTATTTTAAATTTGTAATTAGAAAATACTAATCCTATAATTTTGCCTAATTTATTTTTAAATCAAAAAAGAACTTTATTTAAAATTAAATTTTAGTTGTCTTTTTTAGCACTAGTGGTGCCCAACCTAAAAGGGGGAGCTGCCACACATCTTTATTTGCAAATGGGCCAAACAAAGGGTTTATTAGAAATAAAAAATTTCCTAATATGGCACCACAGCTAACAGCATAAGAAGCCAAATCAGAAGGTAAGGAAGCTTTGGGAAAACTTTTGCCTGGTGCCCACTTTAGCTGGTGGACCATGGCAGACAACATTGGGGTAGGAGCATCAGCGACATGAGGCATAAGGAGGTATAATTGTGGGTTTTCTTCATTGATGAGGCTTGCAGTGTTCATTGCCTCAATGTATTGAGCAAGTTGATGCTCAGCAAAAGTGATGAGAGCAGGCACACAAGTAAATGATTTGATACGCCACAGATTTCAGGATAATGAGGTTTAAAAGAGAAGTTTTTGCTGCATCAATGCAAGCACAGCTTGCACCAAAATCAAGCTCCTCAATTTCAAACTTTGCATCTTTCTTAAAATCATGGGGAAAATTGGGGATGGGAATACCCTCAACAAGGGGCTCCATCGCCCCTAAATTTATGTTGTATTAGTGTTTCATTATCTCCTGACTCACCTGCACTAATCAGTTGATGACTAATTCTGGTTACCCCTTCATTAGTTTTATATGTCTTGCTTTAGTGTCTTAATGTTAGTAAATCAGTATAACTCAATTTATAAGTTGTTGCAGCTTCACTTAAATTAGTTGTTAAAGTTAGTTTCAGCTCAGATTTATATTCTCTTATGTTGCTTTAGCTGCTTTTTAGTTAAATATTTTTTTTGTTTCTTCTCTAGTTAATATTCTTTTTCTTCCATAGTTTCAGCGTCTCTTGATTCAGATGTTATTAACTAATACTCAAGTTAATAACTTATTTCTTAACATACCTCAGCTTCTTTTGGCTAGCTGTTCTTGTAAGTTGTTGTTCATAAATAACCTCTTTCTAGAAATATATCAGATGTTCTTGACTCACCTGCTTTTAACATAGTTTAGGACAATATGAACTATATTAAGATGTTTAGTTTGCTCAGGACGCTTTAGGTCTCCTTGCATCTGCACTTAGTTGCCCAATACATTTGCGCTTTTTTTGTGACGTTATACAGCCATAAAGATTTTCAATATATTACTAATTATCAATGTTATGATAAATTATAATCAATTTTTTATAAAATAGGTATTTTGTTTAAAATTTTTGGTTTAGGTTAATCTAGCCAATCTGAATGTATGCCAAGTCTTAAATTAAATTAAGATATTACTAGATATATAGCACAGTACCATCTTTGAGCATGTAAAAGTACTCAGCACTTTTATATAACCAACAAAATGCTTATAATATCTATTTAGTAGCGTTCTATTGAAAAAACCTTTCTCTCTCGTAACAATCACTTTAGTTACTACAATTTGATTTGAACAGAAAATTTGGATAATTACACACAGGAAAGATGGGCGACTTTAATAACAAAAATAATACAACATGGGCGAGCGTCGCAGCAAGCGGTGCGCTTAACAGTGCAACTAAGGGCAAGAAACGCCCTGGAGGGGGACCAGGAAACAAATCTGCAAAGAAATCGCAAACTCAAACACCATCTGTGTTTATGGTATTTACTGTAAAGCACGCGCAATACATGTACATTCAATTCAACCAACTTTTGTCAAAGGTGGAACACGGGATCAGACTCTTCCTTGGGATGAGTCACTGACCCTGTGGGAGAAAACATGTGAGGCACATCCCTCACTTTTCCCTCACGCGGTGTACGTAGCCACCAACAACATGGGCCACGTCTGGATCAATATTGGTTTTAAAACAGCTGATGAAGCCAACGCCGCAGCAAAAATCTGCGTGGAAATTGCCCTCCCTGAGCGCAAAAAATTTGTGCACACCGCGCGCACCAGATGGAACAAAGTGAAAACTTTGTTCATCTCCTTTGACTCACTCCCCACCAATCTTCCTCATAAGGTGATTGAGGAGGAGCTCCGCAAAGGTCTTGTGGCCTACGAAGAAATCCAACAACTCAAATTACAGCGATTTTGTATAATACCCAACCTGTGCACAGGCAAAGCTATCGCTGTAATCAACCCCTTCCCAGAAGTGGAAGAGGATTTATCCAGAATTCCCTGCGCAGCAGAATTTCACTTTGCAGATGGGGGCCAGTTGGCTGCATTCCAAGTTACACCGGAATGCGCACCACCCATTTGCAACCACTGTGTCTCACTGGGCCACAAGGAACATGCATGCCCTGTAAAAGAGGGCTTAATGGAAAATGATTTTTGTGAAGAAGCTATGGATGAAGATAATGAAAACTTCGCCAAAATGACTGATGGCCACCACCCATTCCGCTGGGGTGAAGATGGACTATACTCCATCGTGGACCCAGTTACAAGTAAATAGCGTAAAGCAGCACAAAAAGCCCATAAGAGAGCAGCGGCTGAAGCGGTGGCACATGTGGAATCCGCCATTAACCACAGACAAATTCAGGAGGATATTTCAGATATTCACTGAACCAATCAATCAGAACAATATGACCAGGTTGAAAATTTTCACAGTAACCAGACTGGGCCACAAAGCGTCATCAGTCATGCACATACTGAGGAACAATGCAACTGCAATTTGGGTGAAAATGCGGTACACAATGCAACAAAGTTGAACCTCAAAAATATAAAATCCAATCAACAACCCGCATCAAATCAACATGAGACCTGTGCAGGAAAAGTTGACGCAAATGCAAAAAACTGCAATTCCCTTGAATCATTGGGTCAGATCTAGGGAACCAACAATGGCAGTTAAAGAGTTGGAGTAAAGATGTGGAGCATGGCCAAAATGAGCTGCGGTGGGATAGGACCAGAGGGTCCTCCCAACTGCTCCTGAGGCGCCGCGGGCACCTCAGTGTCAATAGGGATGTTAAACATCGCGGGAGCCAGGGCTCATATGTCCCAAGCCAAAAAGCTGACATTCCTGCAAAAACCTCTTGTAGACATCTTGGCCATCCAAGAAACCTACTGCCTACAAGGGGAAGAAGAATCCTGGTCAACCAGGGTTGCACCATCACAATCAGTATGGACATCTCACTGTGGGGTGATAGTCCAAAACAACAAAAAATTTAAAATTACAAATTCATTATCACACTTGCACAGTTGAGCCTTGGTAGCAACAATCACATGCCATGATGAAATAATTTCGTTAGCATGTATCTATGCACTGTGCACTGCAACTGAGAGAAAAAAAATTTGAAAAAATTTCTACTCTCACCCTCCCACCAGATATCATCATGTTAGGCGATTTCAACTGCTGGGATAACCCCAATACAGATCGATGGCCTAATCCCAGGGGATACCCACCTGGAGACATTGAATATCGCACAATGAAGGCATCTCTTGGCTTACAGGATGCTCTTCCCCCAATTCACCAATCCTTCCCCACATGATAAGACCCAACATATGTGAGGGACTGCTCATATCAATAAGTCGTATTGACCACATCCTCATCCCACAATCCCACCACTCAAGAATCTCCAAATTTACAACAAAAAAGATCAATTTTTCTGATCACCGATTAGTTATGGTGCAGTTAGCGCCAACCCAATCCCACACACAGGTGTTACCTTGGAGAAAGCTTCACCCAGAAAATATAAAATTGCCCAAGATATCTGACTGGGTTGAAAACAAGGCTACAAACCCAGAATTCACAGCCCCATTCAGTTCAGATCCCATTGGAACATGGGAAAATTTCAAAAAAGATTTAATCAACAAAACCTGACATATTGCATCATGCAAGTACACCGCGGACACAGCCACAATCAAGCGTACCTTGGCAGAACTAGACCACCTGGATATAAATACTCTGAGATCTGGCTATAGCCCTAATTGGGGATGCAAATGGGCAGAAACTTCAGCCCAACTTAACAATCTCATCTTTGAACACCAGCACAGAATCAAAGTATCGAATAAAGTTAAGTTCATAAAGGAAGGCAAAACCTGTTTGACATACTTTTTCCACCAATTCCACTCCTGCAGAAACCAGCCCACATGCACACAGGTCCGCAAGACCAACGGCACCGTGGCAACTGACCCTGAGGAGGTCAAGGCGGAAGTACACCGCTATTACACTGAATTATATCATGATATGCCAACAGATCCACAAAAAATTAAAGAATTTATTCAAACTGCCAAGATACAAAGTACACCACCGAATTACAATATACTATCCCTTATTACACGGGAGGAGCTTTGGGAAACAATTCGCGGTGCACCACATAGGAAATGCCCAGGGCCTGATGGGATACCCTACGAATTTTACAAAAAAATATTTTCAACAAATCGCCCCCCTCCTATTAGCGTCAATGAACCAGAGTTTGTTGGATACACGCCTATTACCAGGAGGCCATTAATCCTATGTTATAACCTTGTATAAAAAAGGTGACAAGTTGGACCTGGCCAACTGGCGCCCAATTGCACTCTCCAACACTGACACAAAAATTCTAACAAAAATTCTAGTAGCTAGATTAGGCGCAATTGCATCTGACGTCCTATCACCCAACCAGTTTGGGTTTATACCAGGGCGTTCAATCTGGAACAACATACACCCTGTTGCAAACATTTTCCAATCCAAAGCAACTGGTGCCCTGGTCTTCTTGGATCAGGAAAAGGCGTATGACCGTGTTAGCTGGTCATACCTAAAAGAATGTCTACATGCCTTCAAACTCCCACCAAGATTCATAAAATGGGCGATGCTCCTAACAGAATCTGCAACCTTGGCTGTATGCGGCCCTGGATTCCTAACAAACAATATCAAACCACACAGAGGGCTCAAACAAGGGGATCCCCTCAGCCCACCGCTATACAATTTCAGCTTTGACCCGCTCCTCCGAGTAACTGACTCACGTCTCATGGGGATAACCGCACAAGGACAACCAATTTTCAAGATACTGGCCTTTGCAGATTACTGCGTAGCAGGTATAGCAAACAATGAAGATGCCTGACAGCAGGAACACACTCTAGAGGAATACTCCAAGGTGAGCAATGCATCGCTCAACAAAAGGAAGACAGAAATCATCCTCTTAGGCAAATACACAAACAATTGAGCCACAACATCAGAACCTCACACCAACACTCGAAGAAAAAACCCAATTATTTTACCCTTTGCAACACCTTTCACCACCACTCCTGTCCAACACCTTGGAATCTGGCTAGAATCAGGGGAATATGCTAATGAGACAATGGAAAGTAACCTGTTACAACGGGTATCCAAACGCGTCGCCTCCCTCAAGGGAATAACCCCAGGACTAACAGGACGAGTTACAGTTGCTAACTCGCTCATCCTCCCAATACTGTGGTACCAGGCCCATGCGATAGCCTTCTCACCTACCTTTATAACCTCAATTCGCGCGCTTATCCAGGGCTGGCTGTGGCCTGGCTCTCACCCTCCTATACGGATGGAAACACTATTTGGCCCACGCTCAAGCGGAGGCATGGGACTAATAGATTTTGAGAGCCATGCCAATCACATCCTAGGTACCTGGATAAAGATCCTTGCTCCAGACCTCCCGCAACAACATTGGTCCAGAGCAGCAAGACTAACTTTGCACAGGCGCTCAAATTAACCAACCCACATAGTCCACCCAGACTACTTTCATACCTTGCCAAGCACCCTACTGCAACAGGTCCGCATGGAACCTCCCCTCATTTCAAACATATCCTTTAAACTATCCGCCGTATGGGATGGACCATAGAGAACATGGGTACTATACAGGGAAGGGGATGACCCAGCCCCCAATTCAAATTAAGGAACCCAGAAAACCACCCCACAGAGGGATATGCTCGCAACAACCCCAAGCATAGCTAGGATAGAATACCTAGATATGCTGGACATTCCCTATGATTTAACCACACAGAAAGCAATGTGGAAAATGACACACCACCCACTCCTACAGCCAAGGATAAGAGCAAATGCCTGGCGCTGTTTGAGAAGGACCTATAGGATGGCGGACCGCTCCAACTCCCTCCACAAAGCATGTGCAGTATGTGGAGGGGAGGGATCCCTACATCACCGCCTAGAAACATGCCCCCAACCAAAGCTATATGGCAGGAAGTCGCACGCCTGCTCAAGATTCAAAACAAACAGGAATTCTCAATACCAAAAAGTATCTTTGCACTCCAGATCGAGTCACCAATCCCATCTACCCTCCGCTCCCTAATAATACCCATTGCAATGTGGACAATACACACAATTGCATTAGATGCGTTCAAGGGCATGGTCCCAAACATTCATGGGATTATTAACAGATTCCATGTCCACTTACTAGAGCACTTCCAAGCCTGGCTCTATGGATACATGAGACCAAGACAAAAAGCGCTCATAGAATCATGGTTCCCACTCTGGTTCATCCACACAGACCCTTTCCTTCACACCTGCTCCATAGCAGGGGAAACCCCCTCAGAGTAGTGCACCAACCCCCCATACCTGGCAGTCCCGCTGGCAACAGGGGTAACTTGAGTACCCTGGGGTGCCCAATTTTTATATTTGTTAGTTATTCTCTTAGTTTCACATATATTCGATAATGTCTGTCCCCTGGTCAGCTTACCTTGGTTAAATAAAAATAGTGTTCTATCGCTACTATAAGATGTTATACACTAATCTAAAGTACAGATTTTGTTACACTAGATCTTTACAAACACCTAAATTAACTTATGCAATATATATATATAAACATGGTAACAGTAGCATGGAATCTGAAAGCAAAAGTAACCTGAACCAACATTGCCATGTTTCTTAAATTCCCAGACGCCCACCTCAAAGCCGAAGATGCTTTGGGCAATTATATTGTTGGTATAATGATGGCTGGCAACTACTCGGAAGTTCCAGTCATCAAGGATATCAAACCCCATACCGCTGATGCCCCCACACCCTTACTATCTGCCTTAACATGCACCCTACTCTGGAATGAGATGGATGCAGCCAAAGATGAGCCCCCTGAACCCCCCTCCCCATCCATCAAGGAGGGATAGCAGTATATGCTGCCCACCTGGTTGGATATTTTGTTAGGTACAATTCAATCAATCCATCCATTTTGAGCATTTTAATTTGAATCGTTATTTTTTTATTATTATGATTTTTAGTTTTAGTTTGGTAATGTCCATCCCCTGGTCAGCTTACCTTGGTTAAATAAAAGATATATATATTGAGAATATATGTCCTAATACATTATATTAAGCCTTGAAAAACAGAATTAAAATAAGTAGGAAGTAGGTATTTTATTTAACCGAGGCAAGCTGACCAGGGGACAGGCATTACCAAAAGAAAGAAAGAAATGACATGAAACCTGAACAGGATTAACTCCGTCAAAGTAAGTTTTTCCACCTCCAGATCAGGACTCAAATTTTTCTGGTTACGTCATGGGTAAGGTTTTCGTGTTATTAGACCTACTAACTGCCAATAGCTTCCTTCAGCTGGCACCCCACTCAATGTGCAAAGGGTGGGAATCAAACTTGCAACCTTCAGGTTGGTAGCCATATGCCCTTACTGACTCGCCTTCTACCCCCAAGTAGGAAGTAGGTACCTAAGATAAAATTTTAATATGCATAACAATATTGTCTAACCAACGACCTTTAAAGAAGACTTGTAGTTAACTGGGTTTACTGAGTATCCTTAATATCAACCAAAACGCATAATATACCACCGTTCTATTTATATGTGAGTTAGTTTTTAGGGAAGGGTAATAATGCATTACACATTAATTTTTTGCTGATCTACTTTCTGTTCCTTTCAGTGAGCTATCTCTAGTTAAAGCTAGAACAGTCCACATTTGAACCCCAAAGCTTGTAATATTGATTTGTGGCCCCTCCATAGGCCTTATTTGGTAACTTTTAGGAAATATGATATTTATGATAATTAAAGAAATTTTTTATATTTGTGGTAAAATTATTACTATGGAAAATCAGAAAGTAACCCAACATTCTACTACTAGTAGGTTGTTGATATTTATGATTTGGGTTTTTATAGAAGATTTTTGATTGGATGTGCATAAGTGGGCCAGTGCAACTCTATAGGCTTAGTATGCGTTCTAATCATTTAATTCACCTCAAAGACCTTGAGACCCATCAATCACTCAATTCTTGTATGTATACTATTCAACCAAAATTTCCTTTATATTTTTATTAATCTCTTCACATTGGACTGCCCTTAGTGAAAGTTCTTTAAGATGGCGTTGCCCTTGTTTGGAAATCTTGTTTGAGAGTATATCTCTCTCTTAATCTATCACTTTTGAACAAATCCTTTATTTAGCATAAATTTGCTCAATTTTAAAAATAAAGTTTCACAATACTAGACACAATAATTGGCTTGGAATTAGTCAAAATTCAAGTATACATGGTTTTCAAGTAAAAGTGAGGTGTAGCCACAAATTACTATTAAAGAGTATGCCCAATGTCCTTAATCTTTGCCATTATCAAGCCCACATTTAGAGCCCATCTTGGTCTAAAAATGAGTTCATGGTTCAGTCCAGCTTGATAGATGAGACTAGGAGCTTTACAGTACCCTTTGTTTAAAAGTCAAAGTACATTCCCCCATTAAGGGCCTTTTCCAAGTCATAGTTTTAGATAAGGATCAGGATTTTTATTGCCACATTATGGTTCTCTTAGATTGAGTCAACAATGGGCTTTTATATTTATTTCATGAAACTTTTATGATTAATTCTTACCATTTGTTACAAACCTTAGTGGGGACCCAGATAATCATAAATGAGGTATTGCTTCCAGGATAAATGTAGTAAATTCTAAATTTGGCTTGGGCGTTCCCAAAGGACTCAACGTAAAATTGGGTAACCTTCAACCAAAATCAATTCTCTTCTATAGGTTTCTGACTTTTAAACAAAGAGAGGGACAAAGCATGAGAAGGCATATAAATTCCCAATATGGTGGAAGTTCAAGGGCTGTAGGATCTATTTTTTAACACTTTCTTATCTAGGTAAGCCCTTCCCATTTTCAGACTATCTTACAAATTAAAGCTTTGAGTTTGATGTTTTTGGTGTCTACCATAACCAATATTCCCACCTGATAATCTGGAATAGTTGACATTATTTGTCAAAAACTTTTGCTGTAATTAGTGGACTTCATACGGTTTTCAAGGTTTTTTATAATTTTTTGATGTTTGGTGAAACTATTCTGCCACAGGAATCACTCTGATTTCTTGATCTACTAGTAAAAGCGGGGTTAAATCTAATATTGCCAAGCTTTGATATTCCTCTATAGTCCTCAGATGGAAATTGTTGAAAATTGATAAAAAATAAGTTTCATATCAAAATTTCTCTCTGATAATAATCCCTTTTATAGTCAAATCAATCTTGCAATTTAGCTCTAATAGAGAGAATCTTTAAACTGATAATAATAGTGGTGGATAAGCCCACAAAAGAACTCGCTGACTCAACTGATTGAGCAATAAACCCTCTAAACATATAAACGTTGGTTGCCAAACTCATTGTCAAACAGTTACCCTCTTTCATGTGGCAGCTGCAAAAGCAGTCGCCTCTGTTTATGTGGCCACTTCACCAATCATCAGCTCACTAGATCACACCTCTGCAACCTGGATGCCCTCCACTCTAATGAAAACTACATCCTAACAATCCACTAAGTCCCCTAACATGGAAAATCGCCTTTGCAGTTCAAATGCGTCAGGTTATTTTGATGCATCTTAGCCCTTCCAGATATTCTCATACCCTGTTGAGTTGGCTTTTTCAGCCCCCTACTATAGCTAATATTGAATTTCTGGCATCCCATGAGGGGTGATAACCAGCGGTTTAATCATCAAAACCTCACCCATAATGTTGGGTCAGATGACTAATTTGGTTCACAAAAAACCAAATTGGGCCAACTTAATTTTCTCAATGAGGCAACATAAGATTATATATTTTGTGCTTTGCACCAGTTTCTAATCTCATCTGTCTCATTTAAACTCCCATAAACAGCACTTTTAAAGTCATAACTTACTTTTCATAAGCGGAAGATGACCAATGTGCCAATAAGTTGGTGAGTTTAGCCCATGAAATCACACCTAAAACTTAGATCTTTTTAAAAATTATGAATTGAGCTGATGATGAACCAGAAGTTTTTTCCAATTAGCTGAAGTTAATACTAATTCAAATAAATTAAAACAACTTAGAAATGCTCAAATTAACCGCCATTTAATGCCATATAGCACCAGCACCCACTTAAGCTCTACAGAAAAAGTGTAATTCCGCAACATTTCCTCACTACCTACTCAGGTTCTACCTGCAATTGCAGCCTAAAGAAAGCATAAGCAGACTAAGGGGGCCACAGAGGATCAGCATAAGCCCTGGAACTACTAATAGCTAAGGCTGATCCCTGTGAAGCAGCGTTTATTGCTGATGTCAAAAGAGATGAGCTGAAATTAGAGAGAGAAAATCCTTTTCTTGCTCAACCCTCTCCCATGCGATTCACCTTTACTAAAGGCATAATCCTGTAAAATATTATACAGAGAATTGCGTCTCATACCTCGCAGAAATCTTGGAAACACTTTTAATCAACACCACCATCCAAGAAACGGTGGAAGGCATTACATTGATGTGGGATTCACTGAAGCTGCCCGTGCTGACTTTTGAAGTTTTAAATTACATTTCAAAAGTGGCAGGTAAGTCTCAAAATTATGTTATGGACTCTTCAAACAGTTACAAACAATGGCAAAAATAAGGTTGTGAATAGACCTATTTTTTATTATTATAATGCTTTATATCTATAGTTTTCGAAGTAGCTTGGGGTTTATCAGATCTTTTCAATTGCTGAGCAATCAAATCTTCTGATATCACCTGATTGGGATAAGCATGATCGTTCTTTTTTAAATTGATAAGATTGAATTCAAGTTCCCCCTCCAAAATTATTGTTGAAATATTTGGGGTAAAAGTTTTAGGGATGGAAGAATTTGGCAAAACTATGATACTTACCCCCTCAAGATTTGATTGTGGAGGAATTTGAATTCTCAAAATCTAGGGTGGATAAAAATAACAACTATACCTGTATCTACATAAGCTGATTATTATAACCCTCTTCAGAATATGATTTGATAAGGACCAGACCAGTTAGATCTTAAATTATTGGCTTGTTCACCAGGCTAGGAGTGGTAATACATAACATAATCTCCAATTTGGTATTCAGGCAAAAGAGGTTTATGTTGGTTACTTTTTTGAGTCTACTTTTTGGTGGTTACTTCAATGTATTTCATGGCTTGAGCTTAAAGGTGAATAATCTCATCAGCCAGATTTTTCATAACAAAAATCAGAGTTTTCTGGTATATTTTCCATGAGTATTGCTTGAACAATTGATGGAACTGAGGGATCTCGCCCATAAATACATTTGAAGGTCAATATCTTTTTAATTTTATGGTAACTTATTTGATAAGCAAACAAGGCACTAGGTAAATAGAAGTTCCGCCAAGTTGGGTCTGTCAATGCCATTTTCCTTAGAATAGAGACTAAAGATCCATTGACTCGCTCAATGGCCCATTAGTTGATGGATGGTAAGGAACGACAAACCATTGAGTAGTATATAATAACTTTGACAACTCTTGTAAAAGTTGAGAAGTAAAGTTCGTTCCATTGTCTGACATATGTACTTTGAGGCACCCATGTTGGGTGATATTTGCTGGTAAAGGAACAATGCATTAGTTTTAGCAGAGGGAGGACAATGGATATGACTTCTACCCATTTAGTTAAATGGTCAACAGTCATGATAATGTATTGGTGTCCATGCAACCCCTGAGGAAAAGGTCCTACCACATAGATACTTACCACTATAAACGTCCAGTTGGGGGAATCACTTGTTGCTGATAAGTAGGGCTGGTTGCGCCGTGACTTTTACAGATAATGCACGATTTAAATGTCTCTTTAATTGTTTCAGTCATACTAATCCAATAGTATTGGGTTTTTAACCACTATTGGGTTTTATTTAATCCACTATGACCTACTTGTCCATGTCCTTCCAAGATAGCGTGGTACCTTGAATTTGGGTGCAAAAAGGTAGCCACTTGGACTTGATCTTCTTATACAGAGATCCTTCCTGGATCATGGTATCTTTAGGAATAGTTTTTAGAAGAGCACGATCTTCTTTAGATTCTCAATTTCACAACTCAGGTCATCCAATTGGGTTATATAATCGTTCCTCTTTCCCAGAATCCAAGGTCAGTATATGCAATTGGGGTAGTCCATCAGCATTCTGATGTTGGGTACCTGAGCGATGTACAATTGAAAAATAATAATTTTGCAGGCTTAGGGCCCAACGTGCTAATCTCCCATTAGGATCTTTCATATTTTGCAACCATCTTAAAGAAGAATGGTTGGTAACAACAGTAAAAAGGTTGTCATATAGGAAGGGTCAGAAGTTCTTAATTGCTAAAATTACAGCTAAACTCTCCCACTCAGTTACACTGTAATTTCGCTCAGCTTTGGATAATGATTTGCTGTAGAACGTTACAGGATGGTTGAATTGCTCTTCATCACACTGGGATAGAATAGCCCAATAGCTTCATTACTTGCGTCAGTATGCAGAATAAAAGGCTTATCTAATTGAGGATGGATTAAAACAGGCGCCTTAGTCAGGGAAGTTTGGAGATAATAAAAGGTTGTTCCTGAGCTGAGCTCCACTCAAATGGCACACCTTTTTGTAATAAATGGAATAAGGGCTCTGCCATATCGCAAACTTGGGTATAAATTGACAATTTTATCCAACCATACTGAGCAAGACTTGTATGTCCCGCAAGGAGGTTATAGGAGTCATTCGCTGAAAAGCTTGGATTTTACCTGAAAGAGGTTGAATTCCTTTAGCTAAAACATGGTGACCTAAGAGCTCCATTTCATTCTGAAAAAAGAAACATTTGGAGGGTTTGAGCTTTAGTGAAGAATTTTGAATTTGCATAAAAACTTCTTTCAAAAAGATTTAAATGCTCAGTAAATGTTTTGAAAACATTGTAGTGTCATCCAGATATACCAGAACATGGGTCAGTTTTAAATCCTGTAACATACTGTCCATGGCTCTTTGAAATTTTGCTGGTGCGTTGCTCAACCCTTGGAGCATATGGGTTGGTTCAAATAAGCCCTCACTAGATATTAGGGCACATTTAGCTCAGTCTTCCGGTGCTAAGTCAATTTGACAGTACCTTCTGGCTAAGTCCATCTCTGAAAAATAGGTTGAGCTAGATAACAACTGGAGGGAATCATTGATCCTTGGTAAAGGGTAGCTATATTGAAGAGTAATTGTGTTTAACCTGCGATAATCCATAACCTCCTGATGTGAGTCATCCTTCTTTTTCTCCAATAACAGAGGTGAGGCCCAGGGACTATTGGAGGGTTATATAATCCAGACTTCATATTTGATGTAATTCTTTTGTGACCTGTGCTTACTCCACTTTTGACTTATGATAGGGTTTGTCACAAATGAGTATAAGATCTCCAGTTTCAACTATTTTCAGTACTCCCTTCAATATACCAAAATCTTAAGTATGCTTGGCAAATATGTCAGAGTATTCTTCCAATAAATTAAGTACTTGTTTCTCCTGTTCTTTAGTAAGGTGCTTCTATATTACAGGTCCAACAGTAAGAATCTCATGATTAGTTTCCAACCCAAAGTCTTGTAGACTTCCAAAAGTTTTAATGTCATAAATCTGAGTTAGGGGCAATAGTTTGACAGGCTATTGAAGTTTT
This sequence comes from Massospora cicadina, assembly GCA_022478985.1. NCBI lineage: Eukaryota > Fungi > Entomophthoromycota > Entomophthoromycetes > Entomophthorales > Entomophthoraceae > Massospora > Massospora cicadina. The sequence continues at coordinate 5,542 of JAKSZP010007972.1, read as the reverse complement.
TCTGATCTACCATTTTTTGGCCATTGGTAAGGTTTGCCAATAAAACAATTAAAGATCCAGAATATGTATAATCCAATACTTCCAGGAGAAGGCAAGATCTCTTTAACAGAAAGGTCGGAAATGCCTTGAAATTGTAATAAACGACCTTTAGGAATAAAAATGTGAAAATGTATTGACAATTACCTGAGATTTTGATGGGATAATTGCATTCTTAGGGGAGAAAATAGGCATTTCTTTTTATATGTCAGACATCTTAGAGAGTAATTTTACTTGAGGATCTTGAACATGATACTTAATGGAACAGGACCATCTTGATCCCTCTAGCAGACATACCTGACGTTTTATATGTTGAGCATGTTCAGATAAAAGCAATGGAACCCTATACCCTAAAAGGGATAGAGAAGAGTCAGGGTAATTAATAATTTCATAGGAATTCCCGCAAAAATTGAGTCCCCAAGAGAAGGCCATAACTCAAGTTATCAAGGATTATTTCAGGTAACCTAAAGGTTAACTTCTTAATTTTCAATGGGAGTAACGAAAAAGCTCCAATTGATAAAGTACTCTGAGGCCCTGAAGTGCTATATTCTTTATAATGTGAAATATGGGCATTAATTTAATCCGCTTGATCAATTTTGACGAGACTACATTCACAGGAGATCCTGTGTCAATAATAGTTTTTGGCATTAACTTGATTCACTAAAAAATGAATATGGTGCTTATACTCCCAAACTGAGAGGGTAAAGACAACAAGGGGGGCAAAGATGAGGTTGTATGTTCATCTTTATTATACTCTACAGGGTCCTGTTGCTCCTGCTGTATACTCATATCATTATCAAGATGGTAAAACTTAATGTTTTTGTCTTTTTTTCTTCTTTTCATCAGCTTCCTTTTTATATTAACAATCTTCTGTATAGAATTATCATTGACAATAGTTACATTGAATAACTCTAGCAAATTCAGGCACTGCGTACACCTTAGGACAACTGGGTCTTGTAGAGTCATAAATTTGGAGTTTTATAGAAAATTGAGGAGGTGATTCCAACAAGGCCTCCTTTATGTCTAAGATACTTCTTAAGTTCTTTTTTACGCTAATAATGTAGACTTGCATCTGAGTCCTAGAAGTAGAAGCAGATATAACATCAGTAATAGCATCATCCAAATTTAACCCGCCACAAGCTACCAAAGTCTGAGCCTCCCAACAAAATCAACGAGTGAAGACTCAAATAGTTTCATTTTGATGGGGCTGTATGCCATAAAAGCCTGTATTTAAGAGGATAAAGTTTGTTCACTCCCAAATCTTTTATCAATGCTTCCTTAACCTGGGACCAATTAGAACATGTCATCAAATGAGTTACCATAATATCTTGGGCTAATCAAGTAAGACAATTGGGTAAATAATTCATTTTTTGATGGTCTGTAGCCTCACTCAGAGCCTTTTCATATTTATAGAGGAATGAGATGATACTGTCTTCCCCAGGAGAGTATTTATCCTTGAATACAGGTTAAATCTCATAGGAGCATTGGCTAATAAAACATGCACTCCAGGCTGTTCAGATTGAATTGGGACGTAAGAGTTAGAGACAGAAGCTTGGGAGTAATATTGAGGATAGAAACCAGCTGCTTTAGTACAAATTTCATAAGTCTGACGATTTAGATCAGAATGCCCCACTTTTTCGTCCAATCTGAAAAATAACTTGAAGATTTGCTCCTGCTGTGCATAGTATTTAAATTACAAACTTTTAGTCTTCGTATAAAGCATATCCCTCTTAGATTCACAGGCCTGTAACAGGATGTCAGTATCCTTTGCCATTTGCCCAGATTATTCAATTCATTAGATAAGAATTGAAGTGATAACCGGGGATTAATAGGTATCCCATCAGGGGTTAAATTACATTCTTTGGGAACTATATGAAATTTCTCATGCAATTTTTCAATCATGCTCAAAAGAGTTTCAGTCTGCTGAAGGGATCCTGGATGCTTATCAGCACCATGGGGTCCACAAGGCTATCAGCACCAGGAGGTCCACTTAGCCCTTCACCCCAGGTGGCCCATGAGGTCCTTCAACATCAGTAGGACCTTGTTCCCCACGAGGACCCATAGTTCCTGAGGTTTTTTCTACTTTGCTAACTTGAAATTGAATTCAAGAGTATAATTGCTCCAATTGAATGGGGCAATTTTTAATTTCCTCTTCCATCAATTGATTATGATTAGAGAGTCAGGAAAAAGTACTTCTCCATTTAACCTGAATTTCCTGGACTCTCTTCATTAACTGTGAGTCAACAAAAAATATATATTCCGTGGTCAAGGTGAACATGTTGTTGTACCTCATTAGAAGATTTTATTACTAATAATGGCATACCAAATATCTTTACTGAAATCAGAGGCAGACTTGAAGAACTCAGAAACATAATTATTCAAGGATTGGAATCCTTCTAATAAACTAAGCATCCCTTGATAATTCATTTCTACTACTTATTATAAGTGAAATAAAGTAGGGTGTACAAAATGGTGTAAATATTGCTCAGTATCAATCCTCAGCAATTGAGAAGTTTAAAATAAATTCCTTATTGTGGAGGGTACAGCATTAGTCCAAGATTGTTTAGAACGGATTTCAGGAATTGGAACACCTTCAAGCTTCTATTTTTATGATGTTTCTTAAAACCTCAGGCTGTATTTGAAAATTTGTAATAAAGCTTAAATTGGGACCAAAAAATTCTAGGTTGGCACAGAATTCCAACTTAGATGGTACCCTTAGGATTTCAGTTTTAGTGGAATGGACCCATCATAAGATACTACCTTGCTCATATCTTAAGTTTCTCAGGCAAAAAAAGAATCCATTTTGGTGATCAATATTTTCATGAAAGAGTACTCAGAGAGCCCCCTGTAATGAGCACTAGTTTTGAAGTTTTAATTGCACTTCAAAAGTGGCAGGTAAGCCTTGAAATTACTTTACGGATTCTCCAAAGAGTTATTAATGATAGTAAAAATAAGTTTGTACATAGACCTATTTTTATTGAAAGGATCATATATTTATAAGTTTTAAAGTAGATCAGGGTTTATTAGATCTTTTCAATCGCTGAGTGATCAAATGTTCAGATATTTCCTGATTGGGATAAGCATGATCATTCTTGTTTGACTTGATAAGATTAGATTCATCTAGTTCCTCCTCCAACATTATTGGTGGAATACTTGGGGTAAAAGTTTCGGGAATGGAAGGATATAGCAAAATATCAACACTGACCATGTCACCAACCTTCAGGCTGATATTCCGCATGGCTCTCAATATCTTCTGCACACATTCTCATCTGGAGAAAATCCCATGGGGCAAATTTTCCCTCTATTAAAGACTATTGATCCTGAATCACTTAAAATGACTGTCCATTTTGGTTTTATAGAATTTGGTTCTGTATTTTCAGTAAAATTTAGCATCTCCTCTTACTATGCCCTGTACAAAGAGTCATCCTGGCAAGGACATTATTTACCTTCTCCCTCGATGTTCTCCACATTATAGAGATAATTTCTCACATGGAAGTTGTTAAGCATGCCCAGAGATCTTCTTCGCTGACACTGACAATGAGCTCCCATGTTGTTCATGGCACAGTGCCCTTAGACAACTGTATAGTGGCTGCATGCCTCAAAAATAAGCCATCTCAGCCACCACCCAGGGGCCTAAACCAGGTTAAGGATGTTCACATGTTGGTGCAGCAGCAATTTCACAATCTGCACGATGGGACCCATTTAGATTATGCCACTTAAACCCTTTGTTGTGAAGTTAGATATGCAGTGCCAATAGTAAGTTCACACATTATTGTAACCCAAGCCCTATTCTAGTGGGAACCTAACCAATCTACCAAAGGCGATCCACCCACACAGAACAAGCGCAAAGCTTCTCCTACAGTTCTCCCCTCGTTTACCAACCACTATCAGTGCTCCACTACACCACAATCAGACAACACCAGCGTTATCTCGCAGCAAACCTCATCATCAACCTACGCTTATCAATCACCATTGACTGGCAAACTGCTTCCTGCAGCAGGCGCAGATCTTCATAGGCTAAACCACACAGCCCATCTCGCGCAGTTACTTTGCAGTTCTGAAGGATGTAGATAAGGAATCTAAACCATTAAATGGGGACACCACGAAGGTCACTGCTGGGCACCATCTGGATACCCCCGCAACATAGTGGGTCAGAATCTTAGGATAGCTTACTAGATCCCCCACCCACCCATCCACCCTATCCTTCTTCTCAAACCCTTAGTTCGTTTGATAGAATCTCTGCGCAAAGTCAATCTAAATATTTTAAACTAACTGCCTCATAGTTGCAGGTTCAAGAACTGGAAACCCTGGGGTGCAGAGGGGAGAAACTATGAGCCCCATAGCAGCACCTTGGCTCTGCAATCCATCAATAAAAAGGGTTGCAGAATTTCATGTGAAGAATTTGCCTCCTCCACAACTTCAGGTCAGCGTATAATGATATCACCGCTGTTCAGGAGCTCCAAATCCTCCCCCACGAATATAATTATGGAATGAACAGTTTGGAGGCAACTCCTTATGGACAACCCATGGCGCCTTTATTGTTTTTAATGTTCAATAAACTAAATCTTTTATAACATCTTGGCAGCTGCCTCATAATGGCCAAACTAACCACACCTAAACTTTCATTTTTCACTGCAAGAATGAATCTGCCTTATGCAGGTGCTTAACAAAACTGGATTTTGGAGAAACTTTTTCAACCGAATTTCCCTTGGAACATTATCCTAATGGGTATTACAACAACTTATAAGCCGCATTTGTGACTCTTACCCCTGTAGAAAAGAAATGCCTTGTATCCATTTTCCTCTAAGAATTCCTTTTTTTGAGTGGGTTTACAGATGCAATGCCACCCTCCACGTCTGTACTTGACTTATAATTAAAATCTAGTATATTGAAGGAATTTCCAGTCAGCTACGCATTTGACATAAAACTAATTGCTTACTTCTGGTTGGCCGCATTTCATCCCCTATTTATTGTAGCAATCATCTAACAATCACAGGTCACTCAATTTCCTCACCACCACGCTCAGCCCTTTGCACAGATTCTGGCCAAGGATTGCCCTTCTCTACTTAACATCCCATTGCTATGGATAATTTTTCTGCAACAATCCAGGACTGGATCACTTTCTCACCACCCCACTTTATTAACCCCAGCGCTTGTTGAGCGGCAAAAAAGACAGAAATTATCTATGCTTGATATATCTGTTCCAAAGTCCAGATGATCAAGGCATGCACCAAAGCCTAAAGGGCTGAATCCAGAATTAGACACTTTGAGAAAACTGAAATACTTCTCCATCTCCCGCTTGGATGAATGACTGGAAAGCTTCACAATAAGCACTTCATTCAGAACTCACAATATAGGAAGAGAGGGCATCCTTTTTTCACATAATCCCACTATTAAGATAAATAAGAACGCTTACCTTCTTCTATTAAAAACAAAAGACTGAATTACCAGTGCAGTAGATCACTGCACTAAAAATAGGCATCACTAATACAATTAATAAGTAAGC
>JAKSZP010007971.1:0-213914 GCA_022478985.1 Massospora cicadina | reverse complement strand
GGAATGTATAATTTAGCACATGGCTGTCGTCATTCATCTTTACTGACAATGAGACCAGCTTCAACTCTCACATTTTACCCTTGCTCAATGAACTGATGGCCATCCGTGGTTCTAAAGACCCCATATTACCCAGAAACCAATGGTATGGTTGAACAGGTTAATGGGACCTTGGTGAACAGACTCCAAAACTTGGTAGCAGATTGACCTTCATATTGGAGTTCCTCCTTTCCACCGCCATCTTCGCCTACAACATAAGCTATCACTTGGAGACAGGGAAGAGTCCTTTCCAGTTTCTATATTTATGACACCCTGCTCTTCTGGCGCAGTTCTATGCCTGCATAGAAGATACCAGCGAAATGGATCCTCATAACTACTTGACCAACTTAGCTTATATGCTAATCAAGCTGTAAATCAATGCATACTCATTCAGCTTAGCCAAGAAAATAAAAAGAATCAGGCTGCCGATCAGGTATGGCGTAGTGTGCTAGCTCAGTTTAAAGATGGGGACATATTTCTATTTCATGACCGTTATGGGGTTGGTTGGAAGCACAAATCAGCCAGCATCTGGATTGGTCCATTTGAAATAATTGAGAAAACAGGTGTTGACAATTATACTAACAAGGATCATGCAAACGGTCAGATCATCAACCAGCTGAATGTGAAGTTCCTTCAGGTGTATAAACAATAGGAGAAAAAATCCAGTCAAGGGGGTAATGTCAAGATTCTGATATGACTGGACAATAATCCTTATGTAGCTATGGCAGATTTTGTGAGATTGGCCAAGCCAAGGAGTATAATAATATTGGTAAGATTGCCTTGAAATAAGGTGATAGGGCAATACTGAGCATTGGATAAATATATATTGGATTGCCTTTAAATCAGGCAATAAGGCAATGTTGAAGTACAATGAATATTTTAGTAGATGCCTCAAACTAAGGCAATAGTGAATTTAGGAATAGTAGTTTCTTCCAGAATCAATGAGAATATGGAGTAACCAAATATTCTGTGCAAAAAGGTCAGTATTGACTGAAGTCGCTGATATATAAGCAGGATGAGAAGATTTAAATGGGAGGATTGTTGGTAGGAAAAGAGTGCGGAGCAAAAGGGTTCTGCAATTTATATTAGAAATAGATAAGGTAGTGTGGCTGAAGCTGTTGCTTCATATTTTATTAAAAGTTTTACCATTTGTTTTGGACTGGTGATCTTTACATCTTTGGTCTGATGCTCAGTGGGATTGACCCTGTGCAAAACCCTTAAGGCATATCTCCACAATATTGCCAAAAATATAACAACTTATCAAAAAATGCCTCCCAGTAATTAAGGTACATGGAGGCTAGAAATGAGAAGAGTAGGAGGATATAGATAATCAGGGGGTAGCTCAATTTAGATAATTGATAATTCAGCCTATCAGAACTATTTAAAATATTTTGCCTTGTTAGGGCTTTATTTTTGGTGCTTGGTCATCAGTAGGTTTCTCAAATCTATACATTAAAAGTAAAGGGTGGTTAGCCGAGCAGGTAAAACTGCTTCCACCCCAAGCGCAGGTTTTGAGTTTGAAACCTGTACTGGCTAGAAAAATTCTCGGTGTGGTATATTTGTCCCAAGGTCGACCCACCTTTAATAATTAAATATACAGTAAAAGTAATATACCTGAGCCAATCATACATCTTAAAAATAATTTCTCAGCTAATTACCCAATGTCCTAAGGTATGATTGGTGGGTAAAAGTTTCAATCCATGGAACCCCATTCATGTCTATAAAAGGGGATTATTTTTTATTAAAAGGTAGAACTAAATTAAAGTTAGTGCAGATGTAGACTTCCTCATAAGTTCATCTATTCTGCTGGGGGTTCAAAGTAACCTCTTCAACTTGATCTGAGCTATTTGGCCAATACTAGGAGTAAAATCATTACTCCACTCTAACTGATTATTACAAAGATTAGACTTAGGATTTTAATTATAAATTAAACTATTTGCCACCTGGACATCCTTTTCAACTGTTCAAACATTTAATTATCTGATATTACTCCTTTAAGAGTATTGGGTAGAGATTATAGTTGGAGAATTGTCCATATATTCTGTTGATAGTGATGCCAGAGACAAGTGACTTAATGGAATATTCAGCGCCACCCTTATAAGTGATGACAAAGGATAATTTCCAAATTGGACCTGAGTTTGCAATTCATGGAGTGATGCAATTGTGATAATATAAAAGCAAATCTGATATCAGGAAAGAAGGTAAAAGTTATCTATGCTCATTAGCTGCTAGGCCTTCTTTAGTGACGTTTTGGCTAAATTTGTCATTGCATCATATTGCAGCTGAATAATGTGTTGGGCTAATTTTAATAGCTTTTCAGGATTATCAACACTAGCAGGAAAAATGTCTTTGGCTAAGAGAGCAGGATTTCATGTTCCTGACCATATAATATGTGAAAAGGATTTAGTGATGATTTGGTGGTAACTAATAGAGTATGATATAAGCTCACTAGGCAAAAATTGATTTAGTGTAGAGGGTCTGAGCTGGACAGTTTTTTAATATAGAAACCAAGGTTTCATTCACTCTTTCTACAGTACAATTTGTAAAAAAGGGTTTTATGGGGACAAATAGAGTTGTGCTCCCATGGAGGTAGCCAGGACCTTGACCACTCTTTCAGTTAAATTTTTCCTATTGTCACAAAGTAGGACTTGGGATCAATCATGACAAATGAAGATATAATGATGCAAGAAGGTTGTGGTAGCTTTAGCATTTTGAGCGGGGAGAGCAACAGCTTTAACCCATCTCATGAAATGAACATACCTTAAAGTATGTAATGACTCACTGGTAGTCTGGGGTAGTTAACCTACCACATCTTTACTTATCATGTGGAATAGTTGTTGAGGCATAGTATTTTGGTATTTTTATTTGGTATTTAAGCTGGATTGCTTTTTAAAGGTTAGGCAGGCATCCATGAATTCAACAAATGGATTCCATGATTCCCTCCCAGTAGTACTGATCTTTAACCAACTCATAGGTTTTCTGCACTCCGCTGTGCTCTAGGGCAGAGTGGGCATCCATGATCACAGGTACAATTCTGAAGGTTGAAGACAGGACAAACAGTGTTTCCTTACTTTTTTATATAAATTCCCACTTTCCACTTTAGTGTTGTGGGAGTTCCCATCAATTGATTGTGACGGGTTCTTCCTCATAATCCCAAGCATCAGGGGGTTGATAGAAGATCATGTAACCTTTTAGCTTCATTATTATCCAAAAGGACAGGTTTAAGACAACCCATCAGCATTAATATGGTGAGTTCCAGCTCAGTGTTTAATTTCTATATTATAATGTTGGTTATTCAAGGCCCAATGAGCAATCATTTGGTAGGATCTTGAATTTTGTAACCATTTTAAGAAGGCGTGGTCAGTAACCGTGGTGAATGTAGTTCCATACAAAAAGGGGCGGTAATGATTTGCAGCAAGCAAAAAAGCAAGGCACTCCTTCTCTGTGATGCTGAAGTTGCGCTCAGCTTTGGATATCATCTTGCTGAAATATGTAATTGGGTAAACCACGCCACTTTCATCCAGTTGTGCCAGGATTACTCCAACTGTGTAACCAGTGGTATCAGTAAACAGGATGAAAGGTTTACCATAAATGGGTTTGCGTAGGATAGGACGTTCTTGTAGCAACTGCTTTGCATCTCAAATGAAGCCTTTTATCCGACACCCCAATGAAAAGAAGTGTTCTTAGCCAATAGTCATATGAGAGGCTCACTGAGCTGGTTATACTTTGGGATGAGCTTATGGCAATATCCCATCATACCAAAACTTTTAAATTTTTTCTAGGTTTTAGGCATTTTTGATATCGCCTCAACTATATCTTGTAAATATTGAATTCCTTCCTGGGAGATAGCATGTCAAAGAAATTCGTTTTTATTCTAAAAAAGTGCATTTTGATGGGCTTAACTTAATGTCAGTGTTGAGAATTTAAATGACTTTATGATTAGCCCAAATAGCTGCGGCAGATTAGTTAATATTCTCAAAACTGAGTGGTAGAACAATATCTATTAAATCGTAACAAAAAGGTGATAAGGTGATACTGAACTCAGGAAGGATTTGATTAAAACATTTCAAAAATAAGGTAATAATTTGGTGGCAATTCAAGAAAGATATACTCTGCCAAAGCCTCTCATTTAAGAGGATAAACCAATTAGAATATGACGGAAAAGAGTAGTCTAAGCTAAAGGGTCAGAATCGACCAAAGTCATGGATATATAAATCGTGATGATAAGACTAGAAGGAGAGGATTATTAGGAAGAAGAATGGATTTCGCGCAGAAGGAATTTTTCTATATATATTAAATTAAATAAAAGAGTGTCAGAAGATATTGCTTCATTTTTTATTTAATTCAACAAGTTTGTCTTGAGTACTGGCTATCTCCATATGTCTGTTCATTGCTCAGTGGGCTTAACCCTGTGCAACCCTTACGGTGTATATCAAATATACCGCCGACTTTATAACACTGGTGCTTACTACATGGGGCTTATTGCACAACAACAAAAAATTCTCCAGTAAATGGCTATGCCACACCAGGTTTGCACCAAAGGGGAATCTTCACGGCACACTGTGACAGCCAAGTATATGGATATCAAACTTGTCTTGTATGAAGTTCTCAAAAAGCAATATTAGCTTCTTTAGGAACATAACAACATAATAAAAATTTGAAAAAGTGTTCTTCAGCTGTAGATTCTTGGCCAACAAAACAGGCAACTCGCTAATCACTAGGATGATATTACTGAATGACTGCATTGCACAGAGCAGAAGTTGGATGTTACCTGTTGGGATTTTTGCCCATATTCCCAGCCTGCTAGATTACCAGGTATTGCTAGGGGAAAATTACCTAAGGCGAAGTGAATTGGAAATTAGTTGCCCTGAGATTTTGGAGTAACTACGTTCAGGGGATTTTGGGATATTCGCCTGGTCATATTTATCAGGGATCAATCCGGATGAATACTTAAGATCTCATTGGGTGGAGTTGCTGACAAAATAGGGGCATCCAATAGTGATTAACTAATAGTTGTACTGATTGGGATTGGTTGGGTTTCATCACTGACTGTTTGGGAATGAATAGCAAGTTGCGAGGCGAGTGATGCTGCATGCAACTAGAGAATTGATTGGTTGGTGCATGACCTGCCTTAATGGGTAATAAGTCCCATTACCTAAACAGGTCGCTAGCCAAACATGATTGGTTTGCTTAGATTGAGAGGAAAAAGTTAGGGACACGTTTTATGACTCTTTCCGTTTAGGTCTCAAGGATGTCCAATGATGGAATCCTAGCCAGGATGGGGAAGACCATTGCTGCCAAAATAAGGATGGGTGATTCAATGGCATTGGCTACTGTTTTGTCAAAGAGGTGTCAACTGAGGGTTAGACAACTGAATCCCTACTATAAATTCCCTAGGATTCACTATAATAAAAAACAGATTTTGGAATAGATAAAGATCAGATCAACTTTCCATTTGGTTTCACCCATCCTGGGGTTAATACAGGTGATAAGGATTTAATCATCCAGGTGGACCAAGATCCATGTATAGCAGAAAGCCAGAAAAAACAGATAATACAACAGATAAGAAGATTATAATACAGATATATAGTTCTAAGTTGTTCATCTGGTATATAGTTAAAGTAGTAAACTATCATCAGCTAACATTGTGCTACTTCTTCTAAATGATATTATTGCTGTGTTTGATAATTGGAAGACTCTTAGAGAAAAAAGTAAAGATCTGAGTGGGGATCTAGAAAAGAAGGAGACACAATTGGGGATTGATGGCAACTGTGTGTTGGACTGAAGAGACTGTCACCAGGGAATCTCAGCAAAGATCAGTTTAGACAGAATGAGGGAACAAATCCCTACAATCACGACATCACAAGTATTTAATTGGGAATACTGGCTGAGAGTTGGGCTGAAACATAAGAATTCATACTCAACTATGGATAATAGTCGTCATACTATTTTTGAACAATAGTATCAAATATTATACAACATGACGAAGTGCACAAGAAAACCAAACCTGTTCAGTAAAAAGAATACTAGGGTTGCTTGCTGATAAATAACCCTCCAAAAAAAGTATACAAGTTGGTGCTCACTACAGGGGTAGTTGAGTTGAAAAATTTATAAGAATGTCATATAAAGACAAGTTACGCAAACTGTGGAATGAGTTAGCCACTGTGAACCAGAATGCCCTAAACTCAGCAGACCATCGGGATTTCACATCTTTTGGAAGAACGAGTCACCAAGATGGAGGAAGGGATAATAAATGTTGCAAGCTTTGGGAACAAGTTACTTGGGAAAGTAACTTTGTTTAAGAAGAAAGAAGGGGACCTAGTTTGAGAGATCTTATACCAAAAACAGAGCAAGAAGTGGATCGTGTTTGTTTGAGAAAATTTGGTATGGATATAGAGCGACTAGTCAAACAGGTGGAAAAACTCAAGGCTCACAAAGGTGCTTGTGAGCCTGATATGGCAAGTGATGCCAAAAAAAGAAGTCCTCACACGATACTTGGGAAGTTGAATACCCCAAGGAACATGCCACCCGCTTTTGCTGCGATTTTGGAGATGATGTCCAAAGTCACTCCTCAAGTTAGCCAAGTGGCTGAAAAGAGAGAATTGGTTAGAGATAACTCGAAGGAATTTAAGGCAACGCCAAAATTGCCAACATACCATTAGGATAACGCCCCAGCGTTTTCCCACTATTCAACATGACCATGTATGGTTATGGGGATCATCAAAAGGCGTTGATGGTCATAAATTGCCTAGACACCGACTGTCAGAACTTAATGTTACCTCACCTGGAGGGTGACAGCTGGTCCTATGCTGAGGCAAAGGCGGCCATCATGAAAGAGTTTGTTAGTCTGACGCGCATGTTGAAGCGCAAACAGGAATTTATGGGAATCCAGTTCCATAAAGATGAGTCTCTAGCTAGCTTCGTGGATCAGTTTTACCAGGAGTTGCAGATCCTGATGGAGCGAAATTACTGGATGACTTTGATGCCAGAATTGCCTAGCAAGCTGCCCTCTGGCCCTATTGCAATTTGCATCACATGATGTCTTCCGTGTTCACAATGGAAATTACTATCTTGCAAATGGTAGATAATTTGAAGATTTTGGGAGCAACATTTGATGTCCAAATAGAAGCTTCAAATCCAATATGGTGTGCAATCTGAATCCTACAAAGGAAAAAGAAGGAGCTAAAGAGACTACCAATTAAACCATTCCAGGGAATAAGCCCAAAGAATTCAGATGGTTGAATAAGAGGGAAAGGTCTGCTACCAATGTGGCGGGAAATGACATTTCGCCGTGCACTGTAAGAAGCTGAAGGATTAGATCAACGTGGTCCAAGCGAAAAAGTCAGAAGCCACTAAGGAATCAGGGTAAGGGCCCACGTCCTAGATGGGGAACAGTCTAGAGCTGCGGTTAAGCCTGTACCTCCCAACATTATGACCAAGGAAATTAATATCAACGATCTGTGCATAGACAATGAGTAGGATCAGCAGTATCAAGTGGTCAATATGGATTTAAATGCCATGACCAGAGATGGGGCAAAGAAAATCAACCCCAAGTAAGCAAGGAAGTTGCCGGGCTGTATGCCCAACAACTGGTGGACAAGATGTGAACCACCAAGAATCCTGAAGAATTATCTGAAGTCTGATTAGATAAGGCCAATTTTTCAACCCCCTCAGTGTGATAAAGGAATTGTTTCTTGATTTATTGGCGCAAATTAATACACCCTAGATTGGCTAATAACGCCGCTACTCACTCAGTAAACACTATACTGAAATACTCTGAGTGTACATATATATAGACATACAAGTGAATCAAGTGCGGGTGAGGGTGATTGTCGACAGTGGAGCATCCATAAATTTTGTCTCAACTAAGCTGGTAAAGAGTATGAAGGGGAAAAGAAGGACTTCTGAATCTTTTGTAGGTTGTAAGTCCCATTGCAAAAGAAAAATACAAAAAATATATAAAAAAATAAAATATCAATTTTTATGGTAGATGAGTTTCAGACCTAAGAAGTGACGAAAAATCCAGATGGCCAAATTGAGGAGATTCCACAATTTTGGGACTCTCAACAAGATGGGATTACCAGCTGGGTCAACCAAAAGCATCAACCTATTGGTTGATTGAGAGCAACTCGCTTATCTGTCAAAAGGCCATCAAGAGGAGGTGCTTAAACTATTTGAAAAGTATTGAGAAGTGTTTTTCAGGACAACCACGATTTGGGATGCGCATGAGATGTGATCCATAAGGTTGACACCAGGGAAAACTTGCTGATAAGGATGAGACCAATCCGATGATCAAACGCTGCCAAAATGGTAGTGGAGGATGAAAACAGCAAACTAGTGAAGCATGAGCCTCTAGTTATGTCATCAAGTCCCTGAGCAACTTCAATTCTGATTATGAAGAAAAAGGATGGCTATAACCGGGTTATGATTGACTACCAAAAGCTGAATAAAATTATGAAGAAAGATTTGTATCCCCTACCAAGGATTGACAATGCACTATATCAATTGGGAGAAGCGAAGTATTTCTCCACAATGGATATGATCTTGGGATATTGGCAGATCGACTTGCTAAAGGAAGACCAGGAAAAATGCGCAATTATTATCGCGCAGGGGCTATACCAACTAACGAGAGTGCCCCAGCGTCTATGTAAGGAGCCTGCAATGTTTCAGAGGGCCATGGATGTGATACTGAGCAACTTGAAGTTGTCATGTGTCCTGGTATACCTGGACGATATAAACGTTTTTAATAGGACGTTTACTGATCACCTACACCACTTAAAAGAAGTATTTAGCAACTGTCCGCAGCTAACCTGAAGATTAAGCTGAGGAAGTGCCACTTCTTTAAGAAAGGGTTGTAATATCTGGGATTTGTAATCAACTCCAGTGGATTGCAGCCGCAACCAAGAAGATAGAAGCCATAGAATGCATGACTGTGCCAAAGAGTGTCTGAGACATCCAAGTGTTCCTTGGGATGGTCAGATACTACAGAAGATTTATTCAGGACTTTGACTGAATAGCCAGGCCCTTATTCCATCTATTAAAAGAATCCGAAAAAAGGATTCATATGGAATGAAGAGGCCTAGGAATTCTTTGATGAGCTACGCCGATATTTAATAGATTCTCCAATTCTTCAATATCTGAATTTCAATTGGGTTTTTATTATTCAAACTGATGCTTCATTAATGGCTATTGTTGCCATACTAGACCAAGTAGATGAACTTGGGAACGAACATCTAGTGCATATGTGAGCAGGACACTCTCAGCTGCTGAGAGGAATTACACTGTGACTGAGCACAAATGTCTTGCAGTTATTTATGCATATAAGCAGTTTCAGGCGTACATACACGGAACGCACTTTAAGGTGGTGATGGACCACTCTTAGTTGTGTTGGCTTCACAATTTGAAAGAGCCAGAAGGATGGCTGGCCCAACGGGCACTTAAGCTCCAGGCTTATGATTACAATATTGTACACTGAGTGGGGGCTTCTCACCAGAACGTGGATGGCTTATCACAGTTACCAATGGTCCAGATGGTACACCCGCAGGTGGATGAGCTATTCCAGAGAATGGTCGACAGAAATATCAGGGACGAGCCCTGAGAAATCCAAGGTATGCTTTGGAAAGCGATGGAAAACACTGAGGCTATGGATAGACAAGTATTTAAGACAATCAACGGGAAGCGTTTATTATCCCTGAAGCTGTCAGAAAGAGCAGCTATAGTGCAAGCAGATCACAAGGGTGTCAGGAATGGAGGCTTGAGAAAACAATCAATCATATTTTCCAGTACTACTACTGGGAATCCATTAACTACAATGTCGCGGATTATCTAGCTTGTTACGTGGAGTGCCAGCTGCACAAACCACATAAGAATACAACAGGATAATGACTGGACCGCCCTGGATTTGCTTGGCACATGGTGTCCATTGATGTGATGGGACCGCTGATGATGAGCACAGGGGGAGTCAAGTACATTATAGTTGCCATCGACCATATGATGAGATGGGTTGAGACAAAGGCCCTAACAAGAGTAGACGCTCCCAGTACCGCAAGGTTCATCCTGGATCAAGTAGTATACCAACATGGATCTCCGCAGGTCCTGCTTAATAATAATGGGACCAACTTCAGATCTCATGTGATCCTGTGATTAAATGAAATAATGGTGATCTGAGGAGTCAAGTCTGTACCCTACCAGCTGGAGATGAACGGAATGAAAGAACGGTAAATGAAACGCTGGCCATGACGCTGAGGAAGCTGGTTGCAGGAAGAGCTTCTGCATGGGGAACATACCTAAGTTTAAGACGTTTACCTACAATATTAGTCATCATACACCGACGAAAAGACCCGATGAGATGTTGTATTGAAGAAAGGCCGCGTTGCCACCAATTTTATACTTGGTGGTAGAACAATGTTAGGGATGTTTGCCAAACAATACTTGAACTGACTGATGAATATTCTGATTGATATGCAATCGAAAGCATTTGATACTATATTGAAGAAAAGGATAAGATGAAATTGATGGACAATAAGAACTGACTGGCCTTAGTAGAATTTCAAATAGGCAAAAGAGTAGCCTATTGCAATACACATGGTTTTAGAAGAAGAAACAAACTAGATGTGATGTGGTCAGGTCCGTTCAAAGTGATTGCCAAGACGGTGACTGATGCCTACTCCATCAAGAATCTTTTGGAAGGAAGAGTTGTGAATTAAGTCCACGTCAAGTATATGAAGCAATGTATTGACAAAAAATAAAAGAGTTCCTAAAGGACCAATGAACCATTAAGTTGGTCATGTCCTGATGATTAGGTCAAGTCTGAAAAAATAACCTCTGAACAAATCTATATGATTAAGTCTGAAAAAAGGACCTCTGAACCATAGAAAACTGGCAGGTTTAAGTACCCAGGACCCAGTTTGGGGGAAAAAAATAAAAAGATGGACTGCTGAACATAAACAAGGTCAAATCCCATGGAAGAAAGAAGAATAAAAATAAAAAAATCTGATAAAAGATATGGGAAAAAAAGATTTATAAAACGCATAGAGAAAAAACTGATAAAAATTTATATCTTTTATTAATTGTCCATGATATGGGGATGATAACACCTATCTTGCCTCTTGGGGGAGGGAGGATGGATCACAGTAGGAATG
Organism: Massospora cicadina; assembly: GCA_022478985.1. Classification (NCBI taxonomy): domain Eukaryota; kingdom Fungi; phylum Entomophthoromycota; class Entomophthoromycetes; order Entomophthorales; family Entomophthoraceae; genus Massospora; species Massospora cicadina. The sequence continues at coordinate 202,737 of JAKSZP010007971.1, read as the reverse complement.
AACAGCCCATTAAAAGTGATGTGAGATTGGATGCTAGCGAGGGATAGACCTCATGAAACCACGTTATTTGAGCGGATGCAGAGCCCTGCGAGAAAAAATTGACTAAGGGAAGGGAAATTGAGATGTCGTATGAAGCCAATTGCAAAACCCCAGAGCGGGGAGAAAAGCAACAGTATAAGAAGAGGCAATTGGTGAATAACCCCGAGTAATCTCAATATGGTACTGGAGCTGGAGATTAGTCTTGAGAGCCTGACGACGGGCTTCATCAAGAACACAAGACATATGGGCTGGCAGCAAACAAGGGATGCTTGATGGGGGTTGCCAAACCATGCCTCCTACCAATGCCATCAGCGGAAGATACTGATGGGAAGTGCTGGCAAAGAGATAGTCATGTAGGGAACAAATGGCATCCTGAAAGCGATACTATGGGCTTCTCAGAAGCTAAAGCTGAAGGAGCGGTGAAACCCAGGCGAGGATGGAAGCTTTGTGAACCAACTTCAAAGAACTTGGCTGGCAAAGCAAAGAGCATAAACGGCGGTATCCTGATACAGGATGTTATCAAGATCAGAGGGATTCAGCGCTAGGGACAAAGCCTCAGGAACTTGGGCCCAGAGTTCAGTGTAGGGGAGCTTGAAGTGGATATTGTTACTGATGGTGAGCTTGGTAGCCAGAACAGTGCATTTGTAATATTGTCTGAGTCAGAAGAGAACTCAGAAAGCAGGTCCAACCTGGCAAGAAATGAGAGATCAAGAGCAAACAGCATACCTTACAGAGCATCTATGACGATGGTCAGTGCATCAGCAAAAGGAGCTGAATCCAGGAGAGTTTCGAAATTAACTCTGGAATTGACATCAGAGGAAGAATCGGCTAAGAGTTGTTCAAAACAATTGCAAGCCTGGTTTAGGCGGGATTAGTTACCATTTCCAGTAATTAGATAGAAGGACTAGCTGCTGGTGCCAGACTAGGCGTATGAGTCCTGGAAGGACCATAGAAGAGGTTCCGCCATGCATCCCAACTCATCTTCTGGAAGAGCCAGAGGTCTTGATCAGACAAACTTTTCAGAAGCTTCTGGTATCATGACTTGGAATTTGACATAAGAGCTGGACGAGAGGAGATGTCAGAATTATATGGAAGTCGACATTATGCACTCTACAATCCATTAAGCTCCAATTTTGGAGAAATTAATCTTAAAATTAATGAGATAAGATCTCCAAGAGAAGATCTTAAGAATTACTTGAGCCAAGAGTTTATGAGAGAAATAACAAGGGCGAATAAAAATAAGTATTATTAATTAAGCTGTGAATTAAACATTGACGGCAAGAGTCTCCTGTCCAGGACGAGGAGAAAATCAGGAAGTCAAGGATGCCAGACCAAGAATTCTGAAATGACAGTGGGCCATATGCCCTGATGGGGGAAAACCAGATCTCAGGACTAATATCGTCAAAAGTATATCAATCAGCCCAGCATGACAGTAGATTGTGGGGACCGCGCTCTGAGAAGTCAGTAGTGAGGAGGTGAGGAAGAGCGCCGCATGCTGAAGGTCGTCCTGAGCAGCATTGAGTACTGATGATCATACTCCACTTGAGCCAATGATGTATTTGACCAAGTGTCTGAAGCAGTGTTCTCATGCCCTGGTCCTTTTCTCGCTAAAAGCTAGCTTGAGGGATGATGTGTTAGGAGTTTTGCCCATATTCCCAGCCTGCTAGATTACCAGGTATTGCTAGGGGAAAATTCCCTAAGGCGAAGTGAATTGGAAATTAGTTGGCCCAAGTTTTGGAGTAACTACATTTGGGGGATTTTGGGATATTCGCCTGGTTGTATCCATTGGGGATCAATCTGGACGAATACTTAAGATCTCATTGGGTGGAGTTTCGACATAATAGGGGCATCTGATAGTTAATTAACTATTAGGTGTACTGATTGGGATGGGTGGGTTTCATCACTGACTGTTTGGGAATGAATAGCAAGTTGCGAGGCAAGTGATGCTGCATGCAACTAGAGAATTGATTGGTTGGTGCATGACCTGCCTTAATGGGTAATAAGTCTCATTACCTAAGCAGGTCTCTAGCTAAAATGGTTGGTTTGCTTGGATCAAGAGGAAAACATTAGGGACACATTTTCCAACTCTTTCCATTTAGGTCTTGAGGATGTCCAACGACGGAATCCTATCCAGGATGGGGAAGACCATTGCTGCCAAAATAAGGATGGGTGATTCAATGGCAATGGCTACCGTTTTTTTGAAGAGATGTCAACCAAAGGTTAGCTGACTGAATCCCTACTATAAATTCCCTAGGATTCACTATAATAAAAAACAGATTTTGGAATAGATAAAGATCAGATCAACTTTCCATTTGGTTTCACCCATCCTGGGGTTAATACAGGTGATAAGGATTTAATCAGTCAGGTGGACCAAGATCCTTGTATGGCAGAAAGCCAGAAAAAAACAGATAATACAACAGATAATTAGATCATATTACAGATATATAGTACTAAATTGTTCATCTAGTATATAATTTAAGTAGTAAACTATCATCAGCTTCCATTGTGCTATTCTTCTAAATGATATTATTGCTGTGTTTGATAATTGGAAGACTCTTAGAGAAGAAGAGTAAAGATCTGAGCGGGGATCTAGAGAAGAAGGAGACACAATTGGGGATTGCTGCTGACTGTGTGTTGGACCAAAGAGACTGTCACCAGGAAATCTTAGCAAAGGTTAGGTTGGACAGAATGAGGGAACAAATCCCTATGATCACGACAACACAAGTATTTAATAGGGAATAATGGCCAAGCGTTGAGCCAAGACATAAGAATTTATACTCAACTAAGGATAATAGTCATCATACTATTATCAAACATTAATCTCGATTTATTTGAGGTACGCTGACCAGGGGATGGACAGTACTGATTACAACACTCAAAACGGCAAAACAAACTACTAACTAGGTGACAAGCAGAAACTTCTTAACCCACCATTGCAGAGGGTGAGGAGGGGTTGGGGGGTTAGTTTTCAGAAAGACCCACCTCGATCAAGGGGTGTTGGTTACAGTACAGTTCAGAGCAGAGAGCCAAGGCGATGGGGCATCTGCATAGTGGGGGCTGAGGTCAGCGTAGTAGGAGTTTTCCACTTCTGCATCAAGATAATGATGGGAAAGTGTTTCAACAAAAGCTGCAAGGAGAACTTCAGCTTCTTTGCGGGCTTCAGGAAGATGGGTGAAAAGGGAGATACTGTGGCGGGTGATTTTGGCTGAGGGGTTGAATGAAGCAAGCGTTGCGACATTCATAACAGCGATTTCAGCATCATCAAATAGTTTTGAGATGTCACTGCAGGGAGATTCAGGGAAGTCGGGGGGGGAAGAAGATGGTGGGCAGGCCATGCTGGAGCTGAGCCACTGACTGGGCCACCGCAGTGCGTAGTTTTGGGCAATGAGGAGAGGCCACCGCAGCTAAGGCGAGCTGGTGGTCACTTTGGAAGGGGGCTGTATTGGGTAGAGGAGCGAAATGGCGAGGGGTAGGGGTTTCATTGAAGTTGGGAAGGAAAAATTCTGCCCAACCATAATCGCCATGGCAGAGAGGTTGACCTGTATGATTATTAATGAGGACATTACCTGATTCGTCAATTTCAGTCAATAGATCCCATGGATTTTGGTTCACTGGAATAGTGGCGTTTAAATTTGAGTGGGTAGGATTGGGCGAATGGGCAGCTGCTTGGGTGCGAATGTTGGTCCAAGCATTGCTCTGATTGGCTGGCGTAGATTTAGGTGGGAGAGTAAGGATGGAGGTTTTGGGTGGGGCTGATTTTCCATGTGGGCCCACTGAACGAGATTGGAGGGTGGGAGGGGGCAGCAAAGTGCCCCATACTGAACCTCCAGAGGGGGCTCAGAAGCTGCAGCAGCGGATTTGGCCTTAGGGCACGCTCTTTTTGCATGGTCGAGGCCAAAGCAGAGGGAACAAATCTGCCTACCATTATTGACAGGAGCCCAAAAGAAATGATCAGGCGCTGCAGCCACACTAGCGCGGGGTGGGATTTGTTGGGGTTATGGTAGGGTGGTGTGGTATGATGGTGGCTGTTGCACGAGGAGCAGCAAAGCGTTCTGCACCAGATGGAATGGCAAAGATGAGGTTGGCCTGAGTGCCATAAGCCATGAGCCCCGCGACCAACTGGTCATACAAAACCTGGGGTGGAAGGTGGTATGGGAGATTTGCAAAGGATACCACTAGCGTGGTGTCTGAAGGGAGGCGAGTACGGGTTGTGGGAATGGGTTTTTTTTATAAATTAGAGGAGTTTGTGCTGCCGCTTCAGCATCCTCCTCAGATTGGAACCCAACGTCAAAGTAGCCCTTAAAAAGCGGAAGTCTATAAAGCCAGCTGGCGCAAAGGCTGTAGTGGCTAGGTCAATAATTGCCTACTGGCATATGGGAACAAACGCCCATAGTCCACTCTGAGGCAATAGCGAATAACAGAGCGAGAGAGGGCGAGAGGATTGGGGCGAGAAGGGTGGACGCGCGCCAGGTGGAGCGCTAAGTCCTGTGGGGGGACAAAACGGTTGGAAGCAGTGGGCGGGATGTTTGAGCCCATCTGAACGCGCTTGCCTGCAGGGCGGAAAACGCTAGGTGGGGGTGCACTGCTGCCCCACACTGGGGTGGCAGGCGGCAGAGCCAAGGACATCAAAGAATAGGTTTGGGCAGATGGCTGTGGATAAATAAACTTAAATTTAAAATCGCTCAAAAGTGACTTTGAGCAGTTAGAGAGAGTTTTTTTACTTCTGAAATTTTTCTTTACGCTAAGAAGGTAAACTTGCAACTGAGTCCTAGAAGTAAAACCAGACATGACTTCAGTAATCACATCATAAAATTTTCCAACCACAAGCTACCAAAGTTTGAGCTTCCTAATAGAGCCAATGAGAAAAATCTTTGATTGATTGATTCTGGTGGGGCTGTATACCCATAAAAGGCTGTTTTTGAGAGGACAAGGTTTTCTCACTCCCAAATTCTTTGATTTGCGCCTCTTTGACCGTGAGACCAAGTAGAACACGTCATTATATGGGGTACCATGACATCCTGGGCCAATCAATTGAGACAATTAGGCAAGTAATTCAATTTTTGATGATCCATGGCCTCACTTAGAGCCTTCTCATACAGATAGAGGAAGGAGATAATTCTGCCTTCCACAGGAGAGTACTTGTCTTTAAAACTGGTTTGAACTCATTAGAGTATTTGCAGTCAAAACATGCACTACAGGATGTTCAGATTGAGTAGAAACATAAGAGTTGGAATCATAAACTTACGAAAAAATGGAGGATAGGGGCCAACAGTCTCAGTACGAATTTTACAAATCTGTCAATTCAAATCAGCATGCCCCACTTTTTCATCCAACCAATGAGATAATTCATTAATTTGCTCCTGCTAACCATTATACTTGAGTTACAATGTTTCAATTTTTTCTTGGAGCATCTCGTCTTTTGATTCATAGGCTTGAAACAGGATGTATGCGTCCTTCGCCCATTTACCCAGATTACTTAGTTTGTCAGATAGAGACTAAAGCTACAGGAGGGAATCAATCGTTACCCATCAGGAGTTAAGTTACATTCTGTGGCCACTTTATAAAAATTGGTCACATATGCGGTCCATCATGCTCATTAGAAGGTCAATTTGTTGAAGGGATCACGAATGCCCATCCACACCTGGGGCCCTCAAGGTCCATCTGCACCTGGTAATCTGAAGGGCCCATCAACACAAGGAGGTCCACTTGGACCTACGCCCCCGGGTGGACCGCGGGGTCCTTCAAACCCAGGAGGACCTACTGCTCCATAGGTTTTCTCTACTTCAATGCCTCAAAATGGATTCCAGAGTATAATTGCTCCATTTGAGATAGAAGATTTCTAATTTCTTCTTCCATTGATCAACTCTGCTCCAAAAGTTGAGAAATTCCCTCTTTTCATTTTTGCTGAATTTCCTGGACTCGCTTTGGAAACTGTAAATCAACAAAACTGGACATCCCATGTCAAGCTGAGTAAGCTGTTGATGTACTTCATTTAGAAGGGTTTAATTTATTAATGATGGCATCTCGATTATCTCTGCTAAACTCAGAGATGTATTAAAAAACTTGGTAACATAATCATTCAAGATCTGGAGTCCTTCTTAGTAAATTGAGCATCCCTTGATAATGCATTCCCACTACTGGTAATAGATGGTATAATATAGGGTGTGAAAGCTGATGCAAGTATAGCTCGGTGCTAAATTCTGGCATTTGAAAAGTTTGCAACACTTCTCACAATATAGTGGGCAAAGCATTAGAATGAGATTAAGTGGAACGGAATCCAGGAATTAAGGCTCCCTCCAGCATTTGATTAATAATATTTCATAAAACCTCAGGAGGGATTTGAAAGTTCGCTGTAAAGCTTATAAGGATTATAAAACTCCAAGTTGACATGGAACTACAATGTGGACGGTACTCTTGGGATTACGTTTCTAGTTGAATGGACCCATCATAAAATACTGCCTTGCTCATGGTCTTGAGCTTCTTGAGGCGAAAATTGAGAATTCACAGTAGTGATGGATGTTTTACCAATGCATAATTCAGAGTGCCCTTGTAGTGAGCACCACTCTGGAAGCTTTGGATTTCACTTCCTATGGACCAGGTTATCTCTTGAATTTACTTCAAGTGGATTCTCCAAAAAGAGATAAATTAATGTAAAAACAGGTTATAAATCGACCTAATTTTTTATATCAAAAGGATGGGATATTTATAGGTTTTAATATGGTTCATGATCTATCAGAGCTAATTAATTGCTGTGCAATTAAATCTTTAATTAATTGATTGGGATGAGGATGATCATTTTAATTAACCTTGATAGATTTAGATAAATTATGCTCTCCTACCAATGGAGCTTTTCTTTCCTATAGCAATAACTTTAGTTACTACAATTTAATTCAAACACCAATTTTTGATAATCACACAGGAGAGATGGGCGATTTTAATAATAAACCTAATACAACCTGGGCGAGCGTCACATCAAGAGGTGCGCAAAATGGTTCACCCAAGGGCAAGAAACTCCCTGGAGGGGGACCAGGAACCCAAGCCGCCAAGAAACCACAAACTCAGACACTGTCCAGGTTTATGGTGTTTACTATAAAACAAGATCAATACATGTATATCCAATGTAACCAACCCCTTTCAAAGGTGAAACATGGGCTCTGACTCTTCCTTGGGGATGAGTCCCTGATCCTGTGGGAGAAAACATGTGTGGCACAGCCCTACCTTTTCCCCCATGCAGTATATGTCGCCACCAACAACATGGGCCATGGCTGGATTGATATTGGTTTTGAAACAGCTGAAGAAGCAGATGCCGCAGCAAAAGTCTGCATTAAAATTGCCCTTCCTGAGGGCAAAAAAATAGTGCGCACCACATGCACCAGATGGAACAAAGCAAAAACTTTATTCATTTCCTTCAACTCGCTCCCTACCAACCTTACTTGTAAGGTAATTGAGGAGGAGCTCCGCAAAGGGCTCTTAGCCTATGGAGAAATTATGCAACTCAAATTACAACGATTTTGCCTGATGCCAACCCTGTGCACGGCAAAGCTATCGCCATGATCAACCCATTCCCCAAAGTGGAAGATGACTTATAAAGAATCTCCCACACAGCAGAGTTTCACTTTGTGGATGGGGGACAGTCATCTACATTCCGAGTTACACCAGAACGTGCACCACATATATGCAACCACTGAGGTTTATTGGAACACAAGGAACACGCATGACCCGTGAAGGAGGGCTTGATGGAAGCAGACTACTGTGAAAAAGCCATGGACGAAAGCAACAAAAACTTCGCCAGAATGACCAACAGCCATCACCCATTCTGCTGGGGTGAAGATGGACTTTACTCCATCGTGGACCCAAATACACATAAACAATGCAAAGTGGCACAAAAGCCCACAAGTGGGCAGCGGCCAAGGCGGCAGTGCACGTGGAATCATCCATCGACCCTGGACAAATTCAAGAGGATATTTTGGATATACACCAAGCCAACCAATCAGAATAATATGCCCAGGTTAAAAATTTTCACAGCAAGTCAACTGAGTTACCAAGTGACATCAATCATGCACACTTTGGGGAACAATTCTGCCACAATATGGGATAAAATGCGTTGCACAATTCTCCAAATTTGAACCCCAAAATTACAGAACCCAAAAAGCACCCCCATTGAACCATCATGAGATATGTGCGATATTTTATAATGCAAATTTGATAAACTGCAATTCCCGCGAATAATTGAGTCAGATCAAGGGAACAGACATTGTCACTGAGAGAGTTGGAGTACAGACGCGGAGCATGGCCAAAATGGGCCGCGGTGGGATAGGACCAGAGGGTCCTCTTAACCGCTCCTGAGGCGCCATGGGCACCTCAGTGTCAATAGTGATGCTAAACATTGCGGGAGCCAGGGCTCAAACGTCCCAAGCCAAAAAGCTGGACTTCCTGAAAAAACCGCTTGTAGACATCTTGGCCATTCAAGAAACCCACTGTCTACAGGGGAAGAAGGATCCTGGTCATCCAGGGTCTCACCATCACAATCAGTATGGACGTCTCACTGTGGGGTGATCGTCTGAAATAACAAAAAATTAAAAAATACAAACTCCTCGTCAAACCTTTATGGCCGCATCCTGGTAGCAATGATCACATGCCAAGAGGAAACAATCTCAATAGCATGCATCTATGCACCGTGCACCACAGCTGAGAGAAAACAATTTCTCAAAACTGTGCCAACACTCACCCTCCCACCAGATACCATCCTGTTGGGTGACTTTAACTGCTGGGATAACCCCAACACAGATCGATGGCCAAACCTCAGGGGATACCCACCAGGGCACATCGAATTATGCACAATGAAGGCATCCCTTGGCCTACAGGATGCCCTCCCCCCAGATCACCACTCCTTCCCCACATAACACATCCCAACATATGCAAGGAAATGCTCATATCAATGAGCTGCACCGATCACATCCTTGTTCTGCAAACCTAACAATCAAGAATTTTCAAATTTACAATAAAAAAAATTAAATTTCTTTGGCCACCAACTTGTTTTGGTGCAGTTATTGCCAACCAAAACCAACGCACAGGTTCGCCCTTGAGAATGCTACACCCAGAAAACATAAAATTACCCAAAATATCTGACTGGATTGAAAATAAGGCCATGAACCAAAAATTTACAGCCCCATTCACATCAGATCTCATTGTAACATGAGCAAATTTCAAAAAGGAACTAATCAACAAAACCCAACATATTGCATCATATAAGTACACTGCTGATACAGCCACAATCAGGCGTACCTTGGAAGAACTGGACCACCTCGAGCATAACACTCCAAGACCCGGTTATAACCCCAACTGGGGATGCAAATGGGCGGAAATATCCGCCTGACTAAACACCCTCATCTTCAAGCACCAACACAGAATCAAAGTATTGAACAAAGGTGATTTCATAAAGGAAGGAGAAACATGTTTGACATATTTCTTCAGCCAATTCCACTCCCATGGCAACCAGCCCATGTGCACACAGGTCTGCAAGACTGACAGCACCGTGGCAACTGACCCTGAGGAGGTCAAGGTGGAAGTACACCGCTATTACACCAAACTTTACTGTGATACAATGACAGACCCACAAAAATCACAAAATTTATACAAACTTCCAGAATACAAAGCACACTGCCAAACTACAATATTCTAAATATAATTACATGGGATGAGCTTTAAGATACTATACGTGGTGCACCATGCAGGAAATGCCCAGGGTCTGATGGGATACCCTACAAATTTTACAAAAAATATTTTCAACAAATTGCCCCCTCCTATTGGCGTCTATGGACCAGTGCTTGCTGGAAACACGCCTCCTACCTGGTGGCCATGAATAATATGTCATAACCTTATATAAAAAGGAGGACAAATTGGACCTGGCCAACTGGCGTCCAATCGCACTATCTAATACTGACAAAAATTATAACAAAAATTTTAGCAGCCGGATTAGGCGCAATTGCCTCTGACGTCCTATCACCCAACCAATTTGGGTTTATACCAGGGCGCTCAATCTGGAACAACATACACCCTGTTGCAAACATATGTCAGTCCAAAGCAACTGAAGCCCTAGTCTTTAAGGCCAGGAAAAGGCATCTGACCGCGTTAGCTGGCCATACCTAAAGGAATGCCTACACGCTTTCAAACTCCCACCCAGATTCATAAACTGGGCGATGCTCCTCACAGAATCTGCAACCATGGCTGTATGCGGCCCTGGCTTCCTAACTAACAAGATCACACCACACAGAGGGCTCAAATAAGGGGACTCCCTCAGCCTACTACTGTAAAATCTCAGTTTTGATCCACTCCTCCACATAACCGACTCATGCCTCATGGGCATAACTGGACAAGGCCAGCCAACAGTCAAGATACTGGCCTTTGCATATGACTGCGTGGCAGGTATAGCTAACAACAATGTTGCCTGACAGCTGGAACGCACCCTAGAAGAATACTCCATGGTGAGCAACGCATCTCTCAACAAAAGGAAAACAGAAATTATTCTCTTAGGCAAGTACGCTAACAACTGGGCTACAACACCAGAATCTCATACCCCATATGAAGGAAAAACCCACTCATCTTACCCTTTGCATCACCTCCCACCAACACTCCTGTCCGCCACCTTGCGATATGGCTGTAAACAGGTGGATATGCCAATGAGACAATGGAAAGCAACCTACTACAGCGGGTATCCAACCGCGTCACCTCCCTCAAGGGAAGATCCCCAGGACTAACGGGGCGAGTAGCAGTTGCTAACTCACTCATCCTCCCAATACTATGGTACCCTGCCCATGCAATCGCTTTTCACCCACATTTATAGCATCAATCTGCGCGCTCATCCAGGGCTGGCTGTGGCCTGGATCCCATCCTCTCATACGGATGGAAACATTCTTTGGCCCACGCTCAAGCGGAGGCATGGGACTAATAGATTTTGAGAGCAATGCTAAGTGCATCCTGGGTACCTGGATAAAGGAAGTCCTTGCCCCATACCTCCCGCAACAACACTGGTCCAGGGCAGCAAGGACTAACTTCGCACAGGCGCTCAAATTAACCAACCCACATAGCTCACCCAGACTACTATCATACCTTGATAAACACCCTACTGCAACGGGCCCGCATGGAACCCCCCTCACTTCAAATGCATCCTCTGAACCATCCGCCACATGGGATGGACCATAGAGAACACTGGCACTGTGCAGGGAAGGGTTGACCCAGCCCCTACTTTGAATTAAGAAAACCAGAAAACCACCCCCAGAGAGACATGCTTACTATGACCCCAACCATTGCTAGAATCGAATACCTAGATGCGTTGGACATCCCCTACGATTTAACCACACAGAAGACAGTGTGGAGAATGACGCACCACCCACTCCTACAGCCGAGGGTAAGAGCCAACGCCTGGCGCTGTCTGAGAAGGACCTATAAGAAGGCGGACCGCTCGAATTCCCTCCACGCAACCTGTGCAGTATGTGGAGTGGAGGGCTCCCTACATCACCGCCTAGAAATATGCCCCCCAACCAAAGCCATATGGCAGGAAGTCGCGCGCCTGCTTAAGATCTAAAACGAGCAGGAATTTTCTATATCAAAAAGCCTCCTCACGCTCCAGATCGAATCACCAATCCCATCTACCCTCTGCTCCCTAATGATACCCATTGCAATGTGGACAATCCACACCATTGCCTTAGATGCGTTCAGGGGCATGGTCCCAACCATCCATGGGGTTATCAATAGGTTCCACGTCCACTTACTGGAGCACTTCCAAGTCTGGCTCTATGGATATATGAGGCCAAGGCAACAGGCGCTCATAGAATCATGGTTCCCACTCTGGTTCCTCCACACAGACTCCTTCCTTCACACTTGCTCCATAGCGGTGGAAACCCCCTCATATTAGCGCACCAACCCCCATACCTGGCAGTCCCGCTGGTAACAGGGGTAACCTGAGTACCCTGGGGTGCCCAATTTTATATAACTTTGTTTTCCACACATACTCAACAATGCCCGTCCCCTGGTTGGCTTGCCTTGGTTAAATAAAACAGTCAGATGGAACTGTTGGCTATTGAGATATGAGGATCCAAGAATAAGTTGCCGAAATATGAGATGAAATTAGGATCTGTTGGACGAATAACCAGTCAGGATCAAGGGCCTAATATAACCAAGAGTATTGCCAAAGTTGGCAAAGGTAGCCTATACATGAAGAGATAGCACTGCTGGTTGTATAGTGAAGGTCAATACTAATTGGAAGTATTGAGCCTAAGAGAAAATAGTTGCAATGTTCCCAGAGGACCTCTGAACCACTAAATGGTTATGTCCTAAGATTTTGGTCAAGTCCTAGAAGAGGATCACTGTACCAAATGGATGGTTAAATCTTAAGAGGATATAATTTTGAACCATGATAACTGGTAGATCAGATTTTCCTAGTATCCAGTTTGGATGAAGAGGAAAAGAAGGAACTCTGAGCCTTTTTGTAGTTTGCAAGTCCTATTGCAAAAGAAAATACAAAAAGTATATAAAAGATATAAAAGATATAAATTATTTTTATGGTCTATGTGTTTTTGGACCTAAGCGATGAGAAATCCTGATGGCTGAACTGAGGAAATTTCATCTTCAATGAGATGGGATTGCCAGCCAGGTTAACAGATAGTATCAACCTATTAATTAATCGAGAGAAACTCGCTGATCTTTCAGAAGGCCAGCAAGAGGAAGTGCTCAAATTATTTGAATTGTATTGGGAAGTATTCACTCAGGATGACCACGATTTGGATGCGCAAGAGATGTGATCCACAAGGTTGACACTGGGGAAAATTTTCTGATCAGGATGAGACTGATCTGACAATTAAAAGCAGTTAATGCAGTAGTGGAAGATGAAATCAGCAAAATAGTGAAGCATTGACTTCTAGTTCTGTCGTCAAGTCCCTGGTGAGTCCTATTCTAATCATGATGAAAAAGGATGGCTCCAACCGGGTGATGATTGACTACCAAAAGCTGAATCAGATTATGAAGAAGAATTTGTATCCCCTACTAAGAATTGACAAAGCACTAGACTGATTGGGAGAGGTGAAGTATTTCTCTGTGATGGATCTGATCTCAGGATATTGGCAAATTGACTTTCTAAAAGAAGACCAAGAAAAATGCACGATTATTACTGTGCTGGGGCTATACCAACCAATGAGGATGCTCCAGGGTCTATGTAATGCGCCTGCAATGTTCCAGAGGGCCATGGACGCTATATTGAGTGACTTGAAGTTGTCGTGCATCCTGGTATACTTGGATGATATCAATGTGTTAAATAGGACGTTAAATGATCACCTACAATACTTGGAAGAAAAATTCAGGCAATATTCCATGGCTAACCTGAAGATTAAGCTGAGGAAGTGTCATTTCTTCAAAAAAGAGTTGGAATATCTGGGATTAGTGATCAACTCTAATGAATTGCAGCCACAAGCACAGAAGATAGAAGCCATAGAATGGATGGCTGTGCTGAAGTGTGTACAAGACAACCAAGTGTCCCTTGAGATAGTTGGATGCTACAGAAGATATATTTGGGACTTCGCCCAAATAGCTGAGCCCTTATTCCATCTGTTGAAGGATCCAAAAAGGGATTCATATGGAATGAAGAAGCGCAGGAATCCTTTGATCGACTATGCCAGTACTTAATAGATTCTCCAATTCTGAAATATCCATATTTTGATCAAGTGTTTATTATACAAACTTATTTGTTAACAGCGATTGGCACCATACCAAGCCAAGTAGATGAACTTGGGGATGAACATCCAGTGGCATATGTGAGCCAAACACTCTCAGCTGCTGAGAGGAACTACACCATTACTGAGTGTGAATGCCTTGTGGTAATTTACGCCTATAAACAGTCTTGGGTTATATCCACAGATCGCACTTCAAAGTGGTGATTATCCACTCCTTGTTGCATTGGCTCCATAATTTGAGAGAGCCAGATGGACAGCTGACACGATGAGCACTTAAGCTACAGGCGTACAATTACAAGATTGTCCAATGAATGGGGGCTTCTCACCAGCATGTAGATGCCTTATTGCAGTTACCAATGGTACAGATGGTATACTTGCAGGCGGATGAGCTATTTGAGAGAATGGTTGATGGGAGAAATTTGGAATGAGCCCCAAGAAATCCAAGGTACACTTTGGAAAGTAATGGAAAACACTGAGACCATGGATGGACAAGTGTTTAAGATGCTTAATTGGAAGTGGTTATTATTCCCAAAACCATTAGAAAAAGCAGCTATCATTCAAGTCACTCATATGGTTGTTGGGCATGGAGGCCTGAGAAAAGCTGATCATATTCGCCAGTACTTGTCACGATTCTGATATGACTGGACAATAAGCCCTAGGTCAATATGGTGGAATGGATGAAACGCACCGAGTTATTATGAATATGATTAATTGAGCGCTTTGAAATGAGGCAATATTGGGTCGTTGGGAAATTGGCCGAATTGGGCAATTGTGAATTGATGAATGAATAATTGGCGGAACCAATGAGATACAGTAAAGTGAATTACTAAGCCATGGAAGTGGTACCATCCGAAGTCATTACCATACAAGCGGGATGAGATGATTGAGGAAGTTAAGTTGTAAGTAGTTTAGTTTGAGTGTAACAGCAAGAATCCGCTGTATTAAGATATTAAATAAGTGAGAGTTGAGTGAGCAAGTGCGCCATATTTATTTATTTATTAGTTTATACTGTTGTGTTAAGGACAATGATCATCATATCTTTTTTACTAATTGATCAGTGAGTCAAACCCTGTGCAAATATCCATTGGCGTATCTTCCAATTACTGCCAATTTTATAACAGTGGTGCTCACTACAGGGGGCCCATTGACAAATAACAATACAATGAAAACTCAGTTGCCAGCTATGTTGCATTCAGGTCGTTTTGATAAGGGATCTGCACAAAATGCTAGTCCTTTTGCATATGAGGAGTTGAGACTCATGTTAGATACTGTGCTCAAAAGGCAAGAGGATTTTCTTCAGAATGTTTACAGTGATAATTTGCCGCCATTTGATTGTGAACTAAATATTCATGGGTTCCTTCTCTGATTTGAGTTTGCAACTGAAGGTACTTCAGATTGATGAAGGGCGAAATTATTGCTCTCCTCTTTGGATGTTGGGAGTGCTGATAAAGTCGTTTGTTACCTCTCAGCTAGTTCCATTTCCTACCATGAAGTTAAGGAGATGGTGCTGTGGTTGTTCGGCGAATCTGCAAAAATGTTGCAGCGAAAAGCTGAGTTTTTAACCATTAAGTTTCAACATAATGAGACCCTCACTGCATTTACTGATCGATTCTCAACAGAAGCTCATGTGTTAATTGGGGCAGGAGTTTTAACTGAATGTGACACAATCATAGCGTTGACCAATGCTGTCAAACCATACCAAGAGCTTTTTAATGCTTTGGCTCCAAATTAGGGGTTGATGTACCTTAGTTTAAACATGTTCAAATTCTACGCCAGCTATCTACTACCTTCCCTCCACCAAGTATAGAGTAAAACCCTATTGCCTCCGCTGCTAGCTTTATTTATATAGAGGAATAATCCCTCCCTGTTAGGCGCCTGGTTGGCATTCCCTGGCCTTATTATCATCAGCCTCGTTTTCAACCATGTTGCCAACAGGAGTTCACCTCCCAGGATGAGCCTGGTTACACTGTTTGATACCAGTCCACCTTTTTGGGTGGCCCATTTTACAACACTCAAGGATGCAGGTCTCATAGGGTTAATTGCTTTTTGTGTGGTTATCTGGGGCACCTGGCTAGGAGTTGTCATAATCATCGGGTTTGGTACCTATTATGGGAGCAGTATAATCAGGGAAAATTCAGAGCGGAGTAGATATGGGAATCACTACCTCTGATAATCTTACTCAAAACGTCCCATCTGAACCTATTCCTACAAAACCAGCTGATGTTTCCTGGTACGATGATGCTTTTCTGTATCAGCAGCCAGTTGGAGGGGTACATGTGGTAACACAAATGCAATTAATGGATACAGCAGAAAAGGGATCCTCGATGCAGGTTGAGCCATATGCGTGCCAAATGTTCAACCAAATTTCCCTTGAAAAGGTAGACCCCTCCTCAGATGCACCTTTTTTGTAAGCAGTAAGCGCCGCTCTTCAAGTCAAAACTATTATCAAACAATACCCAGAATTGGTAAAGGGATTGAATGTTTCCTTGGAAACAGGGATTCTTTAGATGTACATCTTATAAACAGTCAAGATGTGTCTTACTCTGAATGTACTTACTGTAATCTGGTTGTAGCTAAGACCCAAGTCCGTGCCATCAAAGATACCGGTGCCCCTGTCAATATAGTCTCTACCAAATTGGTGGCCATGTTGGAATTAAAAACAGATGTGGAACACCGGATGGTATAAGCACTGCTGGAGTGGAAAATTCAGTCTCTGAGGGAGCATAGAGTGTGCTTCCGCTGCAGATTGGTTCTATTGTTGTGGTAGCCACAGCTATAGTGTTATCAAATAGCCATTATAATCTGCTAATCAGAACAATTTCTTTAGACACTATGGGGCTGTCATTGATATAACGAATGAGACTTTTGAAATATTGGGTCAGTGCATTTCAATTCACTTCACCTCTAGCGGAGTGCCAAATAATCTGGTGCATATGGGGAATATCAATCTAGCGTATAGTGATGGAGTAATCCCAGTATGCTACTGGCAATTAAAGAGTGAAGCCTGGGCCCTTCCTCAAAAGATTTATGAATATCAAGGGTTGCCGCTGAGAGCAGCCGGATCTATATCTATTCCATCTGGGCATCAAGTAATACTGAACACTGAGTTGGTGGTTAAAAATCCAGACAGACTCTATGGGGAGGTTATTGGGCCATATCAGCAATCACGGTTTGAGCCCCGCGTGGCCTTGGGCATTATATTACAAGGGCAAGGGAGATCAACGTTTTACTTGCAAATCTACAAATGGTACCCCTGCAAATCCGCCGCCACCAAATAGTGGCATACTTACACTTAATCCCCTCGAGGAGGTTCCATCAGTTTATGAATTTGGGTCACTGGAGGAATTTGGTATGCTTTTAAAACACCGCTCAATGTAATGGCTGTTGTATCCTGCGATGAGTTAAGGGGCTGTCAGAACCACATAAGGATAGGGCAATCGCTTTATTTCAAAAATATAAAGGGATTTTTGCTTTTGATGACCACGATTTAGGATGTGCGCGGGGGGTGGTTCATAGGCTGGACACTGGAGATCATCCTCCCATCAGGTCAAGGCTGATCCGCCGATCAAGGGTGGCAGAAGAAGTAGTAACTGATGAAATTGACAAGCTATTAGCGCAAGGGATGCTTGAACCATCCAAGAGTTTGTGGGCTTCACCCATTATGATTGTTAAAAAGAAGAATGGCACCAACCGCGTAGTAATGGACTGAAAGCTCAACAGCATCCATAAAAAGGACTCCTATCCCTTACCACGGATTGATGATGCTTTGGATTGACTGGGAGGAGCTCAGTTCTTCTTAGCTATGGATCTGATTTCAGGGTACTGGAAAATTGAGTTGTCACCAGCGGAGCTAAAGAAGTGCACTGTAATCACATCTAAAGGTCTTTTATAACCAACTAGGATGCCACAAGGGCTGTGTAACGCCCCAGCTACGTTTCAACGAGCAATGAATACTAAACTGGGGGACTTAAAACTGTCATGTGTCCTTGTATACCTTGACAACTTTAATGTTTACTCCTGAACCTTCTCTAAACAACTCGATCATCTAGAAGCTGTGTTCCGCCAGCTTGCTGAGGCCAACATATAGATCAAACCTCATAAATGCCACTTTTTTAAGGACCATCTGGATTACCTGGTGTTCATGATTGATGCCACAGGGCTGCGACCTCAACCAGCCAAGGTGGAAGCTATACGTAAAATGACTCCACTCAACAGCAAGCGGGATATACAGGTATTTTTGGGAATGGTCAGATATTACCAGCGCTTCAACCCTAACTTCAGCTGTATTGGGGGCCCACTATTTGAGTTATTAAAGAAGGACACCATTTTTAAATGGACAGAATGGCAGCAACGTGCTTTTGATATGCTTCAAATGGCACTGATCAGCTCATTGGTGTTATGCTATCCTAATTTTTAAAGAGAGTTATCTTTCAGATGGATGCATCCCTTTCTGCTGTAGGAGCAGTCCTATCCCAAAAAGACGAGGAAGGGGAAGAGCATTCTGTAGCATATTGCAGTCATAGCTTGAACAGCCATGAACGCAATTACACTGACTGAGCGCAAGTGTTCTGCGGTGATCTACGTGTATAAAGAATTTCAGGTGTACTTGCATGGGGTGAAATTCAAAGTTGTAATGGATCATGCCTCACTACGCTGGTTACAAAATCTGAAGGAACCGGAAGGGCGCTTGGCCCAATGGGCTCTTAAATTGCAGGCATACTTTTTTGAAATTCTTCATTGACCTGGAGAAAAACACCAGAATGCCGATTGTTTATTGAGATTGCAACAATTGCAGTTATGGCAGATTTAAGTGATATAATGATTGATAAAATGATCTGCAGGAAGTATGACGGTGAACCACCCCAAGTGATCAAAGCAATAAATTAAATGAGAGAGAATACCTTCCAACGGAATAGGGAACTGTACAAGTGGATCAGCAATTCTATGGTGAATTTTCTGCTGCCTCATTCCAAGCAGAAATTATTATGAGCACCCATAAGGTAGTCGGACATGGTGAGTGCATAAGACAATGGAGCTGTTGCGCCCTCAGTACTATTGGTAAAGTATGAACTTTGATGTGCTTGAAACCATTTCCTGTTGCCATCAGTGCCGAGTGGAGAAGCCATTCCGCCATAAGACTTCATATCAGGTAGTGAAACCACACTTTGCTTGGCATACTGTTTCTCTGGATGTTGTTGGTCCCTTGCCAACAGGATCTAACCGGTGTAAGTACATTCTTGTGGCTATTGAGAACTTGACCTGGTGGGTTAAAGCAAGGGCAATACGAGATTTGGGGCAGTTACAGTGGCCAAGTTTGTGATTGAGTGTCTTATTCAGTCACACGGCTGCCCTCAGTTTATTCTCACTGATAATAGAACAAACTTCACCTCGCACATCCTCCCCAAACTGAACGAGCTTATGGGTATCCGCGGGGTTCTAATGACCCCATACCACCCCAAATCTAGTGGATAGGTCGAACATGTGAATGGGACTCTGATGACTATCCTGCAAAAATTAGTAACGGATCAACCATCTGATTGGACCTCCCTTCTTTCCACTGCTGTTTTTGCCTATAACATCAGTTACCATTTTGCCATGGAGAAGAGTCCCTTCCAACTACTATATGGCTGACACCCAGCTCTTCTGGTCTTATCTTATTTATGTGTGGAAGACACTGGCGGAGTGGAGCCCCACCGCTATTTGACTAACCTTGCAAGCATTCTGATCAAATTGCAAACTGAAGCCTATTCATTCAGCTCTTCCAAGAAAATCAGGAATCAGGACGCGGATCAGGTATGTCAAAGCAGGTTAGCGCAGTTCAAGGAAGGTGACATGGTTCTCTTTCATGACCAGCATGGGTTTGGGCGGAAACACAAGCTGGCCAGTATATGGATTAGTCTGTTCGAAATCATTTAGAAAACTGGGGCAAAGCATATACTATCAAGGACCCTGTTAGCTGTTAAATCATCAACAGAGTGCATGCAAAGTTCCTCCGATCATACAAACATTAGGAGCTTAATCGTCCAGTCAAGGAGGGGGTAATGTCGCGATTCCAATATGACTGGACAATAAGCTTAAAGTCAATATGGTGGAAAAGGATGGAATACGCCGATTTGTTATTAATATGATCAATTGAGCGCCTCAAAATGAGGCGATATTGGGTTGTTGAGAAATTGGCCAAATTGGGCAATTGTGAACTGATGAATGAATAATAGGTGGAACCAATGAGATACAGTAAAGTGAATTACTAAGCCATGGAAGTGGTACCATCTGAAGTCATTACCATACAAGCGGGATGAGATGATTGAGGAAGTTAAGTTGTTAGTTTAGAGTGATTGTAATAGTAGGAATCCTATATTAAGATATTAAATAAAAGAGAGTTTTGAGGGAGCAAGTGCGCCAAATTTATTTATTTATAAAGTTTATTCTGTTGTGTTGAGAACAACGATCATCATATCTTTTTTTCTAATTGATCAGTGGGTTAAACCCTGAGCAAATATCCATCGGCGTATCTTCCAAATAGTGCCGATTTTATAACAGTAATACTAAAGGGAGTTAATCAACTACAATGTCACTGACTGTCTTGATTGTTGTGTGGAGTGCCAGCTGCACAAGCCACATAAGAATACAACTGGATACTGACTGGTCCACCCTGGATTTGCCTGGCATATGGTGTCCATTGACATAATGAGTCTGCTGACAATGAGCACAGGGGGAGTCAAGTACATAATAGTTGCCATCGACCATCTGATGAGATGGGTCAAGATGAAGGCCCTGGCGAAAGTAGATGCTACCAGTACCGCAAGGTTCATCCTGGATCAAGTAGTATAATGACACATATTTCTGCAGGTCCTGCTTAGCAATAACGGACAAAATTCATGTCTCATGTGATCCTATGCTTAAAGAGATAATGGGGATCCAAGGAGTCGTATCTAAACCCTACCAGCTGGAGATGAATGGACTGGTAGAATGAGTGAATGGAACGCTGGCCATGACACTGAGGAAGCTGGTTGCAGAAAGAACTCCCATGTGGGGAACATACCTGAGTTTGGTGACATTTGCCTACAATATCAGTTATCATACAGCAATGGAAAAAAGCCATTTAAGTTTTTATATGGGAGGAAGGCCGCGTTGCCACCAATTTTATACTCAGTTATGGAACCAACATCGGGGAAGAGTGCCAAACAGCTCTTGAACTGACTGAAGAGCATCCTAGTTAATATGCAATTGCAAGCATTTGATACTACATGAAGAAAAGGATATGAGCAAAATTGATGGACAATAAGAAATGACCAGCCTTAGCAGAATATCGTTTAAGCAAAAGTGTAGCTTATTGTGATATGCATGGTCTCAGAAGAAGAAACAAACTAGATGTGTTGTGGTTAGGTCCATTTGAAATTAAACCAAGATGGTGACTGACGCCCTTTCCATCAAGAATCTCCTGGATGGAAAAGTTGTAAATCGAGGCCATGCTAAGTATTTTAAGCAATGGATTAATGAAAAAAGAGACCCCAAAGGACTGATAAACCATTAAGTTGGTCATGTCCTAATGATTAAGTCAAGTCCAAAATTAAGGACCTCTGAACTATAGAAAAATGGTAGATTTAAGTACCCTGGACCCATTTTGATAGAAAAAAATAAAAAGATGGACCGCTGAACCAAAGAAAGATCAAGTCCCATGGAAAAAAGAAAAAGAAAAATAAATGATTGATAAAAGATATTGGAAAAAAAGATTATAAAACGCATAGAAAAAATTGATATAGTTATCTAATTTTATTTTTATTGATTGTCCTCAATATGGGGATGATTCCGCCTATGTCACCTCTTGGGGGAGGGAGGATGGATCACAGTAGGAATGAATAGCCCATAAAAATTGATGTGAGATTGGACGCTAGCGAGGGATAGACCTACATGAAACCAAGTTTTTGAGCGGACGCAGATTCCTGCAAGGAAGAGACTGGGGAAGAGAATTGAAATTTCAGAAGATGTTAATCGCAAAACCCCAGAGCGGGGAGGAAAGCTACAGTATAAAAAGAGGCAGTCAGTGAATAACCCCGAGTAATCCTGATATGGTACTGGAGCTGGAAGATTAGTCTTGAGCGCCTGACGATGGGGTTCATCAAGAACACCAGATATATGGGCCAGCAGTGAACAAGGGATGCTTGATGGGAGTTGCCAAATCATGCCCCCTACTAAAGCCATCAGCAGAAAATAATGATGGGAAGCGCCAGAGACAAGATAGTTGTACAGGGAGCAAATGGCATCCTGCAAGCGATGACTATGGGCTTCTTGGAAGCTGAAGCTGAAAGACAGTGAAACCTGGGAGAGGCTGGAAGCTTTGTGGACCATTTTTAAAGAACTTGGCTGGCAAAGCAAAGAGCATAAGCAGCGATATCCTGATCTAGGATGTTCTTAAGATTGAAGGATTCAGTGCTAGGGACAAAGCCTCAGTGACTTGGGCCCATAGTTCAGCATAGGAGAGCTCAAAATGAATACTGTTACCAATGGTGAGCTTGGTAGCCAGGACAGCGGGTTTGTAGTATTGTTTGAGTCAGAATGAGTAACTCAGGAAGCAGTTCTGACCTGGCAAGAAAAGAGCGATCAAGAGCGGAAAGGTATAATCTCAGGAGAATCCACAATGATGGTCAGTGCATCTGCAAAAGGAGCCAAATACAGAAGAGTTTTGAAATCCAGCTCTGGAATTGACGACAGAGGAAGAATCAGCTGAGCGTTGTTCAAAATGATCACAAGCCTGGTTTTGGAGGGATTGGTTACCATCTGGTAATTTAACGAAAGGACTAGCTGCTGGCGCCAGACTAAGCGTATGAGTCCTGGAAGGATTATAGAAGAGGTTCCGTCATGCATTCTAACTCATCTGATGGAAGAGTCAATGATCTTGATCAGACAAACTGTTTAGAAGCTTCTGGTACCGCAACTCAGAATTTGACATATGAGCTGGATGAGAGGGAGATGTCAGACTTATATGGAAGTCGACATTATGCACTCTACAATCCATTACATCCATTTTTGGAGAAATTATTCTCAAAAATTAATGGGATAAGCTCTCCAAAAGAAGAATCAAGAAAGACTTGAGCCAAGAGGTTATGAGAGAAAAAAACAAGGGCAAACATAAATAAGTATTCTTAGTTAAGTTGTGAAACAAACATTGATGGTGAGAGTCTCAAGTCTAGGACAAGGAGAAAATCAGGAAATTTAGGACGCTGGACAAAGCATCCTAAATATGTCAGCAGGTCGTATGCCCTGACGGGGGGAAAACTGGATCCTGGGACTAATATCATCACAAGTAAATTGATCAGCACAGTACGACATTAGATTGTGGGGACTGTGCTATGAGTAAGTGGTAGTGAGGAGTAAGTGGAAGAGAGCTGCATGCCAAAGGTCGTCCCAAGTAGCATTGAGTATTGACAATCATACTCTGCTTGAGCCAATGCAGTATTCGACCTTGTGTCCAAAGCAGTGTTCTCATGCCCCAGTCCTTTTCTCTCTGGAAATTTAGGCAATAGGGGGGGTTTGTTGGAATTTTTGCCCATATTCCCAGCCTGCTAGATTACCAGGTATGTTAGGGGACAATCTCCTAATGCGAGGTGAATTGTAAGATGGTGGACCCTAATTTTGGAGTAATTAGGTTTGGGGGATTTTGGGATATTCGCATGGTCATATCCAATGGGGATCAATCTGGAAAAATACTTAAGCTCTCTTCAGGCGGAGTTGCTGACGAAATAGGGTATCTGATGCTGATTAACTATCAGGTGTACCAATTGGGATCAGTCAGAGTTCATCACTGACTGATTGGGAAAGAGTAGCAAGTTGCAAGGCAAGTGATGTCGCCTGCAACTAGCATATCAGTCAGTAATGAATGACCTTCCTTAATGGGTAATAGTCCCATTACCTAAGCAGGTCATAAGCCAAATATGGTTGGTTCACTTGGATTGAGAGGAAAACGTTAGGGACACGTTTTCCGACTCTTTCCATTTAGGTCTCAAGGATTTCCAATGACAGAATCCTAATCAGGATGGGGAAGACCATCGCTGCCAAGACGAGAATGGGTGATTCAATAGCAACAGCTGCCATTTCATCAAAGAGGTGTCAACCAAGGGTTAGACAACCAAATCCACACTATAAATTCCGTAGAAATCACTCATAATAAAAAACAGCATTTATGAAAACAGGTAGTAAAACCAGAAGTATATAGTTTTCATCAAGTATATAGTTTAGGTAGTAAACTATTGTCAACTTTCAATTGTTCTATTCTTCTCAAGGATATTAATGCTGTGTATGATAATTGGGAGACTCTTAGGGAAAAGAGTAAAGATCTGAGCGGGGATCTAGAGAAGAAGGAGAAACAATCTGGGATAGCTGACAACTATGTGTTGGACTGAAGAGACTGTCACCAGGGAATCTCAGAGAAGATCTTGTTGGACAGAATGAGGGAACGAATCCCTAGATCACAACATCTCAAGTATTTCAGGTGGGAATAATGGCTGAGCGTTGTGCTGATATATAAGTTTTTTACTCAACTACGGATAATAGTCATCATACTATTATCAACCAATAATATCATATACTATACAACGCGGACAAATTCCACAAGAACCAAACCTGGTCAGTAATAAGTTTATTGGGTTTGTTTGCTGATAATAACCCAAGAACAATAAATTTTTACACCATATGTCCGGCGTTCTTGACAAAAGTCATTGACAAGCACTAAAGACCAATCTTCTAGCTCTGGTTCCATCTGAGATTAATTGGGGTTATTTGCCAACTGCATCTTCTTGTACTTCTTCCCTTCCCACTCCAGGGTATCAAGTTTGGTTTCTTCTGACATTTTAATTTCCCTTCCACTAGTTGTTTTCTTGCAGGGATCTGCATCCACTCAACAAACTTGGTTTCATGTAGGTTTAATCCTTGCTAGCGTCCAATCTCACATAGATTTTGATGGGTTATCCACTCCTACTGCGATCCATCCTCCTCCCCTAAGAGGTGACATAGGCGGAATTATCTCTGAATCAAGGATAATAAATAAAAAATAAATTTTTTAAAATATATTTCAGTTTTTTATGTAGTTTTTAATAATCTTCTTTTTTTCCAATTTTTTATTAATTTTTTATTTTTTTTCTTCTTTTTTCCCATGGAACTTGACCTTGTTTCAATTCAGAGGTCCATCTTTTGTTATTTTATCCCAAACTGTATCCTAGATATACTTAGATCTACCAGTTTTTTATGGTTCAGAGGTCTAACTTTTTTAAGACTTAACTATTAAGATTGGTCCAGAGGTCCTTTTTTTGGACTTGACTAAATCATTAGGACATAACCAACTTAATGTTCCTCAGTCCTTCAGGATCTCTTTTTTATTATATTTTTTTCCTTGATCCATCGCTTTTAATACTTAGCATGGACTTGATTTACTACCCTTCCATCCAAGAGGTTCTTGAGGGGGTAGGCGTCAGTTATTTCATCTTTGCAATAATCTTGAACAGACCTGACCACTATGCATCCAACTTGTTTCTTCTCCCAAAACCATGCATATTGAAATAGGCAACTATTTTGCCTATTTGGTATTCTGATAAAGCTGGTCAGTTCTTATCATCCATCATTTTTGCTTGTATACTTTTCTTTAAAGTCATATTAAATGCTTGCAATTACACTTCAATCAGGATATTCATCAATCAGTTCAGGTACTGCTTGGCACTCATCACCAATGTTGGTTACACCACTGAAATAAAATCAGCGGTAATGCAGCCTTCCTCCAATATAGCAACTCAATTGTCATTTTTCTCATCACTGTATGATGACTGATATTGTAGGCAAACGTCACCAAACTAAGGTATGTTCCCCACATGGGAGTTCTTTCTGCGACCAGCTTCATCAGCGTTGTGGCCAGCATCCCATTAACTCATTCCACCAGTCCATTCATCTCCGGCTGGTAGGGTACAGACACGACTCCTTGGATCCCCATTATCTCAATTAAACATAGGATCATATGAGACGTGAAATTAGTCCCATTGTTGCTCAGCAGGACCTGCGGGCATCAATGTCAGCATTTTACTTGATCCAGGATGAACTTCGCAATACTAGTAGCACCTACTTTCTTTAATGCCTTTGTCTCAACCCATCTCATCAGATGATCAATTTCAACTAATTTATACTTGACTCCCCATGTGCTCATTGTCAGCAGTCACATCACATCGATGGACACTGTATGCAAGTAAATACAGGGGGGCCAGGCAGTATCCAGTTGTATTCTTATATGGCTTGTGCAGCTGGCACTCCACACTACAAGCTAGACAGTCAGTGACATTGTAGTTGATTGACTCCCAATAGTAATACTGGCAAATATAATCAGTCATTGTCATAATTCAAGATAATAAATTAATTGAATTTCCCCTTTCAAATTAGGCTGTACAAAATCAGTCATCAGACCTAACTGAGTTAAATCTATTTAAGGATCCTCCTCCCCTATTCTTGATTCACATGGGGTGGCGTTTCCACCCATTTGGTCAGGTGAGCAACACCACCCATTGAGGATGCCCACAAGGAAGCCATTCCGGTAGATCAGTAAAGATCCTGAATGGATGAGGCCCTGACGATCACAAAGGCCCCGAGTTCCAACACACAATATAAATATCAAATCCTTCTAAGCCTAATAAAATATCAAATAACTTACCCAGCTTTCCGCTTCCTTCTTAACCTTTTCTACAAATTAGAAGCTTTGAACCACATTCAGACCTCAGCGCCAGTCCAGAGAACTGTAGCGCCAACAAGAGTGGTGCTCACTACAGGGGACTCTGAGATGTCCCAAGTGAAAATGTCTATCACAATGGAAAATACTATAAGCCTAGGAGACTAAACCTCTGGTTGGTTGAAAATTGTTACACAATAGGTTAGTACCTCACGGCATGAAATACCAGCCGCTCAATCTGAATCATTAGAATTTTGAGCCATTTTCTAGTTCACCCTGCCTTCTATTGATGGAAGTCAGTACCAACTTCAATATGAAAACCCTAACGAGGTAATCCCCCAACTAATAAATGGCATCTACTCTGCAGGTGCCCGCACTAGTCATTCCCACACCTCCGCCATTCCCTCTATCATGCGGGACCTTTATGACTCAGTCCAGCTGCCACCAGCAGAACTCACATTGGGCCCTGAACGTTACCTCCGCCATTTTGTTCACCCCGCCATCCATCATCTGCTACAACTAGTTGGGTTGCACCATCAAGAAGTCGTACACAAACTGGGGCTCTCAGGTCCTACACACCCATCTCGTCAATTTCTATAATACAGCCTCCTCCTTCATCCATGACAATCATGAGGCCCTAATTGATAATTGACGGTTGATTAATGAAGTTTGAGACCAGGAAATGGTGTTAGATCACAGGATCTTCAGGTATCTTGAGGATGAACTGCATCAGAACGTCCAACACCTTGAGACAACTTGGAATTGATGCCTTCTCCAAGTCAAGGATCTGGTAGGGACCCTACAATAACACTATCGAGAGCTGGCCTCCCACAACTATCCATCTAGGGGCAAAGGTCCTGAAGGGCCTCGGGGGCCTGAAGGCCCCATGGGGCGTGGGGGCCAGAAGGTCCCCGTGGACCCCCCAGTCCCCCAGGTTCCTCAGCTCCCACCGCTTCTGGCCCCAAGGACCCCTGGCGGAAGGATGCGATGACAGCCTTGGCTGTTTTATGTGAACAAATTTGAAATGTAGCCAAAGGATGTAGACTCCAAATGGATGGGGTCCACCTATCACTTAGAGTCTCCTAGATGCCCTATCAGATGAAATGGGCAACATAAGTATTTTTGCTGAGCTCACCAATGTCTGCATCTCTCAGCTGGAGCAAATCTGTTGAGGGTTTGAGACCTGCCTGACCACCCTCGAAGACCAATTTTACCGCCAACAGGCTGACATAAAATCCTCAAAAGAGAAAGTTGTGGACAAGGTTTCCGTTTCCTCACTCAACCAAAAATTGGGACGATGTACAAGAAAAACTTGAAGGCCTATGACGCCGGCTAGACCAACAGGGCCCCACAACTATGCAGAAACTGAAATTTCAGAGCCAACACCTATCCCTGGTGTTTACACCCTCTCCACTCCTCTGGTAACTAACTTTAAACCTTTTTTTAAATAGAGGTTCATTCCCAGCCAGGAGAGCATTGCATCCTTCTTGTATGCTTACAAAAGCTCCATGGAGACTACTGACCAACAAAGGGTAAAACATATCCACTCCTGCCTGGATAGCATGGCCCAGGAGATCATGACCCCTCATTTGAAGGAGTGCTCCACGTGGGATCAGGTCCACATGGCTTTAATTCAAGAGTTCAGAAGCATCTAAACCTTAGCCAACCAAAAATAGGCCTTCATGGGTATCCGATTAAACATATGAGAAAGCCCCACGGAGTTCGCCTGCCATTTCTATGCCCAAGCTCAACCCTTAGTCACCACGAATTGTATCACCCTGGATGATGCTATTACTGCTTTCATTTCAGTGTTAGGATCTTACCATGAGGTTCAGATGAATATGATTGGCCAGAAGAATGGGTTTACCTGCATCTGAGAAATTAAGGAGGCCCTTAATGAGAACCTATGTAGACTCTGCACTCTAAGGCTACCTCCACTGGCCCCTCTAACCATCCTAGAGTCCACATGGTCAAAAACCAGAAAAACCCTCAATCCAAATGTACTTACTGTAATGGTTCCAGGCACAGCGCCAAAAACTGCTGGAAACGACTTTCCAAGGAGGAGGGAAAAGGACAGTCAGCATGAAGGATGAGGCACTTCATACTTACGACCCCACTCAGCATCAAGAACCCTCTGTAACCATAGACAAACTAGGAGCTACGGCATCTGGGGATGAAGTTTTGGTATCTAATGATAATAAAGAAATTGATACTGATTACTATTCTTCTGATGACACTCCCATGTTCCTCACTCTGCCGCCCCAGTTTGGAAGCCTAGACACTGGGTCACAGTTTGAGTTCATAAGATACCAGTCCATGCATAGTTGACAGTGGCTCCCCCATGAATTTCATATCCTCCAATCTGATGAAATGCGTTGTTATAATTTGAACAGTATCACTAGGATCCGTCAGGGTGTTTGCACAGGTTGAATCCACTGAGCAACGGATGGATGATATGGGGATTGTCGGTCCTTCAGACACACTTGAAAATATATTTAAAATAGAAGCAATTGCCCCAACCAAATCTTTTATTTATTTTTATAATTAGAGCTATCTTTTTCTGTCCCATTTCTTCTTCGCTACAAACAACCTACCTCCTCTCAATCGCCCATTTCGCTTATATACATCAGCTTCAGGCGATACTATTTCTCATTGCTTGGGTTATTCTATTCTTCCAATTCTCCTCGAATTTGGCTTGTTTTTCTTAATCCTCTATCACTCTATTTGTAGGTGATTTACTTCATATTCATTAAATGTTGACATCGCCTTATATAGAGGCGATCCAATAAACTCACTACATCCAATAAAGACCTGTTATATCCCAATATCGCCTCATCTAGAGGCACTCAAATAATTGTAACTGATACTATGTTTGGCGGATTCTGCCCAGCTATCCCACAACTATCATCCAGTCATATCAAAATCATGACATTACCCCCTCCTTAATTGGACAATAAGATCCTATTGTTTGTAAGGTTGGAGGAACTTCACATGTACTTGGTCAATGATCTTTCTTGTAGGATCCTTGATAGTATATGTGTCGACTCCAGTTTTCTCTATTACTTCAAATGGACCAACTCAAATACTAGCCAGCTTGTGCTTCCACCCGAATCCATGCTGATCGTGAAAGAGAACCATATCACCTTCATTGAATGGCGCCAACCTGCTATGACATACCTGATCAGCGGCCTGATTCCTAATCTTCTTGGACAAACTGAAGGAATATGCTTCAGTTTGTAGTTTGATCAGAATTTTTGCGAGGTTAATCAGATAGCGGTGAGGCTCTAGTCTGCTAGTGTCTTCTACACACGCATAAAGAAATGCTGGAAGAGCTGGGTGTCAGCTATATAGTACTTGGAAGGGGCTCTTCCCCGTGGCGGAATGATAACTAATGTTATAAGCAAACATGGCGGTAGAAAGGAGAGAGCTCCAATCAGAAGGGCGATCCATTACTAATTTTTGTAGTATGTTCACCAGCTTTCCATTCACCCATTTGAGCATTCCATTGGACTTGGGGTGGTATGGGGTCATCAGAACCCCGCGGATTTCATAAGCTCATTTAGCTTGGGGAGGATGTGTGAGGTAAAGTTGGTGCCATTATCATTGAGAATAAACAGAGGGCAGCCATGCCACTGAATAGTGCATTCCAACATGAATTGAGCCACCATAACTGCCCCAAGTCTCATATTGCCCTTGCTTCAACACACCAGGTCAATTGGTTGATAGCCACTAGAATGTACTTACAACGGTTGGCATCTGTTGGCAAGGGGCTGACAACATCGAGGGAGACCATGTGCCAAGCAAAATGTGGTTTCATAAACTGATATGACATCATACTGTGGAATGGCTTCTCCACTTAGCACTGATGGCAACAGGAAATAGTTTCGAGCACATTGAAACTCATACTTTCCCAATAGTATTGTGGGTGTAACAACTCCATAGTCTTATGCACTCCATCATGCCCAACTGCTCTGTGAGCACTCATAGTGATTCCCAGCTGTGCTGAGGGCTATGGGAAATTCACCTTAGAATCGGCAATTTGTTTGTACAGTTCTCCATTCGATTGGAAGGTATTTATGCACATTTTATTTAACACTTTAATTACTTTAGTTGGTTTGTCATCATTTTTCCGCTGAGCATCTTATCATACATCATGTCGCTGAGGTCTGCTGTCACCGCAATAGTTGGTAATCGAGATAAACAGTTAGCGTTCTGATGCTTCGCTCCTGGCCAATGAAGAATTTCAAAATCATAAGCCTGTAACTTGAGAGCCCATCAAGCCAACCGTTCTTCAGGTTCTTTGAGGTTCTGTAACAAGCGTAATGATGTGTGATTGGTTATGACTTCATTTTACCCATGCAGATAGACTCTGAATTGTTTATATGCATAGATTACTGCTAAGCACTCTTACTTGGTCACAGTATAATTACGCTCATGACAGTTTAGACTACGACTACAGAACGCAACAGGATGTTCTTATCCCTTATTGTCTTTCTGAGAAAGTACTTCCCCAACAGTGGAAAGGGACGCATCCATCTGAACTATAAACTCTCAGTTGAAGTTTGGATATCACAATACTGGTGCACTGCTCAACGCCATACAAAGTGCATCAAAAGTGGATTGATGACGTTCCGTCCATTCAAACACATCATCTTTCTTTATCAAACTCGAATAATGGCCCCTGTTACAGTTAAAATTGGGGATAAAGCGATGATAGTAACTGACCATTCCCAAAAATACCTGTATGTTGCGCTTACTAGTGGGTTTAGTCATATAACTGATGGCCTCCACCTTAGCCGGTTGTGGCTGCAGCCCAGTTGAGTCTACCACAAACCCCAGGTATTCCAGCTGATCTTTGAAAAAGTTACACTTTCAAGGTTTAATTTTAATGTTCGCCTCAGCCAGCCAGCAGAATACTGCTTCAAGGTGGTCGCGGTGCTCTGAAAAGGTTGAGAGAAAACGTTAATATCATTGAGGTATACTAGGATGCATGACAGTTTCAGGTCACCAAGAAGAGTGTCCATAGCACGCTGAAATGTAGCCGGGGCGTTGCACAGTCCTTGAGGCATTCATGTTGGTTAAATAGGCCTTTAGAGGTGATCACAGCACATTTTTCCTGTTCCACCAAGGGTAACTCGATTTGCCAGTAGCCAGATATTAAGTTCATCAAAGAAAAGTAGTGAGCACCCCCTAATTGGTCCAGAGCATCATCAATTCTGGGCAAGGGATATGAACCCTTTTTTGTAATACTGTTGAGCTTCTGGTAGTCTATTACTACACGGTTAGTGCCAACCTTCTTTTTTACAATTAGAACAGGTGAAGCCCATGGACTCTTGGATGGTTCAAGCATCCCTTGTTGTAATAACTTGTCAATTTCCTCAGTAACCACATCTTCCGGTGCCTGAGACTGGCAGATCAGCTGAGACCTTATCAGAGGATGATTGTTGGTGCCCAACCATTGGACCACCCCCTAGCACACCCTAAGTCATGATTGTCAACAGCGAAAATCCCCTTGTATTTCTGAAATAATGCTATTGCTTGGTCTTTTTGTTCATCCAATAATCCCGTTAAATTACTCCATGGTTCCACCATTAGTACATCAGCTGATGTTTTGAGTGGTAGTTCAAACAAATCCAATGATCCAAAATCATGAACCTGATGGACCTCTTCTATGGGAATCAGATATAGATATGCTACAGTTTGGTGGCGGCGGATTTGCATTGGTTTGCTCTGCAGGTTTGCTAACAAAACCTTAATCTCCCCATGTCCCAGAAGTATATTCCCTGAGCCACGTGCGGCTCAAACCGTGTTTGATGATAGAGCCCAATAACTTCCCCGTATAACCCACTTGGCACTTCCACCTCTAACTCAGTATTTACTAATACTTGATGGTTGGAAGGGATAGATATGGGTCCTGCCGCTCGAAGAGATATCCCTTGATATTCATAAATCTGCTGAGGAAGGGCCCGAGTTTTGCGCTTCAGTCTATGGTAGCAAACAGGCCATACCCCGTCACTGTAGGCGAGGTTAATATGACTTGTATGCACCGGATCCTTTGGTATTCCAATAGTAGTAAAGTAAATTGGGATTTGCTGACCCAGAATGGTGAGGGTCTCCTCTGTCATATCAATGACAGCCCCAAAATGACACAGGAAAGTGATTCCAATTAAAAGGTCATAGTTTTCATTTGGTAACACAATTGTTGGAGCCACAATGAAAATGGACCCAAAGTGCAGAGATAGCACACTATAAGCTCCCTCAGAGACAATGCTTACTGCTCCAGAAGTTCTGTAAACCTTACAATGGTCCACATCAGGTTTCAACGTCAATTTTGCATTAACTTAGTGTAAACTATGTTGACTGGAACACCAGTACTTATTATAGCGTGAACTCTATTTTTCATACAAAAATTTTACAGTATGTACACTCAGAATAAGAAGAGTATTGACTGTTTAATATGTGAACATTTTCAGGCTCTCTTTTCCCAAGGATATTCATAATCCCCTCTCCAACTTGGGGGTATTCTCTGATAATGGCATCTACTGGAAGGATGACGTTCACTCCTTTCAGAGTTGGCGCATCTGCAGCAGAATCAAGTTGGTCCAAGAAGCTTGATCAAGCATTTGACAGGCATAGGGCTTCAATTGGTTGAGGGGCTCTTCTTCTGCCACCGCCTTAGCTTGAGCTCGGGTTACTACATTTCTACTCCAAATCGCTGCTGGTATAAAATTCTGTCATTGTAGTGAGGAACTTTTGCAGGGTATATTACTATCAATTTGGGGACATTCTGAGTG
The DNA here is from genome assembly GCA_022478985.1 of Massospora cicadina. Taxonomy (NCBI): domain Eukaryota; kingdom Fungi; phylum Entomophthoromycota; class Entomophthoromycetes; order Entomophthorales; family Entomophthoraceae; genus Massospora; species Massospora cicadina. The sequence continues at coordinate 169,480 of JAKSZP010007971.1, read as the reverse complement.
GTTATTGCGGAGGTAGAGAGTCCCATCTCTACTCCGCTCTATCTTTTCCCTGGTAGTATTGGTCTTGTTGTACATAACTCACATGGCGATTAAGGCAGAATTTTGCCAAATGACCAGGGCGATTGCATTTGTAGCAGTTAACCCCATAAGAAACATGTCCCAGGTTATCATAAGTGGCTCCAGACTGGAAAGTTTGGGGTCGTTCTGTATACCCAGCCCTGGGTTAGTAAGCCAATTGCTGATGGTCAGTATAGTTGGGTCCAGGTTGATAACTAGGTTGCTGGCAGTTGTCATGACCAGCCCGTTGCCGCTGATCAAACTGTTGATTATAATTTGGCTGAGGATGAGGCGCAGATTTATAGTAAGGCCAAGGATTACTAATTGGAGCTGGAGGCAGACAATATTATTCTCTGGAATAAGAGGGTGCTGTGGCAGTGGTAGTTTTATGATCTGAATTCCGCGGTGAGAAGTTAGGGGATACCTGACATAAAAACTGTACAATTTTAAGCAGAGGTACATCATTATCCAGAAGCAGCAAAATAACAATAGAAAGTTCACAATATGGCTTCACCGCGGCAGACATGGCAATGCACACGGCAGCTTCTGCTAAGTACCCATCTAATAAGTACATGGGCTTCTGTTGTGAATCGATCAGCAAACTCTATGAGAGTCTTATTTTGATGGAATCCAATTGTTAAGAATGCCGCTTTCCATTGCACCATTTTTGAGTTTCCCCAAACTAGTGGAGTATGGTGTCCTTTATGTACTTATAGATGACAGAACTACTTGGGAGGTAACAGGTGACCTGATCGGCGCTTCCTACATCCAGGGAAAATATTAACAACTTAGCCTTCCATTTATCGGAGGCTCCTTCCACTGCAAACTCAAATCATTTAAAGAACCCATGGATGTTTCCATTGCGGTCAAATGGAGGTATCTTTACAACATTAACTTCCTCCTCGCGTTCACGGGGTTCAGGTCCATACTGAGGAAAGGAATGAGACCCAAAAGCAGATCCTTGATGAGGAGTGGGATTAGTGGAAGTTGTGATATTTGTTGCTTCAGGGGTAGCATGACCTTCAGTTGTAGGTGGTACCGCCATCACTTGAGGTAAGTGTTGTTCCAACTCATAGAAATAACCGGTGCTATCATCTTGGGTGTAGTAGCAAGTCAGCGTTGTTTTCTCCTATGTATGATGCCTCTTCTTGATAGTCATCATTGTCCCAGCTAGACAACTGAGAAGAGTTGGTTAATTTTTGTTCTGCATATTGCAGCTGCTGGGCGGTAACATTCAATTGTTCAGCAAAATCTTTGTTTTGTAGTCCTAGGTTTCGCATTTGACTAAACATACTATCAATTTGGTGCATGACCATATTGCGTTCTTGAAGAATTTCATCTTGATTTTTAAGTACCGCATCCAAGGTGACTTTGAGTTCCTCATATCCAGCTGATACAACGCTTCAGGAAGACTCCCAAAAGCACAGCTTGGATAAGGCATGGCTGGTGACTGGAGTTCCGGAGTGTTAGGTGGTTGATCAATGGGCCCCCTGTAGTGAGCACCACGATTATAATTTTGAATGGTATTGCTAGGATCCATTGGGGTATTTTCACAGGTTAAACCCACTGAGCAACGGATGGATGATATGGGGATTGTTGGTCCTTCAGACACACTTGAAAATATACTTAAAAATAGGAGCAATTGCCCCAACCAAATATTATATTTATTTTTTATAATTACAACTGCCTTTTGCTGTCCCGTTTCTTCTTTGCTATAAACAACCTACCTCCTCTCAATTGCCCATTTCGCTTATATACATCAGCTTCAGGCGATACTATTTCCCATTGCTTGGGTTATTCTATTCCACCGATTCTCCTCGAATTTGGCTTGTTTTTCTTAATCCTCTATCACCCTATTTGTAGGCGATTTACTTCATATTAATCAAATGTCGACATCGCCTTATCACCTTATATAGAGGCGATCCGATAAACTCATTACATCCAATAAAGACCCATTATATCCCAATATCGCCTCATCTAGAGGCATTCAAATAATTGTAACTGATACTATGTCCAGCGGATTCGCTTAATATCCCACAATTATCATCCAGTCATATCAAAATCATGACACGCATCAAGATTGCTCCCAATATGCCGCACTACATGGTTTATGGCATGGCTAGCCCCCAGTGCACCCAATCCATAGGAGCCTATTCCTCTCTACTAATAAAATTTGGTAAGCTCACTTTAGATACACCCACCGTTGCTCTGGACAACCCTAGCTATGACCTGCTACTCAGGACTCAATTTCTTAGAGACTATTTGGCAGTGCTCCATTACGACAGCGGCTTTCTATCCTTGCTTGGCCATCGTATTCCGCTTGTTTTGAGACCACTCATGACTCCAAAACCGAGGTTAAAGCCCAGGCTTGTCTGCTAGAGAATGAAAGCCAAATCAAGCTGCTTGAATATCATATTAGGGGTTCCTGAGTCCGACTGCCCCCTCCTGCTGTTGATGGGCAAGAAGACATGCCAATTTACTTACCTAAGGCAACTACCATTCCTCCAAAATCTCAGGTCATTGCTGATACCAGGTCCATATAAACATCCCCTCGGGGTATCTGCTAGAAGTCTGAGGCCTAGACAACCCATCCCCAAAGGAGGTGGTAACCTGTCTGGGAAATCTAGATCCAGCCTTCGCCAGATCTATATCAATGCTGTTGGCCAACCTTGCTGATAAACCTAAAATAGTAGGTCCAAACAGCCCTGCCGCCTACATCTGCTTACTACCAGTGGAGGCTATCACCGACGTCCAGAATTTTGGGTACTTGAGAGATTTTGGCTTGGAAGCTCCACCCTTGGTTAGCCTGGTTGATACTAATATCAGTAAAGACCTCTCAGATGACCAACAGCAAAAGATCCTAGCATTGTTGGAAGAATATTTAGACCTATCCTCAACCTCGAACTATGACTTTGGAAGAATGAATGGGGTCCTTCATCAAGTAGAAACTGGGGATGCTCCTCCCTTCCAGTCCCAACCTTACCAAAAGAGCAAGGTCGAGGAGTCCCAGGTGACTGTTGAGCTAAAACAGCTACTCGACGCTGGACTCTTGGTGCCCTCATGCAGCTCTTAGCCTCTCCTCTTCTGCTGGTTCAGAAGAAGGATGGAAGCCATCGGGTGGTGATGGACTATTGATGACTTAACTTTATCACTTAAAAGACAGTTATCCTTTACCTCGAATTGATGATTCCCTCTGACTGCTCACTAGATCCCAATACTTTTCCACCATGGACCTTGCTAGCGGATATTGGCAGGTTGAGCTCGCCCCTGAAGACTGGGCTAAGTGTGCGCTCATAGCTTATGAAGGACTGTTTGAGCCTACCAGGATGCCTCAAGGCCTTTGTAACGTCCCAGCCACTTTCCAACGTACCATGGATAGGATCCTTGGGGACTTGAAGCTTTCCTGCATCCTTGTTTATTTGGATGACATTACTGTTTTCTCTCAAACCTTTAATGGGAATCTCAAGCATCTATGGAAAGTCTTCAATCGGCTACAAAGGGCGTCCATAAAGCTAAAACCCTCCAAGTGCTCTTCTTTCAGTCCAAATTAGATTTTCTGGGGCACAAGGTCTCTAAGGACGGCATCTGACCCATACCAAAAAAAATCGCCGCCATAGAGATGATGTCACACCCCCAGAGTTTAAGGGATATCCAGGTATTCCTCAGCATGGTAGCTATTAATGGGAGTTTATTCCTTGGTTTGCTGACCTTGCGAAACCACTGTTTTATCTTTTACAGAAGAATGTGCCATTTTCTTTGGCGGCCTGAATAAGAACAGGCTTTTAATGCCTTGAGAACTGCTCTATGTACTAAACCCATTCTAGTTCACCATCGCTTTAACCAACCCTTCCTGTTGTTCACAGATGTGAGCGACGTCACCATTGGGGTCATCCTGGCCCAACATGTCAAAAACAAGGTCAACCACCCCGCGGCTTACTTTAGTAAGATGCTAAATAAAGCTGAGCGGAACTACAGCATCACCGAGAGGGAGTGCCTAGCTGTCCTACTGGCCATCAAACAGTTTCAGTCCTACCTTTACGGTACCCACTTTACTATTATTACATACCACTCTTCGCTACGGTGGCTTCACCAAATGAAGGATCCCAATGATCAGTTAGCCAGATGGATCTATGACTACAAAGCTACAAAAATACCATCATCCACCGCGCAGGCACTATTAACCAGTATGCTGACGGCCTCTCCAGGATGCCTGTACTATCAGCGTTGACCTCCAACGAGGACAGACTATATGATCTAATAGGCTGACCTGACCAGTGGAAGTTGGAAACTCTGGAGGTCCAGGCTGAACTACAAAGGATGACTTGTGATACACATTTTTAAGGATGGGATGCTTTACAAGAAAGTCAATAAGAAGTGGCTCCCTTTTATCTGCTCTTCCTCCAGAACTGATGTTATACTAGAAGGCCATTCCACCGTGGGAAATGGGGCCATTAAAAAAACCCACGAGTGGTTGAAAACACGATGCTACTGGGACCGCATGATTGAGACTATCCAGGAGGTCCTGGAAGCATGCATGGCTTGCCAATTGCAAGACCGAGATAACCCCCTATTCCAGCATTCAGTGGTTGCCCCAACTGGTCCCTTCAATGTGGTCTGCATTGATGTGGTGGGCTTCCTTCACACTGGGTTGCATGGCCATAAATATATTATCCTAGCCATAGACCATCTAACTAAATGGGTTGAAGAGATTTCAGTCCCGGCTGCTACTGCCAAGGCCACCACCCTATTCCTCGTTCAATCCATTTTCACACAGCATGAGTGCCCCAAAACAAACTCTCAGACAATGTATTAAACTTCACCTCACAGGTAGTGCAAGAACTTACCTCGCTATTAGGCACTACCCAGAGTTTCGCTGCACCTTACCACCCCTCCATTAATGGGGCGGTTGAAAGGGCCAATGCAACTCTTATTTCCATTCTTAAAAAATTAGCTGCACGAACCCTGCTCGTTGGAACCATTACCTACCCAGCGCCTTGCTTGCCTACTGAGTAAGCTATCACTGAGTTATCAAGATGTCCCCATTTGAAGCCCTATATGGGCGGGCACCTTGGATGCCAAGTAGCGTCCATCCAATGCTGAGACCTTCACTTCTGAGAACTCTGACTTAACTATGAGGGCTCTAGCCAATATAATTGTCCGGCTTTAAGCCTAAGCCACTTAAGGCATTATCACCACCACTGGAAAAGAGACATCTCAATCAAATCTCGGATGAACCTCCTTACCATATTTTCAATTAAGTGACCTCATTCTCTTTTATCATCATTAACCTGGAGGCTGACAGAACAAGCTCGACGTACTTTGGTCTGGACCCTAAAAAGTTATTCATAGGGTGAAGTCCAAGTATTCCATTGCTGACATCAACCAAGTACTGTGGTAAATCGGGTCATGGTCAGTTCCTGAAGCTGTATTCCCCCTCTGACAGGATCTTGAAGAAGGGCGTTGTCAGAATTTGAGATGATAATCAATTTGAATTCCCCTCTTCCAAATTAGGATGTACCAAATTGGTCATCAAACCTAACCAAGTTAAAGTAATTTCAGGATCCTCCTCCCCTATTCCAGAGTCACATGGGGTGGCGTTTCCACCCATTCAGTCAGGTGAGCAACACCACCCATTGAGGATTCCCACAAGGAGGCCATTCTGGAAGATCAGTAAAGATCCTGAACGGATGGGATTGATGATCCTGAAGGCACCGAGTCCCAATACACCTATAAATATCAAATCCTTATAAGCCTAATAAAATATCAAATAACTTACCCAGCTTTCCGTTTCCTTCTCTACCTTTTCTGCAAATAAGCAGCTTTGATCCACCTTCGGACCTCAGCGCCAGTCCAGAGAACTGTAGCGCTGACAGTCATTTTCATCAGGCTTCCATGCCCAACAACCTTATGAGCAGCTTGAACAATAGCCGCTCATTCTGACAGCTTTGGGAATAGCAATCATTAACCATTGATAATCTTGAAAACTTGTCCATCCATGGTCTCAGTGTTTTCCATTGTTTTTCAAAGTGCAAATTGGATTTATCGGGGCTTATTCCCTATTTTTCCATCAACTATTCTCTGGTTTAGCTAATCCATTTTCTGGTATATTATCTGGACCATTGCAAACGCGATAAGCCAACCACATTCTGATAAGAAGCCCCCACATAGTGGACAATCTCATAATTGTAAGTCTGAAACTTCAATGCCCATTGGGCTAGTCATCCTTCTGGTTCTCACAAATTGTGAAGCCAACGCAACAAGGAGTGGATCATCACCACTTTGAAGTGCGTTCTGTGGATGTACACCCAAAACTGTTTACAGGCGTAAATTACCACAAGGCATTCACGTTCTGTTACAGTGTAGTTTCTCTCAGTGGCTGAGAATGTCTAGCTCACATAAACCACCTTTGTTCGTCCCCAAGTTCATCTACTTGGCTCAATATGGTGCCAATCACCATTAAAAAATCATCAGTTTGTATAATAATTTCTGTATTGAAATTTGGATATTAAAAAAATTGAAGAATCTATCAGGTATTGGTGTAACTCATCAAAGGATTTCTGTGCTTCTTCATTCTATATAAATATTTTCTTCAGATCCTTCAACTAATGGATTAAGGGCTTGGTGGTTCTGGAAAAATCCTGAATACATCTTCTATAGTATCCAACCATTCCAAAAAACACATGGATATCTCAGATAATCATTGGTAAAGCCATTTTTTATATGGCTTCGATAATCTGGTAAATTGATACCCTTGGCAACCCATGTCAGCAATCACATCTCACCATAGGTCCAAAAATCATGGACCATAAAAATTGATATTTAATATCTTATATCTTTTATGTTTTGTCTTTTTTTGCAATGGGACTTTTAACCTACAAAAAAATCAGAGGTCCTTCTTTTCCCCTTCATCCAAACTGGGTCATATGTATACTCTGACCTATCAGTTATCATGGTCCAAAATCTTATCCTCTTAATATTGAACCATCAATTTGGTTTCAATGTCCTCTTTTAGGACTTGACCAAAATCTCAGGACATAACCTTGTAATGGCTCAAAGGTCCTCTGGGAACATTTCACTTATTTCCTCTTAGGTCCAGTACTTTACAATTTTTTAGTATTGACCTTCTTCACTATATGACCAGCAGCGCTGTTTCTTCACATATAGGCTACACATACCGACTTTGGCATTACTCCAGATGTTTTTGACATTAGTCCTGTAATCCTGACTCTTCATTCATCCAGCAGGTCTTAATTGCATTACATATTTTGGTAACTAATTCTTGAATCTTTGTATTTCTTTAGTCAACAGTTCCATTTGATTATTCAGATCGTTTTTCTCCTAAAAACGATTTTTGGCATTTCATGGCCATCCAAAACATTAGAAATAAATCCGCTGGTGGATCTGGAAACGATTTCTTATTAACACAGACTGATCTGGCCTCATTAGCTTCATCCAATTTCGTCTTGAATTGATTAACATGTCTCAAAAATTTGTGATCATTGATTGATGTTATTGATTCAAACTATTCTCTCCACTATTTTGGATCAATCATTTCCTGTTTTGACCTCATACTCTTCATTGGTATGGCAATACAATACTCTTAGTTGATTTTTTTATATTTCAACCAATGCCTCATCTAGTGTCTCATCTAAACACCTCGCTCCTTAGGACTATTCAAAGTGGACCCAATTTCAACCTGAGTTGGTCATGCTGTTCCTCAGGACTATTTCAATTAGACCCAATTTTACTTTGAGTTGGCCCTGCTGAACCTCTTCAACTTGTGTAGATACCAGGTGGAACAGGTTTACTTGCAGCAATAGCTAGTTCCATATCTAGGCTGCAAGTCCTTTTCCCAAATCTTGAGTATCCTCAATTTTCTTCACTCGGAGCTCCACTTCTGAGCTAGGTAAAGCAATTGAATGTGATCCACTTCACGTTCTGTCTTCATTGATTTTACTTTCCTTAGTAACTTATTGAAGGAATTAAATTTTCAATTTTATTTGAGGTGGACCAACCTGGGGACAATACTGCACAAATGAGGGGAAGTAAAGAAAATGGGAAAGGAGGATAAAACCTGGAAAACCTCCATGCGTGGCGTATGATAGGCCAGGAACTCCATGGACCACCTTTGCTATTTGCTATCTCGGTTCAGGGCTTTGGTATGTAACGCCAACACAGACATAGTCATCCCCTACCTAAAGTTCACTACTGGTATCAAACTTGGGGAGGCAGCGGTAGAGGTCACTATTCTACCACTGGGGTATCCTCCCCTTTATTGCTGGAATTAGAAACATCTTTATATGATATCATTTTTAAATATCTTCTACTCAACTACACCCCATATAGTGAGCACTACTTTTGTAAAAATTTATAGGTTTCCTGATTATTTTCGTCCAATAACCCCTATATATATTACTTGCACAGGTTTGGGTTTTGTGAATTTCTCCACGTTATATAGTAGTTAATATAAACGTTTAATTATATTATGGCGACTATTATCCATAGATGAATGGAAGTATTAGATTTTGGTCCAATGCTCAGCCAGTATTTCCTCTCAAAATATTTTTGATGTCTTAAATAGGAATTTGTTCCCTAATACCTCCTAACTCAATCTAGTCTTAGATCCCTGTTTACAGTTTTTCTGATTTGACACACAGTCAGCAGCAATCCCCAATTTGATTCAGCTTCTTCTCTGGATCCCCTCTCAGATCCTTATTCTTTATCTTAAAGAGTCTCAAGATTATCACACACAGCAATAATATTATTATTAAATTGAATAAATGGATTCTGATAAAGGTTACTAAGCTAATACTCTAGTAAAAGTGATCTGATAATTTGTGATATGGTAACTTATGATCTAAAATTATGATGATTTATTAGTGTATTCATTAGAAAATTTATAGTGGGCAATCTGGCGCCCAACAATCATTTAGCATTTCCTTGATAACACGGCAACTGATGCTGTCAAATCATTCATCCTTGTCTCAGAAGCGATGGTCTTCATCATCCTGGATAGGAATCTGTTGTTGGACATCTTCAAGACTTAAAATGGAGAGTCAGAAAAGCATGTCCCTAACGTTTTTCTCTTGATACAAGTGTACCAGCCATATTTAACTAGTGATCGACCTAGGTAATGGGACTTGTTACCCATTAATGCAGGTCATGAACCAACTGATTGATTCACTAGTTACAGGTGGCATCACTCGACTCACAACAAACTCCTTAGATTCCCAATCAGTTAGTGATGAATACTGAATGATCCCAATCAGTACACCTGTTAGGTAATCAACTATTAGATGTCCCTATTTCGTCAGCAACTCTTCCCATTGAGATCTTAAGCAATCATCCAGATTGATCATCAATGTATCTGACCAGGCAAATAACCTAAACTCCCCCAAACATAGCTACTCCAAAGTCAGGGTCAATTAAAATCCATTTCACTTTGCATTAGGGAATTATCCTCTAGCGATCCTCAGTAATCAAGCCAGCTGGGAATATAGGCAAAAATACCAACAGTACGTCTTCTCTGGTATGCGGTCTTGTTTACTCCTCCAGCATTCAAATGATTAGGCACTTCTATTTCTGCGGGGGCTCCCTATATGTAGTAACCAACGTCATCATAACCCCCTCAGATTCCTCCCCAAGGGTATTCTCAACAATGGCAAGGCTGCAATGGAGGTAGGGAGATAGCCACAGAAGATTGGATAGACTTAGGGGCCGCCTTTGTCAGCTTAGCTGGAGGGGAAGGCACAGCAGATTTTGTGAGCTTGTGCGGGTGTATGGTTCTAACTACCTTACAGGTCTCTGATTAATGGGAAGGAGTAGTATCCTTTTTAAGTTGCACTGATGAAACAGGTTTTGCAGGGAGGATAAACACAGTTGAGCTTAAGCCCAACTGTTCAACAGGCAGATGCTCCTCAATGGGTAGAACCGAAGTTTATACCTCAGCTTTATTTGTGGAGGCACATAAATAAAATTCAGCCACATCTAATTAAGCCTCTTTGATGTCATGGATTTTTTTAGAGTAGCGTTTCACTGAGATGATATGTTTAACCAGAGAGGGCTGAGAAGCTAACCCAGATAACAGGGCGGCAATAGAATTGTCAATGGTAAGCATGTTAAAGGTGGATAACATTTGCGCTGAGAGGTAAATTCGTTCTTCAAAAGCAATGGGCGATTCACCTTAATACATGTTAAGGCGCATAAAGGCCTGTTTTTCCCTGTGTAGAATCTGCTTTGATCCGAATTCAGACAAAAGAGCCTCCTTCACCTCTGCCCAAGTGTACAAAGGGTCCAGGTAAGGAACTATCATCTCTTGCGCTAGATGGCTTAAGCAGGGTAGTATTTGTCAAGTCTCATGCTACTCAGTGTCTTCATGCATAATAGATTCATATAGATATAAAAAGGAAGCAATAACCCTTCCCCAGGGGTGTATTTGTCTTTTAAAGGGAGTTTTAAAGAGCGCTGCTCCAGCTCTTCAAGATTGGATAGGGCGCTGGTGAGTTGCTTCTCAAGAGTAGCTATTCTGGTTTATACAGGGTCCCTTGTAATGAACACCATTTTGTAGGATAACCAACCAATTTTTGCTTGTTGTCGTTTTACACATGCTGGTTTCCACAAAAGTTTGTATATAAATTTAAATATAAAGCTATATAAAACTGGGTTTTTATAAAGTTTATTAAGAGCGTGATAAAAGGAAAAATGATAGCTCTCGAAATCTGACCATTCAGTATTTAAAGTATTTTAAGGGGTTGAGGGAGATTAGAGGATATGTTCATAATAGTTTAGCCTAGTCAAAATTAGGAAATATGAGGGAACAGCATAAAAAACTTTGGATTCTTGCTTCATATTAGTGGAACAATGGAAGGGAAATTATGATTGGCCAAAACGTACCCATGTGGTAATAATTCTATGAACTTCAGCTAATCCCCATTAAAGAAATTTCTTTCACCTTGGGGGACCCCTGCCAAGCTTATAAAGAAGGGAGGTCCCGCGTAGGTGCCTTGAAGGACTTGGTTATGGTTGGGAGAGTACCTTACAGTGGTCACCCTCAAGGTCCATTGTGTGGCCAGAGTAATCTGACTATTTGATTTTATGTTTATGGCCCGTGCAGGTTTTGAAATGGTGTTACCCCAATTAACAGGGTTCCACCAAGAATCAGCCAGGGTCTTTTGGCCGATATCCTTGATATCATCTTTTATTATTAATAAAATTGCTCTTAGTAACATTGCAAAATCGCAAATGGCCAACATATCCCCTTTTCAGCTGAATTTGACCTAAAAAATTCTTATTTTTCAGATGTGAGGGCAAATGTCTGACAGCATATAAATGTTGAAATGCTACCCTCTCCTGGGAAAACTTGTCCTTAAAAATAGGTTTAAAAGAGACAAGGTCACTTTCAGTGAGGGGATGGACAGCAGGAGCATTATGCTCCATAATATCCAAGCAAATGCCCATCTTATCAAAAGAGCGAGAGAGCTGATTTATAATCTTAGATAGCGTCAAGCCTGTTTATCATGGATCCAAGGGCTTCTAAGAAGCAGATTCACAAAAGTCAGTCTAGCCTCTATCACCTAATTGTGAGTCTCAAGTTTGTCAACCTGGCTCCCAATTTCCTTAACTTTTCAATTAAGCTTATACAAAAGAGAACTTAATATTTGTTGATCAACTTCACCACAATGACACTTTTTAAGCTCCCCTTTCATTTGTTTACAACCCTCATCATCAGGCGTGTGGAAACCTTTTGAATGTAGTTCAACCTTTACCTGCTTATAGCAACTCTCAACTTGAGGCAACCAAAGTAAACATACTTCAAGTCCGCCCCTTTATGGGAGGTCTTGACACCATGAAATTCCTTTTCATATACAATGACCCGTCAATCCAAATTCTTGGCATTTTTAGACAGGCCTTGAGCTTTAACTGTCCTTCCAGCTTTGCAAACTTGGCTTCTAAAGTGGTTGTAGACCCAATTCTTTTGAGGGCCTCAGTTCAAGCTCCTTAACCCATGACAAGGCTTTTTCCATTTGTTGCTCTAAAGCGGCTAACTTTGCTCATCGCCCTTCTGAGAAGTAAACGCTTGGGACAATTGATCACTGTGGGTTTTCTCCTTAAACTTTGTAAGTTCCTTTGCCAACTTCTTAAGTAGAGCGCGAATTTTAGTGGCAAACACATCCAACTCATCACGGAAGATCTTCATGGCTTCTTCCACATATTTCACTACACTAATACATATTGTATTAATTCGTTCATGTAGCTGAAGAATATATCTGAAGTTGGCCTACTTGCCAGATTTCTTTTTTTGTAAATGATCTGTGGCCAAGTTAGAAAGATTGTCAAAAAGATAATCTCAAAGCATCATGGTTAATAAGTGGATTTTCAGTTTCTCACGCTGTGCTACCAATAGGTGAATCATGTGTTACATAGCTGTTTGTAAAAATTACAGATGCACATAGTCTGGTTTGTGAGTTGGATGTAAGTGTCCAGGAGGGTTCAGGATTCATAGTGATATATCAGGAGCTCTTAAACCAAAGAACCTCTCTCCAAGAAAGCGATATCTCTGGGGTTTAGTATGCCTAAGTCAGGTCTCTAACCACGGTCACCAGTCAGATAATCCTTAGGGATTCTAGTATTTCAAAGCGATCAAACTAATTACACCAAAGGTGATGGTATGGGGCTATAAATCTTATCATCCTCTTCTCCATCCTTATTTCTTATCCATCCATTGACGCTAATGGTAAGAGCATCTTCTATCTTAGTGATAAGCTTGTGGTACACAGGTAGCCCCTGTAGTGAACACCACTTTGTTGGAATCCTGACAAGGCGTTTCTTTCATGTGCTTATCTGAAAGACTATAACGACGTAACAAATGCAGGATTGCAAATTATTTGCCAATTTATTATAAATCTTAGACTTTAAATAAACAACAATTTTTTTATTCACAATAAATTTAATGGGTATAGTAAATGATACTTTATTAGAATGAAGTCCCCCAGTACTTGTTGGTTTTTTAGGCTAAGAGTGGGATGAGAGCTTAAATACAGTATAGGCATATGGTAACGAGGTATTAATGAAATGTCAAACTGACGCATCTGAGTTTAAAAAATTCTTTTACCCCAATCTGGCTTAAATATGGATTATTGATCAACAGGTAGGTATGACAATCTACATGTTAACAATCTGATATATCTTATCCAATCATCCATCTTAAAAATATTTTTATCTCAGCAAGTCACCAGATGCTCTGATTTTTGATTAATGAAAAAAGTATCTTCACCCTTTGGAACCGTCCTCAGGTCTATAAAGGGTGGGTTTCTCTTAGGTGACAGCACTAAATTTAAGTTAGTACTTGGGCGGGCTTCCAATTCAGTTGTGCAGGATAAGGGCAGCCCAAGTTTGCTCTAGTTCCAAACTGGTGGGTTCCATTCAGCAACCAGAGGAGCCAAGCAACATCTGTGAGTGTGTCCCCTAAACCTCTAGTTAATGAGGGGAGCACCATATTTGCGGCTGTACTGAACTTGCCTCACTGGGAGCCATAATGCTCAAAATACTTGAAGATGGAAAAGACATAAGGAGGCGTTAGGGGAAATATTTTATTATGAAAAAATAAATAAATGAAACCTAGAGAACAAAGCAGGCCAGTACTCTCACAAGTAAGGGCACTGGTTTTTAAATAAGGAAAAGGGGTATTATGGTTTGTTCACTGTTCTTGAGTTCTGTGGATCTTGGGTCAGCATCTTCTCCAGCTGCAGATTTCCAGGGTTTGATCTGGGAAGGCAAGGTTCCATTTGTAAACTTTCACAAAAACTGAGGTAGGTAAAGGTGATGGGGCACTCCATTCTTGGCTGCCTCCCAATATAGCTTTCTTAAAAATTTAATCTTTTCATTAATGAGGCGTGCTCCATCCTCAGAGGTATGGCGCTTAATTGAAAGTATATTTTCCAAAAACATCAAAAAGTAATATAGGTGAAATTAGAGGAGAGTAAATTGGGCTGAGAATTTTCAGTACATCTTGACAAAAGCAAATTACAATTTTTGGGATGTCATGTTATAAAAGGTATCAGAATTTTTGAACGTTATAAAATTCTGAGAAAATGGGCAGCATTATTGAGAGACTTACCTGAAGTACTTTTCAAGTCTTGTTATATTTGAGGAAGTTTAAATATATAATCTAAATCTTTTCAACATAACGATTACTTGGCAGTTGGGGGTTGGAGTGGGCACAAACGTAGGTTATTTTAAATAACTTTGGCTTCTTTTACCTGAATAGGGGTTGTAGGCGCCGCCTGGCTCCTTGCCCTTTGTGAAAATCTTTCCATTACTATTTTCTTTTTTCAACCTTCTGACAAAGTTGGACTATTAGAACTCCATCTCCAAAGGATAAGTTCGTCATTGGTGGGGTAAGGCAGGGGCGTTATACCATGACGTTGGGCATGAATCAGAGAGTCACCTGCCTTCTGACAAGAATTAGTTACCTTATCCTGGGAAACAGGGGTTAAATTAGAGGAGTCTGGGCAGGTTGTGGACATTTTGGAATTGGAAGGGACGGAAGGGTGTGGGATTGATTTGAATGCATGTTAAGGGCTTGTTAAAACCAGAGCGTTATTAATATTGTAATTTTCTATTGCTCTCTGAATTAACTGCACAGATAATTGACCAATTACGTTGATTAACTGAGTTTAATAAACTGGGGTTGTACTAGTATAAAGTTTTCTATTTGAATTGATTGCCCTAAAAGCCACGATAAAAAAGGGGTTAATGCTAAACAGGTACTTCTTTCTCTTGAAGCTATCTTTGAATAGTAGGGAACACTTCCCTATTCTCTCCACCAGAGCCAAGAAGAGATTAGATAGTAACTAAAGATACACATCTTTTCACTTTTATCCCTAGATTAAGCTATATGATCAATGTATAAACAACTAAGTTATTAGCAAATTGAGATTGTCTTTATTGGGAAAATATTGAGGTTTTTTATTATACACTTGGTGCACAGTTTTTTAGCTGCTCATTGGAGATTAAATTAAATGTTCCCAGATGGTTTAACCCTTAGTTTTAGCATCTGAATACTGGCGGGTATCTTTGCCTTGATTATTCTTACATAGCGTAATGTTTTATGTTTGGCAACCAATATATTAGTATCAGGAGCTGGACACCAATTTATTAGGTTAATGTTGCCTGTTGACTCTTCTACCATTGAAACAAGCGTTAAAAAAAAAACCTAGGTGGCTTTGACAACTCCCCAACCGCTTGATCAGAAAGATACTTTAGATTAATTTGACTATCTGGTTTAGTCCCTCATCAAATCCCTTCTTAAAATTGTCAAGTATAAATCTCAAATTAAATACTAAATGTAATAATCACCAGCTTTCCATTGATTATATATGACTAATATTTTAGTAATCAATCATTACTGAAATGTCAGATTGGAAG
This sequence comes from Massospora cicadina, assembly GCA_022478985.1. Classification (NCBI taxonomy): domain Eukaryota; kingdom Fungi; phylum Entomophthoromycota; class Entomophthoromycetes; order Entomophthorales; family Entomophthoraceae; genus Massospora; species Massospora cicadina. Next base: position 153,997 of record JAKSZP010007971.1, on the reverse strand, counting down.
TATCAGTCTTTGAATGATTAATCTAGCAAAGGATGGATAATGTGTTCAACTGAAATTCTAGCATATCACCCCGCTTGACCATAATATTTGGCGGAAGTAGAACCCTCAGGGACAGAAGCCACCTCAGGCCATGGTCATGTTTGGTCATCATGATCAATAACTTCAGAAGAGTTTTGCTCTGTCTGTAATTAATGCTCTCAAGCCATGCTCATCTTTGCAACTCCTCATCCTTGATTGCTACCTGATACCACCTCTCAAAAGTGTGATTCCCACTTTATCATGCTGTACCAGAACCATATTAGGCATCTTTGCTGAGAGATGAACTGTTTAATCTGTACAAACCAAGGAAGAGATCCCAAAAGCGTCTTGCCATTCAATTAGTATTAACTGTTGTGAATTTGATATGACTGGATGATAAGCCTGAGGTCGTAATGGTGGAATGAATGGAATCTGTCAAGATTCAATATGAGTAATGGTAATTTGAGTGCCTCAAATTGAGGCGATATTGGGATATTGGGAATTCGCCTCAATTTAGGCGATTGAGAATTTAATGAATGAAGAATTGATGGAGCCAATAAGTTATGACAAATTAAATTACTAAGCCATAAGAGTCATAGCATCCGAAGTCACTACAGTATAGGTAAGACAAGATGATCAAGGAGGGTTGTTGTTAAGTAAGGATAGAGTAAAGCGGAATAAGAAGAATCTGCAATATTGAAGTAAATTTAATAAAAGAGGCTGTAGGAGCAAGTGCTCCGTATTTATTTGAAGTTATTCTGTTATTTTGAGGGCAACTATCATCATATCGTTGGTCCCTATTGCTCAGTGGGTTAAACCTGTGCAAAAATCCGCTGGCGTATTTATTAATTACCACCAAATTTATAACAGTGGTGCTCACTACAGGGGGCCTATTGATCAAGTATAAATGATAAAATCTCAGTTGCCAGCTATGAAACATCAATGTTGTGTTGATAAAAATTCTTCTCAGCACTCTGGGTCAGTAACCTATGTTGAACTAAGACTGGCTTTGGACACTGTGCTAAAAAAAGAGGATGAGCTGTTCTAGGAGGTTTGCTGTAATAAGCTGCCCCCATTCAATCGAGATGAGAATATTCCTGGGTTCTTTAAGCGATTTGAAATTGCAACTGAAGGTGTCTCGGATTAATGGAGAGTAAAACAGTTGATTTCTACCTTGGATGTCAGAATTACTGATCAAGTTGTCTGTTACCTTTCTGGCAGTTCTATTACATGCAAAGAAGGCAATGATTGGGTGCTGTGGTTGTTCAGTGGCACTGCAAAAATGTCCCAGCGGAAGGTTGAATTTTTGACCATCAAGTTTCAGCGAAATGAGACCCTAATCACGTTTGCTGAGCGATTTACAGTGAAAGCTCACATGCTAATTGGGGCTGGAATTTTATCTGAAACAGACATATGTATTGCGATGACTTCTGCTGTAGCCATACCATGAGTTACATAACGTTATGGCCTCACTGCTGGATGAAGATGTACCATTGCTTAAAATTGTTCAGTTTTTGCACTGTATGTCTGCCAACTACCTCCACCTAATACCAAGCGGAATCATCCTGCCTTAACTGCTAGTTCATCTTACTTTGGAAACACTGCTAGTTCAGTTCACATTCCACAAAGCTACCCGCAGCAGTTAAGCGTCCGCCCCATACCTGCTTATTATCACCAGCCCAACTATTGCTCTACCCCTGTTTCCACTTATCATGGCCAGCCCAACTCTTGATATGGCTTGTTTCACACTAATTGGGGACGTGGGCCCTATGGGTCAGTTGTTTCAAATGCAGTTGACAAGGGCACATGGTTTGATGGTGTTTCAAACAACAGGTCTCTTGCATACAGTCAGAACAGTACTTCCAGGGAAAAGTCAGAGCGGAGTAGAGATGGGACTCTCTATCTCCACTATATCAAACCCAAACGTCCCACCTGTAAACACCTTAGAATATTCCATGGAAGCTCCTTTGGCCGATGTGTCAGTATTATATCAGCAGCCAGTTGGAGGGGTGAATATTTTGACACGAGTGCAGTCTGCATCTATGGCAAAAGTGGGGTCCAAGTTGCAGGTTGAGCCGTATGCTTACCAGATGTTTAACCAAGTTTCACCTGAAAAGTTGGACCCCTCCTCTGATTCCCCTTTCTTGCAAGCAGTAAGCGTCGCTTGTCCAGTCAACACTATTATCAAACATTACCCCAGTATTGGCAAGGGGATTGTGGGTTTTATGGGAAACATAGATGCCATAAATGTCTATATTATAAACAGTCAGGATGCATCTTACTCCAATTGTACTTACTGTGACCTGGTTGTAGCTAAAACCCGTGTCCACGCCATCATAGATACAGGTGCCCCTGTCAACATAGTCTCCACCAAGCTGGTGGCCAAATTATCATTAATACTGGATGTGGACCATCGGGTGGTATATGGAACTGCAGGAGTGGATAACACAGTCTCTGTTGGAGAATATAGTGCGCTTCCGTCGCAGTTTGGTTCCATTGTTGTGGTAGCCCCAGCTATAGTGTTACCAAATAGCAATTATGATATGCTGATTGGAACCGCCTTCTTGTGACACTATGGGGCTGTTATTGACATGACGGATCAGATTTTTGAAATATTAGGTCAGAGGATCCCAATTCACTTCACCACTAGAGGAGTGTCAAATGATCCGGTGCATATGGGGAATAACAATCTAGCTTACAATGACAGAGTAATCCCAGTGCGCTACCATTGGTTAAAGGGCAAAACCTGGGCCTTCCACAGCAGATTTATGATTATCAAGGGCTGCCGCTCTGAGCTGTTGGACCTATATCTATTCCATCCGGGCATCAAGCTATAGTGAACACTGACTTGGTAATAGAAGTTCCAGACAGACTCTATGGGGAGGTTATTGGGCCATATCAGCAATCAAGGTTTGAGCCCCATGTGGCCCTGAGCATTATATTACCAGGGTAAGGGGAGATCAACGTTTTACTTACAAGTTTACAAATGGTACCACTGCAAATCCGCCGCCACCAAATAGTGGCATATTTACACTTAAACCCCATTGAGGAGGTTAGTTTGGTTCATACCCTTTGGTCACTGGAGGAATTTGGTCTGCCTTTTAAACTACAGCTCAATTAAATGGCAGTAGTATCGCGTGATGAATTAGTGGGGCTGTCAGAACCACAGAAGGATAGGGTAAACGCTTTATTTCAAAAATATAAAGAGATTTTCGCTGTTGATGACCACGATTTAGGATGCGCACAGGGGTGGTTCATAGGCTGGACACTGGAGATCACCCTCCCATCTGGTCAAGGCCAAACTTTGATCAAGGGTTGCAGAAGGAGAAGTAAAGAAGGAAATCAACAAGCTATTAGTGCAAGGGATGCTTGAACCGTCGAAGAGTCCATGGGCTTCACCATTTCTGATTGTAAAAAAGAAGGACAGTACTAACTGGGTAGTAATTGACTACAGGAAGCTCAACAGTGTCACCAAAAAGGACTCCTATCCCTTACATTGGATTGATGATGCTTTAGATTGGCTTGGGGGAGCCCGTTTCTTCTCAGCTATGGACCTGATCTCAGGTTACTGGCAAATTGAGTTGCTATCAGCAGAGCAGAAAAAGTGCACTGTATACACTTCCAAAGGTCTTTTTCAACCAACCTGGGTGCCGCAAGGGCTGTGTAATGCCCCAGCTACATTTCAACAAGCAATGTATACTATTCTGGGGGACCTAAAAACTGTCGTGTGTCCTTGTATACCTTGACAACATTAATGTTTACTCCTGAACCTTCTCTAAACAACTCGATCATCTAGAAGCTGTGTTCCGCCAGCTCGCTGAGGCCAACATAAAGATCAAACCTCGGAAATGCCACTTCTTTAAGGACCAGCTGGAGTACCTGGGGTTTGTAGTTGATGCCATTGGGTTGTGACCTCAACCAGCCAAGGTGGAAGCTATACATAAAATGACTCAACCCAACAGCAAACAGGATATGCAGGTATTTTTGGGAATGGTCAGCTATCACCAGCGCTTCATCCCTAACTTCAGCTGTATTGGGGGCCCGCTATTTGAGTTGGTATAAAAGAACACTACATATGAATGAACTGAACTCAGCAATGCGCTTTTGATAAGCCTAAAGTGGCGTAAACTAGTGCACCAGTGTTACATTATCCCAATTTTGAAAAAAGAGTTCATTGTTCAGACGGATGTATCCCTTTCTTCTGTAGTAGCAGTCCTATCCCAAAAAGACGAGGAAGGGGAAGAGCCTCCTGCAGCATATTGTAGTCATAGCTTGTTCAGCCATGAACACAATTACACTGTGACCGAGTGTGTGTGTTTAGTGGTGAACTATATGTATAAACAATTTCAGGTGTACTTGCATGGGGTAAAATTCAAAGTTGTAACAGATCATGCCTCACTACGCTGGTTACAAAATCTCAAAGAACCAGAAGGGCGTCTAGCCCGAAGGGCTCTTAAATTACAGGCATACAATTTCGAAATTTTTGCATCAACCTGGAGCAAAACACCGGAATGCATATTGTTTATCAAGATTACCCACAATTGCAGTTATGGCAGATCTGAGCAATATTATGTTCGATAAGATGTTAGTGGCAAGTACAATAATGAACCGCCCCCAGTCATCAAGGTATTGAACGAAATAAGGGACAATACGTTCCAGAAAAGTGGTGGATTGTATAGTGTGGATAGGGGACACTACCATGAATATTCCAAGACCTTCCGCTCACAAAATATTATATGTTTGCACACCGAGTGGTTGTACATGGTGGACTATCAAAGACCATAGATTTAAAGCGACCTTGGTATTACTGGGAAAGCATGAACTTCGATGTAGTTGATACTATCTCCTCCTGTCACCAGTGCCAAGTGGAAAAACCGTTCTTCCAAAAGACTTTATGCTGGTTAGTGACGCCACACTTCGCCTGGAACACTGTTTCAATTGATGTTGTGGGTCCCTTACCAACAGGGGCAAACCAGTCCAAATACATCTTGGTAGCAATCAATCACTTGACCAGGTGGGTTGAGTCGCGGCCAATACATAATTTAGGGGTGCTAATGGTTACCAAGCTTGTCATGGAGTGTATAATTCAGCGATATGGTTGTCCCCAATTTATCCTTACTACCAACGGAACTAACTTCAATTCCCACATTCTTCCAAAGCTTAACGAGCTAATGGCCATCCAAGGGGTTTTGACAACCCCATACCATCCCAAATCTAATGGTATCGTGGATTGGGTCAATGGGACTTTAGTGAACATACTCCATAAATTAGTAGCAGATTGACCCTCAGAGTGGAGCTCCCTTTTGTCCACCGCCATCTTTGCTTAAGATTAGTTATCATTCTTCCACAGGAAAAAGCCCATTCCAATTGCTTTATGTATGGCACCCCACTCTGCCCACCATCTTATATGCTTGTGTAGAGGACACTGGCAGTATGGATCCACAACGCTATCTGACTGTCCTAATGAATATGCTGATCAAATTACAAACCAAAGCATACTCGTTCAGCCTAGCCATGAGAATCAAAAGCCAGGCTGCCAATCAGGTATGAAGGAGTGACCTAGCACAGTTCAAAGATGGAGACATGGTCCTATTGCATGATCAACATGGGTTCAGCCAGAAACTTAAGCTGGCCAGTATCTGGATTGGGCCATTAGAAGTCATTGAGAAGACTTTTATGAATGCATATAGTATCAAGGAACCTACTAGTGGTCAAATCATTAACCAAGTTCATGCAAGTTCCTCTGGGCATACAAATAATAGAATCCTTATCATCCAGTCAAGGAGGGGTAATGTTGTGAATTCAATATGACTGGATGATAAGCCTGAGTTTGTTATGGCGGAATGAATGGAATCCATCAAGATTCAAATTGAGTAATGCTAATTTGAGTGCCTCAAATTGAGGAGATATTAAGTTATTGGGAAATCGCTTCAAATTAGGCAAATGTGAAATTAACAAATGAAGAATTGATGGAGCCGATAAAGAAATGGCGTTTTAAATTACTAAGCCATAAGAGTTGTAGCATCCAAAGTTGCTACAATATAGGCGAGACAAGATTATCAAGGAGGGTTGTTGTAAAGTAAGGATATATTAAAGCGGAATAAGAAAAATCTGCAGTATTAGAATACATTTAATAAAAGAGGTTGTAGGAGAAAGTGCTCCATATTTATTTGAAGTTATTCTGTTATTTTGAGGGCAACTATCATCATATCGTTGGTCCCTGTTGCTCAGTGGGTTAAACCCTATGCAAAAATCTGCCGGCATATTTATAAAAAACCAGAGAATTTATAACACTAACCTTAGACAGGTTCCCAATGGCGCCATGCCATTCAACTTGTACAACCCCATGATGGGTTCCAGTTACTTCTCATCAGTCAACCTGTACTAACCTTATGACAGGTCCCAACAACTCCTCATTGTTTCTCAAAATCCTCTCAGACAGCCTTGCTAGGTCCTGCACTAGCACCCTGGGACTACTCCCGGTGAACCCAGTTTCAACCCAAGCTGGTACTACCAATAACCTATACATAGGGACCATAACGTCAGTTCTAGTCTCATTCCATACTGTTCCTGTTAACAATCAAGACTTGTTCCCATCATTATCTTCCCCTTCCTCCACACTTAGTAGGCGAGAATATCATCTGATGCATTTCACCAGCAAAAAAATTCGATTTTTTGCATCTTTTTTGTATATTTTTTATGCATATTTTTATCTTTTTTCATCCTTTTTTCTTTTTTTATATTTTTATATTGTTTTTTCTCCTAAGTCCGATTTTTTAAGTATTGAACATGGATCTTATTGACTATTTGATCACCTTTAATATCCTTGATTGTATAGGCATCATTCACCAACTTGATAATTATTTTAATCTTGACCAAACTGTAGGGCGTCCAACTCAGTTCTATCCAAAATCCATGGGTGTCACAATAGGCTACCTTATCTCCCACATGGTATTCTTTTAATGCAGGCCAATTCTTTAATTTAATTTTCTTCATGTTGATTTTCCTTTTTAGCGTCATTTGAATGCCAAACTTATAAGTCAATCATGATTTTGGCCATCCAGAATTGATATTGTTTGGTGGTCATCCCTGAAACTAGCTCAATAGTAGAATATAAGATTTATTGAAATGTGGCCCTTCACCCCTATAAAAGTTTGAACAGCGTTTACCCTGCCACTGAATGGTAACCTATATTTTAGGCAAATGTGATTGAATTCAGATAAGCCGCATGTGAAATTTTTTTCCTGAGACCAACTTTTGTAAGGTTGAGGCTAGAGTTGCGTTCACTCTTTTCACCATCCCATACGTTTCTGGGTGATAGGGAATGAACTAAAATCCTCATATTCTTATTATTTTATTTAACCTGGGAATAATGTAAGAAATAAAATTGGTCCTGTTTTTACTAAGGATAACTTGAAGGCATCCATGCCAGAAGACCACTTGATCCAATATAAACTTCACCATCCTCATTGCATCCACTCTAATCAGAACTTTCGTTTCAACCAATCTGATTATATAGTCTATTGTGACAATTATGTACTTCATGCCCACAGTGTTAACTTTCAACGGTCCCATAACGTCTATGGACACCATTTGCTACGTGAAACCAGGGCATACTAGCATATACTACACGACATTTTTGTGCATTTTGTGTATTGAAACTCCACACAGCAGGCTAGATAGTCCGCAACATTGTAGTTGATTTATTCACAGTAGCAATACTGGTGAATATGATCCAAAGTCTTCTTTAGGCCACCATGGCTGACGACTTTATGAGCGGATCAGATGATTTCTGCACGTTATAAAGGTTTAGGAAATAGAAACCAAAATCTCCTTATTAATTTTATATAACTGATAATTCATAAATTTGGTGTTCTCCATCACTTTTCTTATCAGACGATCCAAACTTCTTGGAGTTTATCTTTATAATCTCCTTTGATTATTTGCTGAAATATCTCATTAGCCTGATTTATATGACTTGAACATCCAGCAATAGCATCAAACTGTCAGCATTCTAATGCACTGCCCTTGGTCTGTGTCGAAATTTTTAAGTCATATGCTTGAAGCTTTAAAGCCCAACTCATCAGTCAGCTCTCTGGTTAATTCAGGTTGTAAGGCCAGCGCATAGACTAGTGGTCAGTTATAACTTTATAGTGCGTCCCAAATATGTAAGTCAGAAATTGGTTGCAAGCGTGGATTCCTTCAATGTACTCTTGCTCTGTTACAGTATAATTTCTTTCAGATGGCGTCAGAGTTCTGCTCACGTATGCTTCTGGATGTTCTTCCCCATTGTCATCCACTTGACTTAGAATGGCGTTATTTCTGCTAGTATGGCATCTTTTTGGAATATGAAATTTTGATTGAAAACTTTGGTTACTTCAGCACTGGGCTACTTATTAGATATTTTTGAAATATTGAATGATTTATTAGCCTCATCATTCCACATGATTTCCCATTTCATATCCTATAGTAGGTGGAATAAGGACTTGCAATTCCACTGAAATCTTTGATAACTTGAAAATAGTATCTGACCATCCCCAGAAAGACTTGAATATTCCAAATTCTTTTTGAAATTGACATCCATTTGATAGGTTCTATCTTCATTGGTTGCTGCTGTAATCCATCAGAGCTTATTACAAACTCTTATATATTTGAGATTTTTCTTAAAGAAGTGGCATTTTATTGGCTTAATTTTCAGATTCTCGGCTGCCAATCGCTCAAATACTTCATCCATATGCTCCAAGTGATCTTTGAAGGTCCTATTAAAGACGTTGATATCATATAAATATACCAGCATGCAGGATAACTTCAAATTTATTGAGTATTGATTCATAGCCCACTATAATGTTAATAGCGCATTACATAGACTTCGAGGCATTCTGATCAGCTGATACAACCCTTGAGCAATAATGATATGTATTTTCCCGATCTTCTTTGAGAAAATATAATTTGCTAATAGCCCAAAATCAGGTCCATAGTTGAAAAGTACTTTGCTCACCCAGAAATCGAGCATTTCATTAATTAGTTGCGGTGGATAGGAGTCATTCTTAGTGATTTTAATTGGCAATAATTGATCACTGCTAAATTAATCCATCCTTCCTTTTCACCAGGAGGATTGGACTCGCCCATGGGCTTGACAATGGAATAAATAGTACATGCTCCAATAGCTTGCTGATCTCATCAGTGGCCTAAGCTTCAGCAGCTCTTGACCTACGGACAGGTCTCATCCTTATCAGCAGGTAATCTCCAGTATCAACTTTGTGGATTACGTTTTTTTCACATTCTAAGTTGTGATCATTCTGAGTGAATATCTCCCAATACTAATTAATTAATTTATTAATTAATTAATTGGAGTATATCCTCCTGCTGAATTTTGGATAAATCGGCTTACTGCTCATGATCCACTTAACGTTGACAAATTTTGGCAGTTTATGTTGGCAATCCTATTTCAGAGAATGACTCAATATTGTAAATTCACTAAATTATACGGTTGGGATCAGATGTAGGTATGTGATGATTTGACTCTTTTCTAATTTTCATTGACTTCTCTCCAAATTGGCTAAGAGCACACTTATATCTCCGTGACCAGGCATAATGAATCCTGGCTCCACCTATGGCTCATCCCTCAATTTTCTCTATGGGATGATAATTTCCACATATAGGTGTTCCATGAGTTTTATTTTTAACCCCGTATTAACTACATTTGAGTTCCCATAGGAATAGTGTTCATTGCAAATATCCTTAAAGGTATTCCACAATTCTCAATGATTTCAATTGGCATTGATTTCCGTTTCCATCCAACTAATTTATATTGCAAGGGTATAATGCCATCATTATAAATAAGGTTGACAAAATTATTCATTTTTGTCAGCGGGGGCTCTCCCTTATGCTGGTACTCAAAGACAGTGTATGCCCAATATAGTCAAAGTGTTCTCTTTGAAGTCGCATTTCACCCCATATTTACTCAGGAACTCCATCCCAATAATTATATCATAAATCAGATTATAATACACTTTAGTGAGAGCTGACACCGCCAGCAATCCAAACTGAAGTGGTAACGCACTATAGACTTCACATGAGATGGTGATGTCCAGTCTAGCAGTTCCATACTCTTTTTGATGCTCCAAATCTGGAGAGACATTTATGTGTTTCCATAATTTGGTGAAAATATTGTTGATTTGCGCTCCAATATAAATTATTGCTCTTACTCTTGTCTTATTGACTAGAAAAACTGCGTAGGTTCACTCCAAGTAATGCAATAACGTAATTACTGAATGGATAGTGGCATAATTAATTAAATAAGAGTGTGAATTATTTAGATGTATAAATGAATGACTCCTTGATTGCGCTTATGGGTAAAGAAATGTTCGCCTCATACAACTTCGTTTTAACTAAACTTCAGGGCTCTCAGAAGATCTGATTTTTCCACAAACTGGCATGCGTGTGGTTGAGAAATCTCCTTAAAGATTTTGGGGTCAATCCCCTTCGCTTTGGCTCGATTAATAATGTTGATATCCATGTTGACCACCTGATAGAGCAGATCAGGCGCGTCTTCTTCCACAAATAGATCAGAGATGTCAATACCGTCGTTCATTATATCAGGTGTAGAAGGTTTATTAGCATTAATAGAATGTCCCTTGTCTAGACTTCTGGTCACTTTTCTGACTCTGAACCAGGTTTCTTGGTCTGAAATAAATTAATTTGATCCTTCAGCTTTCTGTCCTGACATTGGGCAATTACATGGCCAAGTTTCTCGCATTGAAACAGTGAATTGGTTTTTTTCCAACCGTTTTTGAGCATCAGTTTAATTCCCTATGATTTGACTATCAGGCTCATAAGAGGGTTCAGCAATTTGATGATATTCTGAGCCTTCATTTGGATCAATCTAAAAGTGCGTTTGATAGCTTTTGAGGCAGCTCTAAGCATCTATAGATGGTTCACCATCTGTGAGGTCGTTGTTTAGGTTACTAATGCACCGCCATAATCTGATGCAGTTTGTGGTAGGGATGAAGCGCCGCCTGCATGCTATATACGCATCAAAGTCAGTAAACACTTTTGTCTAAGCCAAGGTTTGGAACTCATAGATAAAAACGATCGGAAAAATTGGCCATGGTCTCATCATTGCAGAATTGTATATCCATAAATTCTTGCTTGTGATTCGCCATCTGATGCAAAATTTTGCAATTTGCTACACTTGGACTCTTCTAGTGTGCTAGGCCAAACAGTATGAAGGATGCTATCCCTTGCTTTTTGCCTTCATTGGCGCACCTTTCACTACAGGTCTACAGGCAACTCCCCATTATAGAAGATCACCAACTTCACCTTGGCAGATTAACCCCTCTTGGTGTGCACTGATGGTTCTCTTCCCCATTCCTGGGAATCTGACCCCTTGCTTCTCCAGCCTCATGGTGAGTCCCCGCTTGTCCATTGCTGGCTCCACTGACTGTGAAAATCCCTGTGGGGTATTCTGTTGATCCAAGTTGGGAGTTGTAGCGCTGACCACTCCTAGGTACATTGACCCAGCACCTATCCTTGGGGACCTTTTAATCCAATTTTAAATGTCAAGTGTCACTATAACACCTAAAATATAGATAAAAGTAGGTAAACGAAGGTATTTTATTAAAAAAGCCAACTCTTAAATAGGGTGTTTAAAATATGAATATTGTGATCATACTGGTGTATAATTATCACGATGTATAAAGGGGAACAGGGGTGTGGAGGTTATGAACTGCTTGAAGTTGTATCAGCGGCAGTTGGTTTACAAAAGGCTATATCAAATGGCATTAGTCAGCTTATGGGTTATTGATTGCATTATTATAATATAATTTAGATAACACTGGCGAGGAAGCATCTTGATGTGGATCACTTTAACCTTAAGTGGATTAGCTTCACTCCCGCTCACCTCCTTAAGTGGTCTCAAATTGACAATCAATCAACTTGTCAATCTAAAGCTCTTTGCTTATTCCATCAATTCATCAGTAGTTTGATTCTCTAGAAGGTAATCCAATTAGTAATTTCATCATGTAATAAATTTGTATCAATAATTACAATCCACTCGCCATTATATTGGCGCCTTAACTAGTAAAATATCTTTTTAAAATTTTAAATTATTAAATTTTATGAAATTTATGCCAACCTGGGGATAAGCATTACTGAAGCTCGAAGAGCTAAAAAACGAACAAAAAGAATACCTGAACAGAATATTGACTGCTCAAAAGGAGAGGTGAAACACAACTGAACGAGAATACAATTGACCAGGTGGGACAGCAACAAATCGCTCAACCCACCATTGTGGAAGGGGAAGGGGGATTGGGTGGCACATCCTTGGCATTGGATACCATATAAAATGCAAGAGTGCAGGCCAAGGCGAAAAGCATTGGTGTGGGATGATCAGCGATATGGGTGAGTTGGTTGATGGTTGGCTGGTTGTCAAAATTACCTGCATCAGAATTAACACCAAAGTATTTGGAAAAGCATTTTTCCACATGAAGGATGATGGAAGGAAGCTGGGAAAATAGAGCTACGTTGGCATGGGTGGTTTTCTCTTGGCCGGCAAAGTGATAGCAACTCTCTGGATGGCGGCATTTGCTTGTTTGTGTAGATTTAGGATGTCATTTGCTCTGTGGAGCTATGGTTGGAGGGAAAATGGGAGTAGGGACACCTTTGGCAAGTATCACTACAGACTCCTCGGTTATCTTACAGATTTTGATGCTATCTGGGTTTTCAGCTGCAGCAACTGAAATCTGGCATTCGGAGCATAATGCAGAGGCGATCAATCAGGGTGCATAAAAACGCTGAGGGGTCTGAATGGGGTGCTGTACCTGGATAAATTCTTTGATTTGGATTTACAATTCTTTAATAACATTGCCCATTTCATCAGTTTCATCTAATGAAGTTCAGGGATCAAAGTTGAGAGGAAAATGGGGTCAATTATTTGTTTGGTTGTGGCTGGTGTTTGAAGAATAATGCGGGACCAAACTGTTGTCCAAGCCTTTTCCTGATTGGCTATGGCGCAGGTGGCACTGGAATGAGGAGGGGGCTGGATGGCTGTTGCCAGCTCCATAGTGGCAGCAGGCTTTGGGGAGGGGGGAAGAGTTGTACCACAAACTGGAAAGGCCGAGGGGTGTTGGGTCAAGTGGGAGCCAGATGGAGACAAAGCAGGTCCAGCGGAAGCATCATGAGATGGGCTTTTAAGCTTTGAGTGGTCTAGCTCAAAGCAGGATGGGCAGATGGTCTGCCTGCCCTTGATGCGAGCCCAGAATGGGTTGTCAGGGGATGAGGGAATGACGGCTCAAGGGGGAATTGACAAAGCACTTTTGCTGATAATTGGGCTAATTGTGGCAAATGCCTGAGGCCCTGCAAGATGAGCAGCCCCATTGAGGACCACAAACTGAAGGATGGGGTTGGAGACATATGTGGCCAAGCCTTCCATCAGCTCCTGATGGAGCACCATGGGAGGAAGTTGAGTGGGAAACCCCACAAACTGGACCATCAAAGTGGTGTCAGTTGGGAGCCAGGTGCATGTTGTGGGGATAGGGGTGGTCTGGAAAACCAGGGTAGGGTGGCTGCAGTGGTGGCATCCACTTCACATTTGAAGCCTAGATCAAAATACCCTTTATAAGGGCGGATATCTATGAATTTGGCTGGCATCATTACCACCTGGGCCAAGTTGATAATAGTTTTTTCTTCATATGGGAATAATTTCCCATACTTGGCCCACAGGCCAAGATGCATCTGGGATCAGTGGAGAATGAGAGGGCTGCAAGGCACTGCCTGTGCGCGTTCCAGGTGGATGTCAAGATCCTTGGGTAGGATGAACCAACCTGATGGTTTAGGGGGACTGGCTGAGAGAGTCTGAGCACGTTTTCCCATTGATGGAAAATGCAGGGTGGGGTTTCGCCGCTGCCCCATACTGGAGCAGCTGGTGAGAATCTGAGGTCATTGGGGAGTGAGAGGGAGGTCAGCATAGGCTAGCATGCGCTTTTTAATTTTATTTCAATTAAATTCACTAGAAAGTTGCTCTGAGCAGAAAGAAAAACTAATTAGTAAAATAAAATAACAGTAATAAACTGATTAGTATTTATTCTGCTCTTCAGAGAAACTCTTGACCTTGTAATCATATATCCTATAGAAATAAAGCATTTAAGGCTAAAAATCTGGGTGAGCAAGATCTAATCATTGACTCAATCCTGAGGTTAATACTGAGCTTAATTCTTAGCCAAGGCCAACATCAACTAGAAATGAAATTCCAACACCATCCAAATAGGACTTACAAATTCCAACATGATCACTGTCCTAGCTTCAGCGTATGACCAGTTGTCTACATTAAGGTGAGGTAGCACCAGATTCTGCAATTGGTGCTAAGACAGTCCATTATGGTCACCGCTTTCTGATAGTCTGCATAACCAAACATCACATCTGAAAGAGAAGGAAAAAGCCAGTGCATTATCCTGGTGAAAGGCTGGAAATTTTGGTGTATTATGAAGCTCCTCAGTCACTCCACTCACAGGAAATTCCTGTTTAAAGACTTGATTAAAAATAGTTGTGGCTCTGGGAGTCATTTCTGACATGCCAGCAAACGATTTAAGCATATTCTGGGGTAGAGGAATCTTTCCAATTGGAGTTTATCAGGTATTTTTTCAGCTATATTTGAATTGAGTTGCGCACAATCACATTCTAATTTTCTAACGCCTCAATATGTTTCATCATTTTTCCATATCCAAATGTACAAGTCGCAAAAACACTTGGTATGCTTCACTTTCAGTTTTTTGAAAAAGAACACTTTAATGAGTTTACCCTTCTCAACTTCAAAAGGCGTCTTTTCTACACAGGTCATTATCACATTCTTGACTTGCTTGATTACCTCCTCCGCTTTGTTAAGCACTCTTCCAATGTATTGACATCATCTTAGAATGCCAGGCTAAGTATGTTTTATTTGATGGTCTCCATCTCCATTCAGAGCTTCTAAAGTTCATTCTTATAAGACATTCTGGATTAAAATTGGCTTTTAACAACTCAGCTACCCCCTGTAGTGAGCACCAATTGTTAAAATCATGGCGTTCTTGAGAGTGTAGCTCGCTTTTGCTCCCTGATTTACCTGCACGGATTCTTGACTAATTGCATTAATTAAATGAATTAAATAACTAGAATAATAATAGTATGAAGACTATTAGCTAAGTTAATTCCCTAAAAGCCACGTTGAGTAAAGGCTTCAATGCTAAACAGGTACTTTTTCCTCTTGAAGACATCTTTGAATGGTTGTGAACTCTTTCCTGTTCTCTCCACTCAGAAATAAGCAGAGTTCTGATAACAAACAAAGATATCCAAACTTTCACTCTTATCCTAGTAGTAAGCCATACAAAAAATGTATAAACAACTAAGTAATTATAAAATTGATATCTGTCTTTAGATTCTTATGCGAAAGGCTATCCATTCTTGAAACCTCCAATAAAAACAACAACAGAACACCAAGGGACCATAAGGGCACATCAGAGGAGCTGAAGCTTTCTCATGTTGCCAGCAGGACCGCCAGTGGAAGAAAAAGGGGGTTTCAGATGAGGCATGTTCCAAAACCAAACATTAATGAAGGAAAATGGACCGATGAAAGAAACCAGATTGGGAACCAGGATGATACCAACCAGCGGAGGCAGGATGGCAGGTGGCCAAACAATTAAGCCTGGAAGTAATTCGTAAGGTGAGAGTGGAAGTGACACACAGCTTCATGAAGTGTTGAAGTAGTAACAGAAAGTGCATCAAGGATAAATAGTGTTTATCGTCCATAGTGTAATTGCAATTAGGGCACGGAGAGAAGAGTGGATAGGGGAGGTTATGGAAAATGCAAAGATGTTCTTAAAAAAGCTGAAAGTCTGAACCCGCTCCTGGCTAAAGAGGTGCATAACATCCTGCAAGATCGCCTGTGATGGCAGGCAACTTTTCAAGAGATGGACTAATGAACCATATTGACCACACACAATGCATGAAGACTGAGAGGCATTGGACCGCTCCGCAGTCCAGAACACCTTTCTCAGGCATCTCCACACATGGGCGCAAATCTGGGGTTATAACAGAGGATGGTTTATGTACCGCCGAAATGTCCTTTTGGGTCTCCAGAGAGTATAGGATGTCCGGCTTGTCAAGATAGCCCACACAGGCAATTAGCGGGACATTGGGGTACTAAGCTGTTTAAAAACGACTTGCCCACGAACTTCTTGCATGAACAAGGAGTAGGGCGACCCTCTGGGCGGTGTGTCCACTGATGCAGATTCTCCACTTTGTGCTCCGCATAGAGAGGAGAATTTGTTTGAAGTGGGGTTATGTCCCATGCGGGCCTGTGGCAGAGGGATGAGAGTCCAGATAGTAAATAGAAAATGAGGGTTGGTAGGATTATGGAGGCAAAGGTTTCAGGCAAAATTAAAGCGGGATGTGCGTGACCAGTGCTGGTATGAGATTGTGAGGTTAGTTACTACATCAATCCAGGTGCCAAGTATTTTGGCAGCATGGGCCTCAAAGTTGGGCAAACCCATACCACCAGTATGGAGAGGGCCAAACATGACATCCAGTTGCACCAGGGGAGGGTGGCCTACCAAAGCCACCCTTTTAGGAAGGCATATAAAGAGGCGAAGAAAGAGGGGGAAAAGGCGATGCCATGGGCCATAAGCTAGACTTTTGACAGGAGCATATTGTTGGAAAGCACAACCTGGCCTGGGAGGGTAGTCTGGTGGGCTCTGATGGAGGCGATGAGCTTATTGACATTGTATAGGATGTGGTGCTTCATTACCAACAAGGCGAACCCTCCCACCTCCAGCCAAATTCCCAAATGACGCACTGTACCATCAGTGGGTCTTAGCACAAAAGGGAGTACAAGCGGGGCAGTATGGGGTGGCCAGGGCAAGCAAACCAGAGAGCTAGCTGCCAAAGCAGGCTGACTATGGGGCGCTGGTGACCAGAAGGCTTGGTACCGGCTGAGGATAATGATTTCGTTTTTGGAGGCATTAACGGCGGCGTTACTGACCCTGGAGTAATCCTGGATAGTTGCCTCTAGTGCTCGTGTATCATGTTTGGCAAACACCACAACCACACATTTGTCAAAAAATGCCAACATCCTAACAGGTGCTTGGCCCTAAACATGGACACCAGCAAGGCGTGCATTCACATTGCATAATAGTGTGTCAAGGCTGAAGTTGTGCTATAGTGGACGTAAAGGTTCCTGTTGGATTTTAGGATTTTCTTAAGCTCGCTGGTGTATTTTAAGCCTAAACTCCAACAACTAGGGGATGAAGCCACTGATAATAATAAAAAAATATGAATACTAAAACTGAGAAAGTTGTATTTTTTATTTTTTTATTATTTGTTGCAGGGGGTAAGAAATGAACATCTTAATAAGTCAATAATTTGTATTTAAGATGTCAATGAGTAAAGTTTGTATTGCTTAGTAAAGTCCAAATTAGGAAATATTGAGATTCGATCTATTGGATTGGTTGAGACTCCAAGCATTTATGGAAAAATTAATTGTTGATAGGTAATATCAATCCATGAGGTAAGGTCTTGATGTATTTTACCAATTCATTTGATGGGAAAATATTTGCACCTGGAGAGGCCCCTCTAACCCTATAAAAGAGGCCCATATCCGCAGTGTTGGTTGTATTAGCCGTGCAGTTTGAAGGGGAGGGACCTCAGAAGGGATCCCCAGATTCAGCGACAATTTGGAGCAATCTGACTGCAAAATGCATGTTATATGCCCGTGTAATATTAGAAGTGTTACCCAAATTTGAGGGGTTCCACCAAGAATTGACCAGGGTCTTTTAGCCCATATTATTGCTTTCTTCGTCCAAAACACTCTTTTTGTAATATTGGACTTGTAGTTTTCTGACAGTTCCCCTTGGAGGAGACCCCTTTGAGGGTGAACCAGATTAGTGAGGAAACTAGGGCCCGCACAGCCATTGTGACAGACTCCATAAGCAACATCACCCAATTTTATGAACTGGTGGGGGAAGTGGAATTTGTGGAGGCAGGCTTTGAGGTAATCCAAGTTGACCCTATCATTAGCTTCTTGTTGGTCTAAGAACGCATGCGCTCCAGTAGCCGTGGATTGGCAGACATTGGCTAAGGTGTGTATGTTATCCCATATTGACTGCCTGTGGATAAAACCACACTGCTCAGAGGAGATTACTTTAGAAGCAAGTTCACCTAGGCGGTTGGACAAAGTTTTAGCGAACAACTTAGTATTTGGATTATTAAGTGATATGGGGCGCAGTACGCCAAGTCCAGCTTATCCCCTTTCTTATACAGCGTTATCATGTAGGCCTTCTGGCCCCAGGAAGGAGGCGCATTTCCAAAAGATATTTGTTCATTGAGGAAAACATTAGCGAGGAGAAATAATCAAAATATTTTTTTGTTGAACTCATATGGAATCCCAACTGGACCTTGGCACTTCCTGTGTGGTGCACTGCAAATGGGATATCATAGTTCATTCTGAGGTGAATATAAATTCATTAACTCTAGGTAGCAGAAAACAGCTCGCGGATATGTGATCCATTGAGTAACTCATCAATCTTAGCCAGCTTGACTTGTTTGGGCTTATACAACTCGGAGTAAAAGTTTTGAACTTTGACTGACACATCAGCTGGAGCTTCTGCAATAGAGTTGTCCAGCCGCCTCACCTGTTGCAGGCCAGCTCCGTCATGGTGTGAAGAATTTATGAAAAAGTAGGCGGAGCTTGTGTCACCTGCATTATATCTTTTGCTTTGAACTGAACACAAATGCAATGTTTGCATTGTCTTACCAGTGCGTCGAGATGAGCAGATACTTCTGCCCATTTATGACCCCAAGCCGAGATGTACCTTGATGCAGGACCTTAGACTCCAGGTGGTCCACTTCTTCTAGAATGCGCTTAATGACTGCTGAAGCAGTCTGAGAGCGTCGTGATGGGACATGGCATGCCTGAAGGATGGTGTATTCTTTGAAGGCTGACCAGGTAGAAAGTGGATTAGCACAGAACCTTGTGTTGGACATTGACGCCAAAATTTTGGTGTCCACCCGTGCTGAAAACATGGGCAACGTTATTTTGGCCAGGTGAAGTTTGCACCATTCTGGTGCTGATCCACAGGTCTTGACAAAGTGTAGGACACTGACATCATCCTGTGGTTGGAGAAATCAAAGTGGGTTGTTGTAGAGTGCTCAATCTGGGGCAAAAGGTCAACAGGGAAAGAATGAGGTCAATGCGGGACATAGACCTCAGCTGACTGTTGTGCACATGGGGGCAGGACATGTTATGTAAAGACGGCTCATGTTTGGGGAAAGTACCAAAAAGCCGCAAGGTGGGTTTTAGAATGCAGATTTTAACGTGCCCCTGCGGGGAGTTAGGCGTTAAAGGCCAGTGGTTGGTGGCTGGGTTGGTCAAGCAGTTCAGGTCGCCCACAAGAAAGGGATTAAGTGGAAGTGGGAGGGAAGTTATGGCTGAGAGTAAATCCCAGTGAGCCTGCACTCAGGTTGGGGCATAAACATTAACTATAGCATGCACTTCATTGTCCCATGAAAAGTACATGACCAGCACACACCCATCAGGTTATGGATTTTGGATATAAATTTAAAACTATGGGACACATGTATAAGCACCCCACAGTGCGGCGACCAAAAAGAAAGGAAGGGGAGGGACATTATCTCTCTTTCCCTTTAGTAACTAAATTGAAGCCAAATTTGGATTTTTTAAAAATACAAAAAATGACTGCTTAATTGAACTAAAACTTACCAATGTTAATTTAATTAATGCCTGCTGCCTCACTTGGGGTGGTGGTGCGCTGTCATCTGGAATCTTTCAGCTGCCACTGAAGCATGCCCAGGATGGCTCTGCTAGCTCTCTCAGCGCTACTGGATGTTATGGCCCCTCAGGACTTAGCCCACCATCTCACAAGCTCCCAGGTGGTGCTTCCACAGAGCAATATGCATTTCAGTCACCAGGTCAAAAATATGAATCTCTTCCCATACGCAAGTACAGCCATTATTAAGATGGCCACGGCGGTATTTAGCCTTCTGGCTTTATTGATTCCTGTCCATTTGAGGGTTAATTTGATCTCATATTTTGCTCTGAAGTCAATGCAGTGGCTGCAGCCAAGCTGCATTTATTATTCAAAAGAACACCACTCCTCACTCTTTGCACCTGGCTCCCAGATGAGGCCACTTTGTTGGTCCAGTTCGCCAGGATGCCCTCCCATATTTCCCCTGAACGCCTCCACCATGAGCTCATGGAGGGTTTGGCCATTTATAGTGCAGACCTCATGTTGCAATTTGTGGTTATGAATGAGCAGATCGTTTTTCAGGGCCTCATGCCTTTTATGACGATCTGCCCAATCCATCATGACACCCAACTCATGATTCCACCTTTCATGATGATCAGATCCGCTCCTGATCATCCATTCTGGGTGTGCTTCAAGAACGGCCACGCCATTATCCCTTTGAGCTTCAAGCTTTATAACTTGAAGCGTAAGTGGCCTACAGTTTCTGCCTCCACCACTTTCGCCACTCCTCCCTCCAGTGTTAGGTTGGCAGCTGGTTAGGCCCAATTTTTGAATGGTTCTTGATTCTCCTACTCCCACCCTCAGCAAATTCTGGTGTCACTTCCAAGGCGGCAGGCAATCAAAATTTTATTATTTAAAAAATTTGAACAATTTGATGGATTACAGAATCTTTAATCAGTGGCTGAGACAGTTTCAACAGAGCTTCCATGGTTGACGGTCTGCATCTGTAAGTCCCAGGGAGCGTCATATGGTCATGGATTGGGCCATTTTTCCGTTCCTAGGCAAAAAGGCACCAAAGAGGATGGATGTACCCCTCGTTACTTAGGGCGATCTCGCTCATGTGGTAGATGAGCGCTGGGTAACAGCTCTTCTACTTCGTATTCAGCCTCCAATACCCACACTCACCTCAGCAGAACTGTTAAGGGGAATTAGCAAAATCTGTACTGAGATCATCAAAATGAAATTCTTTGAACTAATTCAAGCGGCAATCATCCCAAAGTCCATATTTCAAATGTTCGTAAAGGTATGAAGACCAATATATCGGCTGGAATGCCAGATAGGTTTTGATTCAGTTAACACAATGATTGAAAAAATCACCCCCTCCCAAAAATTGTCAGGAAGCGTTATCAATGGGCAGGCAACAGCATCAGATACCATCAATGAGGGTTCAAAGTCTCATGTTAGCAATTCAGGTTTTGTGCCCAATGTAACGCCACTGACCAAACAAATGGCCCAGCGACTGAGCATGGGCGGGTTGGGCGTCCTGAACCTGTTCCCAACCGAATGGGCCCGCCCCTATGTGGGGTGGCCTTGAGGGATACCCACTGCTCCTTGGGACAGTGGCCATTGCACCTACCATCAAAAACATAGCTAAGCCTCAGTTTGGACATTCAAGGTGGAACTAACAGTGACTCAGCCCACCGCCAAAACTTGATGTTGGTTCCTATTGAACTAATCCTCCCATTCCTGAATAATTCGCTGGTTAGGTTGAAATTTGAGGGTCCTGATTCCGGCTTATTACTACCTCAACTGACCACTCTTTAATCAGTTGCATTGCACTGGAAAAATTGTTTGTTGATTTTCTTCCTTTTCCTTTGCAATAAAATTTTGCCAAAAAAAACAATCAATTTTTAATGTGCAGATTTTGTTCTGACTGCATCCCTGATGGCTTTTCCCTGGTGGCCTGTCAGTCCGTATACTGGATGAGCTCTACCTGTACTCATGGTCACTATGGCCCCCACCATCGTTGATTGGATTCAGCGAGTCAGATACTTCTGGCACTTTAACCCTGCTATCATGAACTTCTGACAACAGTATTTGAGATCTTTTGGCCTTACATCCTCCATCTACAAGTAAAAATCTGTCTCCTTGTCTTCCCAGTCGAAATAACCCTGTATGCCAATGAACTCATTGAAATTATTTCTGTGATTCCACCCCCTGAACAAGACCCCAGGGTCTGGGATGGGCTCAATTTGGCTTTGTCATCGGGATCATACTCACTGTTGCCCTACACCAACAATTCGTCATTTTGCAATACCCAGTTCCATTCAATGTCATTTGGTTGCAATGCCTCTGGCATTCTGGCTTGCTTTTTGGGTGCTCATGCATCCTGACTGGCAGGCCAGTCTAAACTTCTTCTGCCATTTCCATGACATAATCAACCAACCATTGTTTCCATCCACTTCCGCCCTTTTCTTCAAACTGGGCGCTGCAGTGGTTACCCTTTACCAAATGAATGTGAAATCATTAGCCTGCTGTTTATTGTTTGTTTGGTCACTTACTGATTCTAGGAATAGTATCTGCTCTACCTTGGAGAATCTTCTTCAAACTGCCCAAGGTGAGCGGATTGCTGCTCCCCCTCCTCCCACTATCCTGGAAGGAAGCTCAAGTGTTCCTTCCCAAGAAATAGCATTAAAGTCCTTGACGCTCTTGCTGAGGTGCAAATGCGTACAGCAATTGTGCTTATTAACGCTTCAGCGTTATCTCATGCCCAGAAAGGGTTCGCGTTGTTAGACGCTGTGGAAGGGGATGCCCACCGCTGGGTTAGAGGCCTTCTGCGCTCTTCCACACAAACAGGAAACCCCACTCCACTGATGGCCGTTGTGTCAGCTGCCTTTAAACCTCATGTGTCACAATTGGACCACCTATTCAGACTGCTCTATGCCATGACCAAAGCCCCTAGCCTGGTTTCTTTGATTTCTACCTTCCGTGAACTGGCTCCCACATTGGGTCTCTCTATTGATACGCTTCAGGCAGTCTTTAGATTAGGATTGGATTCAGTTACGCTCATCATGAGGTCTGGTCCACCGTCCAAGGAACAGTAGATCAAATATGTGCCACCGCGACCACTATAAATAACTTTCCCTACCATATTACCCGTTATCAGAAGGAGAATTTTATGACAGGATTACCCAACAAAGATGAGGATGACGTGTCTAGATCCAAACTAGCCGTAGATCTGGGGACCAATCCTGCCACAACTCTCATGTCCGAGTTGGCTGATACAGAGTCACCTATAAATAAATCTGTGAAAGCCCAGATGGAGGAAGTTGGTTCCCTCACCCTCGTTCTTCCAATTTTTGCTCTGGCAAAAGCCCAAGATCTTACCCCCAATTTGCCAGTTAAATCTTCAGTTGCAAAAGAGTTGGTCGAATCTTTCAATAAACAAAACTTTGCTTAATTCTAATTGCCTATGAATATTAGTGTAGGTCCACATCATGTCTCCTTTGAGGCCTTAAAGGATACCAGAGCTGTGTGGAACTTCATGTGTGTTGAGTTGGCCCAACAATTAGAACTGTAAATGGATGCGGGCCCCTCAGTGATGGTGGCATCATCTGCCTCCCAGACCTCATATGTCAACCATCAGCCAGCACCTTTTTGAATTCACCAGTTTAGATCCTGCGATCATTTTCTGCTATGCAGAACTTGGTGTTTCCAGTGATCTTAGGTGTGGATGGTGGCGCCAACAACATGTCAAGATTCACTTGGAATCTAGTATGTTGTCATTTACCAATGATCAAAGGGAGGGTGAATTTTCTCTGATTGACACCCTTAAGAAGACACAAGGCCGCAGTTTTATCACATCCCTTGTTACTTTTGCGGGAATACTGGACGTTTTTCCACTGAGTTTAATGCGCTATCAAAGTATCTTCAACTCAGAAAGGCAGATTGTCTGCCTCCTCACACTAGGTTCAATTGTGGATTTCTAACGACTGTGGAGTTGGTGAACATCAACTGTCCGTTGTATCCCCATACAGCGGAGGAGGAAATTGCACTCAACACCTGGTTGGATGATATGCTGAAAAAAGGATGGTTGTTCAAGGAGACCTCGCCCGTCGCCTCCACCATTGTCTTCGACAAAAAAGCAGATGGTTCTCACCATCCCTGCATGGATTACGGCCACTTAAAAATAATGGTTTCTGATCCCTACTCCTTGCCTTTGGAGCAGACGATCAGCCAGAAAATCACTAAAATTCAATGTGTTCTCTAAGCTGGATCTGTTGAACGACTTCAACCAAATTTGGGTAATGAAAGGGCAAGAATGGTTAACAGCAATATGGACAAAACACAGCATTTTCCAATTCCGTTTCATGCCCTTTGGGCTGAAGAATGCTCCCGCCATGTTCTAATGCATGATTAACAATGTAATGGGTGACCTCCAGTTTACCTGTGCAGTTGTGTACATTGATAATATTCTGGTCCACTCCCCAACTCCCAAACAACACGCTACTGACTTGGAAGCAGTTATGGCCACTTTGCATAAGGCAGGCTTGTTCGTCAAGCCTTCCAAGTGCAAGTTTTATAAGGAGGAGGTTACCTTCTTAAAGGAACCTCAACCTTAAAGACGGTTATGCAATCCCTTGCAATAAGTTGGATGCATCCGAGAATGGCCAACCCTGACTACCCAGAAACAACTTTGGAGTTTTTTGGGAACCATCATTTTCCTAAAAAAATTTCTCTGGCACTTTCCCAGCTGGCTGCCCCACTCCAGCCCCTTAGAGGAAAAAACGTACCATTTTTTTGGATGCTCAAATGCAAACAGGTGTTCAAATCAATCAAGAAATTTTTGTGTCCCCACCCATTTTGAAGCACGCTGATCCCACCAAGTCATATATTGTTGCATGTGATGCTTCATTGGTAGCAGTAGAACTGGTCTTGCTCCAGGAGAACGATGTTCTGGAACATCTGGTCGCCTGTTTTTCCCAGAAGTTCACTTTATGGAGCAGCCTTGGGCCATTTATGACAAGGAATTGTCAGCCATTGCATGGGCATAACTCATTGGTGGTTCCTGTTACAGGGTGCTCAACATGATTAATGGTCCTCACGGATCACCAGGGCCTTTTGTACTTTTGTAAACCCCAAAAATTGGTGCATAAGCAAGCTCAAACCTATTGGGACCTGTGCAGTTCTTATTTCAAATACAAATTCATAAAAGGTGCGCTCAACGTACTTCCTGATTTTCTAAGCTGCAGTTCCACTCGCTGTTCCTTGGACCCAAAGGAAGTGGAGCTTGTTACCATGATTCCTGCCACCCAAATCCTGTCTATTGTCCCCCCATAATTTCATCCGTCACTTTGGCTCCAGACGCCCCAAAGGTGGCTCAGGTTCTAGCCAGTCGATTGCCTGCCCTGAGGGCTTGGAATTGGTCGAGAAGTTGGTTCACCCGAGTCATAAACACTCCCTATACACCTTGGAGGAGGGACTAATTTATTTTTGGTCTTGCATCTGGGTTCTCCCCTCCTTCCAAATGGAGGTATTCCACGCACATCATGATCCCCCCACGGTTGGTCATCCCAGCAACAAAAAGTGCATCAACTTGATCAAGTGAACCTACAATTGGGCGGGTCTGAAAAAGGAAGTTCCAGCCTTATTGCTGATTGCGTTACTTGTGCCACGGCTAAGTTGGACCACTCCAGTAAAAACAGCAGTTTGCACCCCTTACAGCAGTTGGAGGGCCCACAGACATCAGTGTCTGTGGATTTTATCGTCAAACTCCCCTGCTATAACAGGTTCACAGCGGTGATGGTGGTGGTGGATCGCTTCATGAAATTTTCACTCTTCATACCTTGTACTTCCATGATTACATCAGAAGAAATTGCCTGCCTTTTTGTACACCATGCGTTTTGATGTTTGGTCTCCCCCAGGAGATTATCAGTGACCATGGCTCACAGATTACCGCGCAGTTTTGGATGAACTTCTATCAATCCTAAAAATATCCCCCTGTCACTCCATTGTGTATCACCCCCAGTCTGATGGGCAGACTGAGCGTGTTAATCAAGTCCTTGAACAGTACCTGCGTTGCTATGCTGCAGCCACACAAGACAATTGGGCCAATGATCTTCTTCTCGCTCAATTCGCTTATAATAATGGGACCCATGCATCCACGGGGTTTTCTCCCTATGAAGCAACGTTTGGTTATAATCCTTTGTTTGCGGTCAGACCTTGCTTGCGGCCTGTGGTTCAATCTGCCGCAGACCACACTGAACATATCAAATTGACTCAATCCTTTGTGTGGGAACACCTCACCAAAGCCATAGATGACTACAAGTGGTTTACGGATTGCAAGCGGCTCCCAGGTCATGATTTAATGGTGGGCTCCTATGTTATGCTCGATACCCACCATTTAAGAATTCAGGCCCCTTCCTGCAAGTTCGCTAGTAAACGCTCTGGTCCCCATTTGGTGGATGAGGTGTTGGGCAACAGGGTGTTCCAGTTGAAGCTTCCTGTTCATTGGTAACAACATCACGTCTTCCATGTTCCAGCTATCGCCCTTCAAGGGTGTGAACCCCATGAAACCTGAACCAATCATCATCAAAAATGGGGAAGAGGATGAGGTAGAGAATATCCTGGCATCCTGGAAATTCTGAAATTCCATACAATACCTCGTGGCCTGGAAAGGGTATCCAGCATATGAAAACAGTTGGGTCAAGGCGCACAATTGCGCAAACTGTATGGAACTGGTTGAAGCATTCCATATATCCCACCCTGAAGCTCCCTGTCCCCCCCAGAAAGTAACAACAATAATGGCAATCAAGTTACACAAGGCGCACAAGAATTTGGCTCTCATGCAGTTTCCCAGTGGCGGGGCCCTTCCCTTGGAAAAAGGAAAGAGTAATGTAAGACCTGGGAACGTCCTCTGGGCGTGGATCGGGCCATTTTTCTATTCCTGAGCAAAAAGGCACCAAAGAGGATGGCTGTACCCCTCGTTACTTAGGGTGATCTCGCTCATGTGGTAGACGAGCGCTGGGTAACAGCTCTTCTACTTCATATTCAGCCTCCAATACCCACACTCACCTCAGCAGAACTGTTGAGGGAAATTAGCAAAATCTGTACTGAGATCATCAAAATGAAATTCTTTGGAACTAATTCAAGAGGCAATCATCCCAATGTCCAGATTTCAAATGGTCGTAAGGGTATGAAGACCAATATATCGGCTGGAATGCCTGATAGGTTTTGATTCATTTAACACAATGATTGAAAAAATCACCCCCTCCCAAAATCATCAGGGATCATCCTCAATGGGCAGGCAACAGTATCAAACACCCGCAATGAGGGTTCAAAGTCTCCTGTTGGCAATTCAGGTGTTGCACCTGATGCAATGCCACTGACTGAACGAATGTCCCAATGACTGAGCATGGGTGGGTTGGGCTTCCCGAACCCATTCCCAATAAAATGGGCCCACCCCTATGTGGGGTTGCCTTGGGGGATTCCTGCTGCTCGTCAGGCCAAACACCATCATGACAACCACCAGAAACATAGCTGAGCCTTGATTCAGACGTTTGAGGTCAAACTGACAGTGACTCGGCCCACCACCAAATATTTCAATATCAGCTCTTAATGAACTAATCCTCTCATTCCTGAATAATTCGCCAATTAGGTCGAAATTGAGGGTCCCAATCCCAGCTTGCTACTACCCCAATTGGCCACTATTTAATCAGTTGCATTGCACTGAGAAAATTTTTGGTCAATTTTCTTACTTTTCCTTTGCAATAAAATTTTGCCAAAAAATAAACAATTAGTATTGTGCAGATTTTGTTCTGACTGCATCCCTGATTGCTTTTCCCTGGTGGCCCATCGGTCCATATACTGGATGGGCTCTACCTGTACTTATGGTCACTATGTTCCTCACCATTTTTTACTATAGATTCAGCGAGTCAGATACTTCTGGCACTTTAACCCTGCTATCATGAACTTCTGACAGCAGTATATGGGATCTTCTGGCCTTACATCCTACATCTACAAGTGAAAAGCTGTCTCCTTGTCTCCCTAGTCAAAACAACCCTGTATGCCAATGAACTCATTGAAATGATTTCTGTTATTCCACTCCCTGAAGCAAGACCCCAGGGTATGGGATGGGCTCAATTTGGTTTGTCATCAGGATCATACTCACTGTTGCCCTAAACCAACAATTCGTCATTTTTCAATACCCAGTTCCATACAACGTCATTCAGTCAGCAATGCCTCTGGCATTCTGGCTTGCTTTTTGGGTGCTCATGCATCCTGACTGGCAGGCCAGTCTAAACTTCTTCTGCCTTTTCCATGACACCAATCAATCAGCTCCTGCCACCACTCTGATTCTGGTGGCTGTCCCAGCGTAGGCTGAGATTGTCATTTCAATGTCTCAACTGGATTGATGATAACAACCAGTTATTTGATGTCAAGCTGGATTTCACTTATGAGGAGTTTTTTATTGATCCTCCTAATTCAAACTCTCGCCATTTCTATACAAAACCTGATTCTGCTAATTATGAAAATATTCATAAAATAGCAGTTGAGGCTGCAGCTGCCCCTGCCAACATCATACACCACCAGCAACTTTATGGGGCGATGGAACCCATCGTGGAGGGTATTCCTATCCCAAACTTCCCCTATGGATTTGAGGAAAATGTAAAATATGAAATTGAGGAGCTTTCTTTTGGAGTGAGCTGCGCTTGCATTGAAATGGCAAAAACTTCTCTTTTTGACACCATTTATCCCAAACCCACAAGCGTATCTTGCTAATCACTTGCGTGCTTGCTCTCCTCATTTTTGCTGAGCATCAACTTGCTCAATACGTTGAGGTGATGGACACCGCCGGCCTCATTAATAAAAAAACCCACATTTATACACTCTTATGTCACATGTTGCTGATGTTCTGCCCCAATGTCATATGCCATGGTCTTCCAGCTAAAGCGGGCACCAGACAAAAGTTTTTCAAAGCTTCCTCACCTTCTGATATGGCTTCCTAGGCTGTTAGCTGAAGTGGCATATTGGGTAACTTTTTAATTTTCTAATAATCCTTTCGTTTGGCTCATTTGCAAATAAAGATACGTGGCAGCTTCTCCTTATGGGTTGCGCACCACTAGTGCTAAAAATTGAAAGGGAGGGGAGAGCATGGTTGCTCATGTGTCCTCAGCGCCATGTGGACAGTGGGATTCCTGAATTAACAGATGTCACAAGTAAATTGTTTTTTAAAAGACTCAATTTTCTAGCTCAGGATGGCAAAGCTTTGAGTCCAGAAATGTTCAACGTCATATTTGGAAGGAGACCCCATTGCACCTAAGGTGCAATGGGAAGGGCAAGGGAGCCCTTCCCAAACCACTTTTTTCAGCAGCTGCTTTGACTTGCAAACGGGCGTAAGTAACAAAGTACTTATCCTTAAGGGTTTCTTTTGCTTTTGCTTCGGGTTTAGTCTCATTTTTTAGTTTTTTTTTATTTGGTCAATTTTTTGTATTGAGGTGTCCTGCGTTGGACCATCAGAGGTTGACAAAAACTCATGGAGGGTTGGGTTGTGAGAATCCACTTTTAATAGTGCATAGTAACTGCACGGGTGAATCTGACTCAAACACCTGGTCTTCAGGTTGGTGGGCCCAATTTGATTGGTGAGCAAATTCTTGAGCTGTTTCAGCTGCAAATGACTCAATGTCAGCTTGGGTCTGGGCAGGTGGGATCACAGACGCTTCTGAGGGCGCTGCCTTAGCCAATGCTCTATGGGCCTGTTTGGTCTTTTTCTGATCTTGTGGGGACACAGGTTAGCCTGAATATAACGCCTCTGAGCACCCCACATGAAGGCGACATTGGTGTTAATGGAGGGTCTGTAATGAGTTTCAGCGCTACCCATTGCATCTGGGAGAATTGCTTGCTGAGTGATGCCTTCTCTGGAAGGGCAGGTGTGTGACTTATGGTCAAAAGCATGACAATAGGTGCAGATAGGGGTTGCGCTAACCATTATAATGTGGAATGGGCGGGATTCCTGCCAATCAATCTTGATACCTGTGATGTGTGAAATCTGAGTTAATTTTTCCGCAATGACCAAAAATGGGGTGATCACTGTAATTGTTTTTACGTGCTAAGCTTAGGCATAAGCGTGAAGCACTGCATTACAAAAGAGTATAATTCCTCATAAATTTTTAGTCCACCAAAAAGATTGCATTCTAGTACTGCACGTCTCACTGTTGTGGGGAGAAAGTGACAAAAAATTGGTTAGATTTTGTCAAATGCATGCGTTTCTTTCAACTACCCATTGACCATCTGGGAGATTAACCACCACACACCTTGCAGCTTTGTCTGCTGCTTGTGTGGTTTCAAACATGAGGTAAAACCAACCCTAGGTCATAGAATGTGGTGATGTACGTGATTCTGGGAAGTGTTTGTGCACATCACCAAAGAATCTCTAAAAGTTCCATTAAATTTATATCAATAAAAACTCAAACCCCATGCTCCACTGATGACATGGAAATGGAATGCAGAGTTTTGATGTATTGTTTACATTTTGCTTGCCAGATTAAAATTTCTGGCAAGATACTCATCGCTATTTTCTTAGTTTATTTTGTAACCACCGGTGTCACTGGGTCTTTTCCTAACTTTGGACGGTGTAAAAACTGACCCTATGCCCTTTACCACGCTTGCCCAATCTTTGCCCAGCATTGGATGTATACTTATCTTCCTCGTAGAGATTATCAAACTTACCATTATTGAATCAAATTTGTTCCATAAGTTATTGCAATGAGAAAGAAAAGTGAGATAAGTTTTTATTGGGAAAATATTGTGGGGTTTTATAATATACTTGACGCACAGCTTTCCAGCTTCCCACTGGAGATATATTAATTATTACCAGATGGTTTTACCCTTAAATTTTTAGATTCTAAATACTGGCGGGTATCTTTGCCTTGATTATTATTACATAGCATATTTTCTCGATGTTATGCAACCAATATATTAGTGACAGGTGCTGGACACCAATTTATTAGGGCCCTAGCCTGATGAAGCTTCTACCACTGAAACAAGCGTTAAAAGCGCTTTGGTAGTTTTGAAATTTCCCCAAATGTTTGATCAGAACGAATCCTTATAATAATTTGACTATTGGGTGTTACTCCCTCATCAAATCCCTGCTCAATATTGTTGTGGATAATCATCAACGAAAATACTAATTAATTATCACTAAATCTCATCTTCTGATTTTAAGTGATTAATACTTTGGTCATCAATCATCACTGAAATGTCAGAATGGAAATACCAATCTTCAAAAATATTAATCCATTAAAGGGGTGGAATGTGGGCAATTGTATATTCCTACAGGGCTGAACTGGCATGTCCTTCAAAAACTTCTTGCTGTGGGATCATCACTGTCAACAGAGTGACTGTCATGAAAATGGCAGAAGAAGTTTAAACCAGCCTTCCAGTTGGGATGCATGAGCACCCAAAAAGCAGGCCAGAATGTCACTGGCATTGCTGCTCATATGACGTTGTATGGAGCTGCAAATTGGGTCAAAATGACTCGTTGATGAAGAATGAGCATGAAAAGGAACCTGAAAATGAACCATATGAAAACAACTCCAGACACTGAGGGTCTTGCTGCAAGGGATTGTAAAACTGGGCTGGCTTCTATGGGGTTTCTGGTGGGTAAGTTCATTACTATCATAGGGACAAGGGGGTAGATCCTTGCTAAAAATGGTGGATATAAGGCCACAAGGTCCCAGTATATTGATAACAGATAGTTCCAATAATGGGGTTAAATTTCCAGAAGTTTCTTGCACGTTGAATCCAGTTGACAATAGTGGGAGTGAATGTGATCATCAAAACTGATAATGCCCATCTGGTGTAGGGACTGATAGGCCACCAGGTTAATGTCACTGGTACTTCAGCAAGAGGGATTTAATTAAAGTAAAAAATTTGAGTTTTAGCGGGTTATATTGGAAAGAAAAATAAATAGAATCAACCAACAATTTCCTCAATGTGATGCAACTGACTAAATAGACCTTGATAAATAGTAGGTCAAAGCAGGTTTTGGGTCCCTATAATTCGACCTAACCTGGAGAATTTTTGAGGAAGGGGGCAGATAATTATAATTATAACTGACATCAAAGGATTCATCAGCAGGCTGAGTCACTATCATTTTGACGCGAACAACTGGACCAAGGCTTGACTGCATTTCTGTCAGTTAGTGTGATGGCATCTGGACTGATGAGCAACGGGATTTTTCTAAGGGCCACCCCACATAGGGGCGGTCCCAATTGGTTAGAAATGGTTCAGGATGCCTAACATGTCACAGATTCGGCTAAGAACAAGACTGGGCTCCCAGTTGGGGTGCGCGAGCACCCAGTGGAGGCCCCAGAATGCCAAAGGCATAGTGTTCCAAGCAACCAAAAGAAGTGGGGATCTAGGGGATATGTGAGGAAAGAAAAAGTTCATTAACATACCAAAGGCCCCCAAGGCAAACCAGATGGTTGCATTGGGGGCAACCGCAAGTCTTGCGGGGGCAACCCCCAAGGGCGGGAGAGGCAGGGAGGATGACAACTCCTCCAGGTTTCCTGATTGCTGGCCTTCAGGTTCCAATAGTAGGGCTTTCATGCCAGAAAGGGATGTCATGGAGTCTGCCACATTATTGAAATATGTGTGTAGGTCTGGTAAACCCCATGAGAGGGGCTGGGACCAAGCTTCCCCTGGAGGGGGCGCTCTAGGTCCCTTTGGTAGGCTGGACCCTCAGTGGCAGGGGTGGCTATGGAGGCTGAACCCACGGGCAGCGGGCCAGGGATGCCTTGGGGCTGCTCTAACTGGGGAGCAGATTTGGTGGACTCAGTGACAGTACTGATGCAAGGGTCTCCATTTAATAGATGTGGGGAAATGGATGATGCAGCGGATTTATCATTGGGGCTGGAGCGGATTATCATGTTTACAATCTGCTGCCATGTGGAAGGATTGAGTGACAAGATAATCCAGTCGGCAAACATCAGCAAGAGGATTTGGGCAACGGTGCACTTTGTCAGATTGATCAACAGAATTTTTATAAATTTTTAAAGGCAGATGAAGGCTGCGGCAAACTAGGCAGATTTATCAGATTTTATTCGATGAAAGGCAAAAGAATGGACTGACAACTGCCCTCAGTGGGGGCAGTTGCCTTTTAAACTGGGAGATAGGCATGGGGAGGTATTGTGGGATTGGTCATTTGGGGGGATGGGGAAGGGATTTGGTTGGCTGGCTTGGAGGGGGTAGAAGGCGGCTCCCAATTCTGGCAAAAGCTTGGAAAAATTTTGCACTATTTCCCAAATCCTTGGGCAAAGCCAAGTTGATACTTCTGATCTGGGTCTGGGTGACTTGAGTTGGTCTGTTTGCATGGCTTGGGTGGTCCATATTTGTCCCAGGAGGCAGGGGTCCATGGATCAGATTACTTATGATTCACACCAGTCCCTCAATTGGGCTATCTATGCGAACCTAACTCCTGGGATCCATTTTGGAACATTGGGGCCAATGAATTGAGTCATTTGGGGCCAGGTTTGTGACCTGAGCTGCATTTGACTCTGGCTTTCTAAGCTGACCAGTCCAAACTGGCTCCCCCACTCCAGAAATTACCAGCCAGGCTCTGATGTTGGAAATTTCCATTTTCCCAAACTTTGGCCATGGCTTACCTGGGGGGTGGCAGGACCCATGGCCCTCTCCATGCCCCCTGATATGTGCCATCTCCCTGAAGACTCTTCTATCAACCTTACCAGGATTGAAGAGGGGAGAAGAGGTGGGAGTGGGATGGCTTTGGGTAGTAAAGCCATCACTGAGCGCTCATCTATCACATGGGTGAGGTCGCCCATCTGTGACAGAGGGTCCACTGGAGCCTTGGGGCCCTTCTTCGTCCAGAAGGGGTGCTGAACCCTTTCCAGTTGCAAGGGCTGGTCCCCAAGACTATTGCAACCCATTTATGCCTGGTTGCTGGGGCGTTTGTTCAGTCAAATGAGTTATGCAACTGTAACTCCTGATTCATTAGATAGGGGTTTCAAATTATCTGCAATAGCTCCCAAAAATACCATCTGCACATCATGGATCATCCCTGACAATTTTAAGGGGTTTATGGTGTCACGATCTTCCTGTTAGCTGAGTCAAAATCATTGGCAATTACAGCTGACATTCAATACTTGTTCTTTTTGACTATTGGTTTTCAGATTTTCAGGCTTTATTCCCATTGGTTTTAAACCTTTTGACTTCAATTTGGTAATCAAAGTGCAGATTTCCTCAATTTGGCAGACAAGTTCAGCCGAGGTGAGCGCAGGTATGTCAGGCGAACAGCAAGTAATAATTAGACTGGTCTGCCAGCACAGATGCCAGAGAACTCAAATGGCAAACCAGAATGCCAGAGGCACTGCTGCTGGTATGACAAATATGAAACTGGAAGAGAGCTTAATTTTTAATTTATTGTGAGGAAGGCCGACCATGGGACGGACACTTCCAAATATGACTCAGAAGAGACAAAACTTAGTACCAGGGGAGGCACCCCAGAGAAGCGATGCTGTCTCTTGTTGCCAGCGGGAACGCCACTTATGGGGAGGGGGAGGAAACTTGTGAAGGGGCCATAGCCACAATTGAGCACGTTTGGAGGAAGGGGTCTGATTTGATGAACCAGACTGGGAACCAGGAGGAGACCAGCTGTCGGCGATGCAGTGGGAGGTATCCAAACATCCACGCTTGAAAGTGGTCCACCAAATGGGACCGGAATCTGTGGACTACTTCTGGGAGGGTGGGGGTGGAGCCTGCGATGGCATATAAGACAATCGTGTGGATGGTCCACATGGCAATTGTAATCACCAAAGCATGAAGGGAGGGAAGAAGGGGGGAGGCCATTGATAGAGCGAACATATCTCTTGACAGACTGAAGGGATGCGTTTGATCCTGGCCCAAGAGAGCTTAATTCTCAACAGATAAAAAATGAATTTTGGGGAGGGTTGTTTTTTATTGAAAAATTTAAGGAATGAGAATTGACCAACAATTTTCTCAGTGTGATGCAACTGATTAAATAGTCATTGATTTGGAGGGAAACAAGCTGGGATCAGGTTTTGCAAGTTTGACCTCAGTGGCAAATTATTTGGGAATGGGCGGGTTAATTCTTGGGAACTGACATCACAAAATTTGGCGGCGGGCTGAGTTGCAGTCAGTTTGACCTTGAACGTCCAAACCAAAGCTCAGCTACATTTCCGATGGTTGATGTGATGGCATCTAAGACAACAAGCGGCGGGAATCCCCCAAGACTACCCCACATATGGGTGGACCCATTTGGTTGGGAATGGGTTTGGGACACCCAACCCGCCTGTGCTAAGTCACTGGGCCGTTCATTCAGTCAGTGGCATTGCGTCAGGCACAACGCCCATTTTACCAGCAGGAAGCTTCAAAGCCTCATCAATGGTGTCCGATGCTATTACCTGCCCATTGAGAAAGATGCCTGATGGATTTGGGAGGGGGATTTTTTCGATCATCATATCATTTTTAATCGGAACTGTCAGGCATTCCAGCTGATAGATCATTCTTCATACATTTTTGACCATTTGAAATCCAAGCATTGGGCTGACTGCCACTCAAATTAGTTGAGATTGATTCCATTTCAGCAATCTTAATGCAGATTTCACTGATTCCTTGTAACAGTTCTGCTGAGGAGAGTGTGGGTACTGGAAGTGGGATTCAAAGCGGAAGGTCTTTTACTCAGCGCTCATCTACCATGTGAGCAAGATCACCCTAAGTAATGAGGGGTATGACCATCCTCTTTGGTACCTTCTTGCTTGGGAATGGAAAGATGGCCCAATTGACACCCAGAGGACGTTCATCGGACTTATAAGGTACCAGGGGAGAAATTTTAAGAGGGAGTTCTGTTACCCAGAGCTTGTCTACCATGTGGGCGAGGTCTCCCTGTGTGATGAGGGGTATAGACGCCCTCTTCAGACCCTTTTAAATTTAAAAATGTGAAATTCGCTTGATCCATGCACAGGGGACGTTTCTCTGAGCTTACAGTGACCAGGAAAGAATGCTCATACACAGGGGGCGACATAGCTGATTTACACATTTTGCCACTTTTGAGATAAGATGGTAAACATGATAAAGAGGGCGTGGGGAGGAAATAACTGAGGTTAGGGTTTCTAAAGTTCCATCATTGGCCAAAGGCCCCAAAGCTACCAGCGATAAATTTTTCTGGGAGGGGAAAAACGTTTCCATCAACTCAATGGGCATTACCAGCAGTGAGTGACAATTAACACATAATGAGCAAAGATTAGCGTCAGGTGACCATATAAATTACACAAGTAGACTAACAAACCAAAAAAGAAATTCACAGGCTTTAAAAAGGATTTGGGCAGACAAGATAAGAAATGTTGGGTGGTCTGCGCTGCACTGCATCAGATTTTTCAAATATAATTGTGTTAAAAGAATATCTGTAACTCTCTCATTCTATGAAAGGTGGTGCAGGATGCAAACCCACACCGCCAGGGAACTAGCTATTAAAAAATGGGAAACAGTGCATTGCGCATGGTGCCAGAGCAGAAGGGACCCAAGGCAAAGGTGTACAATGCGGTATATATGAGGAGATAACCAAGAAATATCAAAACTTGAGTTTACCCCAAAGTAGAATCCATAATCAATTGTAAATCCGTGCCAGGAGGCTTGGGTGCCTCAATCTGGAGGGGACCGGGGAGACCCAATGGTGCACTGTAAACATTAGTTATTTGAGATCAAGCATAATGTCCCACATTGTTGGAGACCTCCTCAAAGAGGTCTGCACATAGGTTCGCTCATGGAACCATAATAAAATGCCTGGTAACAGAAAGGTTTTATTGTAAAAAGTCAACTAACGAGGAACGTTGGTCACAAGTAAACATACTTAAACAACCTTGGAGAAATTCTGGATTTGTAAAAGTGGTCCCAATCCTTGATGCACAAATAGGTGCACGCTACCATCCAAAAAGGTAGTAAACTTTGAAACTGACCTTCTTTAAGTGATTGATTGAAGTTGTACATGACCTGAGCTCATAATTTCATGAATGGAATGGGTTTTGACCCCCGTTCCCTGATTAACCAGATTGTCACATTGTCATTTATTGAGTAGTTAGTCCGTTTTAACGCCTGAGATGAGACAAGAGGCTAAGCTTTTTCACAACTCACTTGTACCAACCAGGGCATATTTGGCTTGTAACCAGCGCTGGTCCAAGGTATGCTTAATCTTTGGAAGGGCCTGAAGTTTAACATTTTTAAACTCCTGTCACCCAGCATTATCCTTGGGGTTGGTGCCTATTATTAAGTCATGTAAACATGACAACTGGCCTAATATGTAAGGATATGAGGAGCCCAAGTATGCTCTTGTTCCAAACTGATGGGTTCCAATTAGCTTCTGGAGGAGCTAAGTAACTGCTTTGAGTGTGGCCCTAAACCCTCTAGTTGATGAGGGGAGAGCTAACTTTGCAGCTGTACTAAATAAGCCTCACTGTGCGCCATGAAGCTCAAAATGCTTCAATATGGCAAAGACAAAAATGGAGGGAGGGAAAATTTTCATTTACAAGAAATAAATGAAACCTAGAGAACAAAATAGGCCAGTACTCTCACAAATAAGGGCACTGGTTTTAAACAGTGGAAAGGGGTATTATGGTTTGTGTACTGTTCTTGGGTTCTGTGGACCTTGGATCAGCATCTCTAGCTACAGGTTATCAGGGTTTAAGATGGGAAGGAAAGGGTCCAGATTAAACTTTCACAAAAACTGAGGTAGGGGAAGGTGATGGGCACTCCATGATTGGCTGCCTCCCAATTTAGCTTTCTTATAAAATTTGGATTTTTTCCTTAATGAGGCGCACTCCATCCTCTGAGGTCCAACACTTAATTAAAAGTTTATTTCAAAAAACATCAGAAAGTAATAATAGGGAAATAATGGAAGGAGGGTAAAATTGGGGTCAGAATTTTCATTATTCCTCTTCAAAATTAAATTATAATTTTTGGGATATCGTGATATAAAAGGTCTCAGAATTTTTAATATTTTTGATATTAAGGAAAATGGACAGCATTATTGTGAAAATTACCTAAAGTACCTTTTACATCTTGGTATAGTTGTGGGATTTATTTACACAGGAGCTAAAGCTTTTAAACATGCCAATTACTTGGCAGTTGTGTGGGGGTTGGAGTGGGCACAAATATAAAATATTTTAAGATAGAATTGTTCTTTTCAACTTGAAAAGGGATATTAGGCGCTCATGATTTGGTGCCATTTGTGGAGAGCCTTACAAGTTGAACTATTTTTTTTGTTTGAAGTAATTATATTATCTCAATATGAGCTATTCAGCTGAGGGCTAGGATTAAAACTAGTTCTCCAAATTAAGCTATTTTAGCAAGAGTTAGGTGTGACTCTACTAGTAATACTTGTACTTTGCACCTAGAACATTCTTCTCCATTAGACAAGAATATAGTGTATGAAAAGGGTTATAAAAACCCCTCGTTAAATTTACAATAATGTGACTTATTATAGATTACAAATATATAATATTTTTTACTTTTGTTAAATAACAAAACTTCCTTTTCTGGGTTTCTTATCAATAAAGCACCCAGTATTGAAACAAAGCAAGTAACATTGCAATGATTCAGAGTACCATTATAGAAAAGACGCTATGCTAGTAACTTGTTTTAAGTATACAAAATTAACTACTTTCACAATATAACAAAATATCAACGCTTTATCGTTAAATTGATGGTAAGATTAAAGTCAAAAGATAGCCAGCCACCTTTTTTCAAACTATATATCATCTTTACCTAAAATATTCTATCATCAGTTGGAAAAATTAATTCTAAATTGGTTGCTTCTTCAATTAATAAATCTAGAGCAAGATTTTAGAAACGGTACTAGGCTTAGTCATCATTAATTGGAATGTCTTCTAATGTTGCTAATGAAACTTTATTTTCTAGAACTTTAAGTTTAAACTTAGATTACTTGAAAAAGTGACTTACAATCAAACCATATTCCTGATGTTTCAATTATTTTTATATTTTTGCTATATATATCTCCCTTTCGCCATTTTTATTACAACACCCACCTTGCAATTTCTCCCTCCACACCATGATCAGTTCTGCACCTAATCACCCTTTTTGGGTGCACGTCAAAAATGGCTACGCTATTTGCCCCTTGTTCAACAAATTAGATCATTAAAAGTGCAAGTGCACCATGGCTTCTGCCTCTACTGCTTCCACCACTTCTCCTTCCAGTGTCAGGCTGGCTGCCGCCTCACTCAAATTTTTTGAGTGGGCTCAATCCTCCAGCCCCCAACTTTGTCTAATTCTGGTGCTGCTTCTAAAGCAGAAACCAATCAGAAATTGTTTTTTAAAAAATTCGTCAAATTTATGGAATCTTGAACTAATGGCTGAGACAGTTTTGGCTGACCTGTCATGGTTAACTGTTTGCAGCCAACCAGGTTCCACCATCACACTGACTCCAGTGTCTAGCCCAGCATTAGCTGAGTTAAATACATTTAAGTGTCTCAATGGATTTGGATAGCACACGGGCGTATAACATTAAACCAGAGTTTGTTTTGAAGGAATTCTTTTATAAATCCTCTCAATTTGCATCCCCACCAATTTTGCTCTTAAAACGATTTCCTTAGCTATAAAGATAAAAAAATATGGCTGTAGAAGCAGCAGATGCTCCTACCAACACTCTCCTCCACCGCATCTTCATGGTTCGACTTAACCTCTCATTGAGGTTATACCCTTTCTGAATCTCTTCCATGATTTTGATGAAGATGAGAAATACAAAAATGAGGGCTTGCTTTTGGAGTGAGTCGCGCTTGCATTAACATGGCAAAAACTTCTCTTTTTGACACCATTTATCCCAAACTCACCAGCATATCAAGTTGATCACTTTTATGCCTGCTCTTATCATTTTTGCTGAGCATCAACTTGCTCAATGCGTTGAGGCGATGGACACTGCTGGCCTCATTAATAAAGAAAACCCACAATTATACCTCCTTATGCCACATGTTGCTAATGCTCTGACCCCAATGTTGTATACCATGGTCTGCCAGTTATTGCGGGCGCCAAACAAAATTTTTTCAAAGCTTCTTCACTTTATAATATGACTTCCTAGGCTGTTATCTGAGGTGTAATATTGGGAGTTTTTTAATTTATAAATCTTTTTGTTTGGCTCATTTGCAAATAAAGATACGTGGCAGCTCCCCCTTTTGGGTTGAGCAAGACTAATGTTAAAAAAGCTGTATATCCTTTGACCTATCATAAAGTTGGCATTTCAAAAGTTAGGAAATGTTCTGATTTTAAATTTAATTGAAATTTAATTGAGGTACGTTGACTAGGGGATGATCATTACCAAAATGGAAGCATCTAAACTAACCAAACCAAAAAAACCTAAACTAATCGCCTTAAACGGCCAGAGAAACACAAGCAAAAAATAAACAACCAACCAGGTGGTAAAGTGGTGAACCGCTTATCTCACCATGGCGGAAGGGGAAGGGGGATCAGGGGGCTCATCCATAGTACCCGCATCATACAAAATGTGGGCCAAGACAGAGAGCAAGGGTGTGGTTTTTCAGCTATATGGGGGGTGAGATCTCAGAGGATCAGTTGTTCATAGAAATTATCATCATAAATGGCGCTCAGGTAATTAGACAAGCACTTTTCTGCTTATATGTGGATGTCAGGAAGTTGGGAAACTAAAGCAGTATTAGCTCAGGTTATTTTTGTTTTGTATTGTGAAGCCGCAATCACTTTCTGAATGGCATCTGCAGAATGTTTATGTATCTGGAGAGTGGTATTTTTGCTCTGGGGGAAGATCTTGACAAGAATGGGAGGGTGTAGACCTTTGGACAGTTTAATTACTGTTTAGGATATAATATTGTGGAGGAAAATTTTATCTGGTTGGGAAGCAGTTGCCACAGCAAAATGATGTTGGGTGCATAATGCATTGTCATTTGAGTTTATGGCATAAAAGTGCTGAGGGATCTCAATGGGAGATTGTGTAGGGTTAGAATCTCTAATGTCAGCTTTGGAGTCTTCTATATCATTACCTGATTTATCAGTTTCATTCAATGAGGACCATGGGTTCAAGTCATACAGGTCCAATTTTTCCTCAATAGGGATGGTTGAGGCTGTATATTGGGTTGGGGCTCAAGAGCAAATTTTTGTCCAAGCTAAACCCTGATTGGTGGGAGCATTGGTGGCTCCAAATTTAGGTTAGTCTAATTGGCTGTGTAGATGCAGCTGTAACAGCAGGCTTTGGAAGAGGTGGTGTAAGATTGCCCACATTCTGAGAGGGCTGTGGGGTGGCTGGCAGATGATGACTTGGTGGCTGAGTCAGTAGAGGCGGTAGATGCAGTGAGGTAGGGGCAACTCTGCTTTGAGTTGGACTACTCAAAGCAAGACATACATAAGGTCTGTCTGCCCTCGACGTGGGCCCAGAATGGGTGATCATGGGCAGAAGCAACGAAGGAGTGTGGGGGAATCTGGGCAACTATATTTGTAAATTTAGGGCTGATCGTGGCAAAAGCCTGAGGCTCATAAAGGCGTGTGGTTCCCTGGGGACCACAAATTAAAGGATGGGGTCAGCGCTTTAGGCTACCAAGCCTACCATCAACTCTTGATGGAGCACTGCCAGGGGAAGGTGAGTGGGCATCCCAGTGAACTGAACCACCATCATGTAGTGTGTGGGGATCTGGGTGCACGTTGTGGGAATTGGGGTGCCCTGGAAAACCAGAGGTACAATTGCTGCAGTGGCAGCATCAGCTTTGCATGTGAAACCAAGGTTAAAGTACCCCTTATAGGGCGAAAATCAATAAAGCTTGCGGGTTGCATCAACTTCTGTGCTAATTTGATTATTAGTTTGTCTTCATATGAAAACAGCTTCCCATATTTGGCCTGAAGGCTGAAATGCATGCAAGAGCAGGGCAGGACGAGAGGGTACTAGGGCACTGCCTGGGATCGTACAAGGTGAATGGCGGGATCCTTGGGTGGAACAAACTGACCTAAGGATCAGTAGATCTGGACAAACCAGTTCAAGAAAGTTTTCCACTGAATGAAAAACGCTGGGTGGGGTTTCGCTGCTGCCCCACATGGGATAAGTAGGCGGTGGGGATGTGGACATCAGTGGGTTGGTGTCACAGCTAATTAGGATAGCTATATGGTTTTTTAAATTTAAATCTCTTAAAAGTGGGCTTAAGTGAAAAGAGAGTATTGAAATATTTTGACTTTGAATTATTAGATTATTTTAGATTCTTCATTAGTTACCTTGGGTATTTTGCCAAACGTGTAAACCCAATTAAGCCTGTGATCCTGTAAAAACACATTATAGTATTAAACAGACCCAAATAATTCTACCAGTAGTTAAAACAGAAACACAGCCCCAACAAATATATTGGCTTTTTAGGTCTTAAGCTATAAAAACAATGCGCACCTAGGACACTATCTAATGGACATAATATTGAAGGGTAAATACATTACTATATAAATCATTGTACAAGCTTTGCAGTGCCATATGAGGAAAAGACTTTTTATATGAATAGATTTTTGATTGGAAAACCTATAAATTAAATTGATCAGAACTTATAGTTTGAGTCATGTCATAAATTGAAGAGCACGACCTTGATAAACTTTCTAAAGAAAGCAATCTTAGTGACATATAATCAGCTTCACAAGATGACAGCATTTTAATATGGAGGATTTGTATAATATTCCAATAACATGCAAGATCTTTCTTGAAAAACTTAGTGACAGTAGAGACTGGGGACAATTGTTCAATTATAACAATATGATTCAAACAAAATATTGGTGGAAGAGTTTCAAATTATAACATCTTCCAAATACCTGATAAATCTGGAAGAACTTAGATTGACAACTTAAAATGCATACAAATTAGTTAATGCGTATTAGCGTCTCAAAGCACTAAGTCTAACTGATGAAAAAAATAAAAAATAACCTTAGTGCCCTTTTGTAGATCATATAAGGTAGCAGTATCATTTTATCACCTACTTGAGAATGTTTTCAAACGTTTGGAGAAAATAAAAATTATTATTGCCAAAGGACCAGCACCATCAAAATCAACCCAATTTCAATGCTTAAATTGCCAATAAGTTTAACATTTGAAGAAAATATAAAGAAAGATGTAACTAATTTAAAGGCACTTTTGCTTTTTTAACAAGGAGAAATCCAGATCTTAAAATACTTTGTATTCTCAGAACATTAATGAAAAGAATTAAGAATTTCTATGGGATGGCAGTGTAGAGATGAACAGCTGTAAAGAAGTAATGAGAAGACAAATACTTCTATGCAGGGTCTGATTATTGGCAACTATCCTGAGTTACACTCATTATTGTCATAACTATACAAAGGGATGCAAAATAAGTATCTTTCAATAGAAAACATGATAATAATTTGTTAAAATTTTTATATATTTAGAATAACTCAATCCCTTGGTAGATAGGGCGCCTGGATCATCCTGATTCAGGATCTTTAATCCTCATCCAATAAGGAGGTTATTCCACAAGCATCTCTTTAAGCTTCTGTATTGTCATCTTCACATTGTTCTAAAGAATCTATGTTGCAATCCTGGATACTGGGACATAGTTTCATCAGGTGAAAATTCTTAAACTCGCTTAATCAATACTTGACCATTAAAGGGCAAAGTTATTTGGCAACAATCTATCTAATTCCTGAAAGCTCAATTACTGAGATGGACAGTTGAGAATTTGGTCTCTCTCT
This sequence comes from Massospora cicadina, assembly GCA_022478985.1. Taxonomy (NCBI): domain Eukaryota; kingdom Fungi; phylum Entomophthoromycota; class Entomophthoromycetes; order Entomophthorales; family Entomophthoraceae; genus Massospora; species Massospora cicadina. The sequence continues at coordinate 110,504 of JAKSZP010007971.1, read as the reverse complement.
GCTCATCATAAATTTCTGAGCAAAGTAATTTCAGTAAATTAAAAGCAAACACTTAATCACACACTGAAGTCTTGCTCTGATGTCATCAGATCCCCCGCTGACTGTCCCAGCGTGGGGAAGAAGTGAAAATTCCTCCCTCCATTAGCCGTCTGACAGGAAAATGCACTAGGACTGGCTCGCCCAGACATTCCAAACCCTTATGAAAATTCGTTCCTCCCAAGGATCTCAATGCCCATCTCGCCCAAACCCAAGTGGTGCCCTGCTGCCCCCTGGTGCTCCCCCAGAGCAACATGCATTTTGGCCTTAGAGTTGAATATGGGAAATTTCTCCCATATGATAACCAAGCCAATATCAAAATGGCTCAGGCGGTGATGACACCAGCCTGTTTTATAGACTTACACCCCTATAAGAGGTACTTTGATCTCGGCTTCCCTGTGAAGCCAATGCAGCCACTGCAGCAATGGTGCCATTAATTTTTACCAATATTCCCCTCCCAAAAACTTAGAATTGGCTCCCAACGGACACCACCTTGATGGTCCAGTTCGCTGGTTTGCCCAGCCACCTCCCCCCCGAAGTGCTCCACCAGGAGCTGATGGAAGGTTTAGCAGCCTATGGCGCCAACCCCATCTTAGAATTTTTGGTCCCAAATGGGGCCACACGCCTCGCTGGGCCTTAGGCGTGTGCCACAATCAGCCCAAAATTCACTGAAAATTTCTTTGGCAATTCCACCTCATGTCACCATCCCATCTGCCCCTGACCATCTGTTCTGGGCCCGCGTTGAGGGTGGACGGACAATTTGTCCATCCTATTTCGAGTTAGACCACTTGAAATGTAAATGCCCATACTCAGAAACTTCAACCAACGCCAAAAGTTTGCCTGACACCCACCAATCCGCCACCCACCCCATGCCAACTCTGACATGGGGTACAATCCTACCTTCCCCTCCTCCAATGACTAATGCTGCAGTTGCACCTACAGCCACCAATTAGCACCCTCTTGCCCCAATGCTACAAATATTTTATCTAACCAAACATCAGATTGGATCCCAGTTCGATCCCATGCATCTGTAAATGAATCTTCAAACCTCAACTGTACGCTGATTCCCCAATCCAATTCAACCAAAATCCATGGGAATTATTGGATGAAATTTACAAATCAGGTAATATTATTGAAGAACTGATGCTGCAACTTGAGTAGCTCTGTAACGCAAAATGGGATGCAAAATTCCCCCCTCAGAAATATGTCCCACAACCTAATGCCAGACCATTCTACAGCGACCACCAGCTTGCAGTAGAAGCAGCCGCCACACCAGATTGCCATCCAGTTTGCAAAGCTGCCGCCAAATCTGTGGCTGTGCTTGCAGGAGGAATTCCACCTCCCGTCATCCACATAAATCTTACTGCACAAAGTAAGTTTAACATGAAAACTTTACATAAAAACGTCACTGAAGCCATCCAGAATGTTTAAAAGTAGCACGAAATCTGAAGGCAAAAATAGCCTGAACCAACATTGCCATGTTCATTAAATTCCCAGACGCCCACCTCAAAGCTGAAGATGCTTTTGGGCAAATACATCATTGCTATAATGTGCGCTGGCAACTATTCAGAAGTTCCAGTCATCAAGGATATTGAACCCCATGCCGCCAATGCCCTCACACCCTTACTATCTGCCTTAACACGCACCCTACTCTGGAATGAGATGGATGCAGCTGAAGATGAGCCCCCCGATCCCCCTCTCCATCCACCATGGAGGGATAGCAGTATTCGCTGCCCACCTGGTTGGATATTTTGTTAGGTACGATTCAATTGATCCATCCATTTTGGGCGTTTTGTTTAAATTGTTATTTTTATTATTTTTATTATTATTTTAGTTTCTAGTTTGGTAATGTCCATCCCCTGGTCGGCTTACCTCAGTTAAATAAAAGACCGTTGAATAGTTTGTCAGCCCTAGTTCTAGAATTTTTATACCATCCTTAAAAAGTTCTGACATTATACTCTCAAGGTCCTTTCATGGTGATAATTGAGCGCAAGAACCTAGCATTTATAAATTAACTACTGTTCTTTGGACAATATTGGCTATTGAATATTTTGAACCAGCCCTATATCACACAGAATAGGGACCCAACCAGAAGGTGTTCAATTTGTTTGGCTGCTCGCATGGGCATTGATGGTATAACAGTACAAGATCACTGTTATCAAATGTGGTAATAGATGATCAACTAGCATTAGATTACATAGTCTCCTCTGTATTTGTTAATTCAATCCCTTGAGTGGAAAGCACATGTAGTATGATTATTTTATCAGCTAGTGTGTCATGAAAGTGGCATTTGAAATTGAGACTTCTACCAGTTGGGATATGTGAGCATCCTTAAAGCTACATAAATATGGGGCATAGCCATCCAAAGATACTGGTAATAGGTGGGGAGAGAAGAGATTATGGGGTGACAACTGATGACCACCATCACTGCCATTCCTATCAATATTCAAACCTTGGCCGCTGTGGTGGCAGCGGATTCTGCCACAGTAAAATCCTTGGGACCCATGGAGGGTCCTGAATGTGCTGAGGTGCCATAAGTTGTTGAGTGTGTATCAGATCATGGAAACCTCACCCAACAGAGAGAAATGATCTCTGGTAGCAAAGGTACATCTTAAAGCCAGAGGGCGCCAAAAAATGGGGACATCCCAAAAGGTTGTAATTTAATAACCCCATTCAAGGAAGGAAGGCAGCAACGTCATGATAATGGCTAATAAGGCCCAGTCGTTGTGCAACCCTTGAAACATAGAATTTGGTAGTGGTAGCAGCAATAAGTTGTAAAGCTTGTAAATGTAAAATTAGGTTGAAAGAAATTTTATTCTATTGATTTTTTTAGAAATTTGACTGACAACTGCAATAGTGAGGGACGATTGTCTTAAGTACTAAAGGCTTAGGGTATACATTGGGTTGCATAAACTAAGGGTAGTGCAATCCCAATTGATTTTTTTGGAATTAGATTTATAATTAAATCAATGCTTAATATGACTTCTGCTGGACAGATGACTTTCACTTAAATTTCGCCACTATTTCTCCTATTACCGAGATTCACTTGGGGGATCAGAAATCTTCATATGGTGGGCGACTGGTTGCACTAATGGCTAGTCCTAATAGGGGTTATCCCATTGGGCTTAAATGAAATTGTCACTTTCAAACCCACTGAAGTTGGACCCCCTCTTCCAGAAGGAGAGAAGCACTCTGGCAGGTTTTTGAACCCAATAGTACTGTGACCAGCTCGATTCCACTGTCCCTTTTTTTAGCACTAGGTGGTCCCAACCTAAAAGGGGGATACACCGATCTTTGATTCCACTGTCCCTTGATTTATTTAATTTTCCTCCTCTTTTAAGGAACCCAAAATTATCACTGGGGTTATAGAACCACGCCACTTTCCTTCTGGCTGAGCCCTCTCGCTGAAACCACCTCCATGCACACCCCTGATGTGCTGGAGCAGCTCTTTCATGGTAAAGAAAGGGGGAAGGAGGCAACTTTGAGGGGTACACTGTCACCCTCCTCTCATCCCGCACATGGGCAAATTCTTCCTGGGTTATGAGGGTACAGCCGCCTTTTTCACTCCCATTTTGGTTCAAATTAGGAATCCTATGCAGTCAAGGCACAGAGGGTGCTCCCCCAGACTTACATTATCATTTCCTTTTTCAACAGTGGAGCACCGCCACCATGAACTTGGGTGGCATAACATTCTTATGGGATTTTATCAGCGTAATAGCCAAGAGCGTAACAACTTTCATGGGGATAGGGAGCATTGTGGTGCAAAGCGTGAAAGGCCTCTACCAATTCGCCACAATTGCACAGTCATAAGTGCTAACCCAACTGGTCTCATATGTGGGAACTACTTCCAGGACATGAGATAATGGACTGAACAGCGAGATTTCTGGGAAGCCAAGGTTGCCAGACCTCAGTTTCCTCCGACCCCTCAGCCATAATAGACTCAGGTTTCTCTGGAAACTTCCCCTTAAATGGGAACAACAGCAACACTTAGAAATTGAGGTTCTGTTTCCAATGGCCTGGGAGCATCAAATAAAACTGCCGTTGCTCAAATCTGCCTCCTCCTCATGGGACTGGGGAATATGCTTGCAAATTTTTGGGAGGGCACCTGTCACATGGAGCGCATGTCCACCATGACAGAAAACTAACCATATTCATGGAATTGAAGGCGTTTTTGGTACATGAAATGTTTGTATTCACTGATGGCTTTGATCTAATGCCCCAAACCAAGGACTGGGTGTTCCAAATGCGCTGTGCATGATTATCTGGAGCTGGAAACTTAGGCCAAATACAGCCCAACAGAAACCGAAAGGTTGTACCCCATCATGGACTCATAAGGCGAGGAACCATTAGACGCATGAGTTCCATTATTATACACAAATTAAACCAGCAGAAAATCATCAATCAGGTGCCCTTCAAAGCCGCAGTGAAACAAAGAAGGTACTGATAAAGAATCTGGTTAACCTGCTCCATTTGACCATACAGCTGAGGATGGATTATGGTTGAGTGACACAACATAATCTTCAAAATTTCCGGAAGTTTGTTTAAAATTGCGCCAGAAACTGTGGCCCTCAGTCGCTTATGATCTCATGTGGCAAACTGAAAATTGAGAACATATGCTGAACAAAGATTTGGGTAATCTTTTTAGAGGTGATGGCAGTGGAACAATGAATGAAGAGTATAAACTTTGCAAAGCAGTCTAGGACAACCATGATAGCAGTAAATTCGTTGGAGCTCTGAAGCTCAAGAATGAAATTGTTGAGCACTGAGGTCTACAAACCCTCCGCCTGCTGCACAGAATGAAGGAGACCAATTTTTACCTGAACTATCAGACCTAGCCTGCACACATGTCGCACAGTTTTTGATCCACATTAGAATATCCTTGAAAATGCCTGGCTAGTTTTATATCCGCTTGACCAATTTAAGACATTTCTTATTCCCTGGATGCCCAACCATGGGGGGTTATGGTGTGCTCAGATAACTTTGTCTCAATGTTGTAACGGATGAGTTTATCTCAATTGCTACATTCTGACTTGGATTTGGACTTCCAATCAGAGTCATATTGATTAATAAAAATTTTTGGTTTGGTTGTTTCAGGTGCTGGGTTGTGCCTCGCCTGAGTTGTAGATTAGGCTTGTGCAAGCCTAATTAATAACTTGGTTGAGGCTTCCTAAATTGCTGCCTTTATTAGTCGAGCCAGCCTATTCTGAAGATCACTTCGGAATTCTAATAGGACTATAGCATTCCCTTCCTGGGGAGCATTGTCAGTTGCTCCCTAGATGAGCTCTGGTCGGCGGGCACCTTTGGTTTTTATATTCCTGAATAAAAAAAGGATGTTTCAGGTTTTGCATACCTCACATAACTGTAGTTTTCTTACAGGTGTTTCACTTTGAGGAAGCTTTTGCATGGTTGGGTTGGACCAAGCACACAGAGGACTTACATAGCCAACTGGTTGTAGGTGAATGTTCGGTGTTTTCAGTGCTCCAAATCTCTCCCTACATTAGTTAGGCCCCTTTGGTTGCTTGTCAATGCACCAAAACGATATGATAATGTATTGATGGTCAGAACTGTAGTTTTCCAGTCCATGACATTATTCCAAAGTCATTTGTGTGCTGCATGCTGCCGATCCCCAGTTTGGTATGACCTCAGTGGTCACTTGGTTCTGGTTGTCAAGGAACCAGCACCAGTGGAGCCAGTGACTGATGGCAAATTCTAGACTTGAAGTGACCATTGGTTCAATTTCCCAGTGGGGCCTCTTGCCCACCAGGGATTTAGCGGCACCAAGGGGACTTGTCCCAGCAGGGCTCCCTCACCCTGCAGATGGTCCGCCCAGAAAGGGAACAGATGTCAAGCCATGCTAGACTGCGCACCCCTCTCATGTTTCTTTGGTGAAATCAACTTCCTGGTCAGGATTGGAAGACCATCGTTAATGGGATCTCAGGAGGGTGCAACGCAGCCTAGTGCTGGGCGTGCGTCCTCAGGCCGGGCCCATTCATCTGCGCTGGACTACGCACCACCTCTCACACTTTTGTTGAAGAAAGCGCCTTCCCAGTCAGCATGGGAAGACCATCATCAACAGGAGCTGGGAGTGGGTTCGCAACACAGCCACATGCTGGGCGTGTGTCCCTGGGACAGGTGGGAAGATTCTGACATCCCAGTCCTTATTCGCCCTTGCCATTTGTCTTTTCCCTTGAGGGGCCCAGAGTTTATCTGGGCTAATTTTCCTGGGGCTCAAGGTAACTCGCCCCAAGAAGCCCACATTGTGGCGGCCTTCTGCTGTGGGGCCCCTCTTGGGGAGGGGTTTTCCTCTAAGCGGGGGTGATGTAACAGATGAGTTTATCTCAATCATTACATTCCAACTCAGATTCAGATTTTACAAATCTGAGTCAGATCATTTAAAAACATTTTTGGTTTGGTTGTTTTAGGCGCTGGGCTGTGCCTTGGCCATGTTGTAGATTAGGCTTGTGTGAGCCTAATCAGTCACTTGGGTGAGGTTCTTATGCACTGCTTTTATAAGGCGCGCCAGCGCATTCAAAAAGTTCACTTTAGAATTCTAAGAGGACCCTAGGTTTCCCTTCATGTGGAGCATTGTTGGTTGCTCCCCAGACGTTCTCTGGTCAGCGGGCACCTTTGGTTTTTATGTTCCTGAATAAAAATAAAGGATGCTTTGGGGTTTGCATACCTTGCATACTTGTGATCTTTTTTGGGTGTTTTGTTTTAAGGAAGCTTTTGCGTGGTTGGGTTGGACCAACCACACAGAGTACTTATATAGCCAACTAGCAGTAGGTGAATGTTTGATGCTGTTGATGCCCCAAACCTCTCCCTACATCAGTTAGGCCGCTTTAGTTGCTTGTCGGTGCACCAAAGCTATATGTAAATCTATTGGCGGTTAGAACTGGGGGTTTCTGGTCCATGTCATATGTGGGGCAGCACCCACAGTCTCAACTATTTTTTTTATTTTCTCCACCAACGATTAGTGGGATCACTTATGCATAGGAAATTCCAGTTGTCTCAACAACATCAAATCCGCTAAGAAGGACTTTTGGACCGTCAATACTAAAGAGACCAGAGGCACGTTTGAGCCCAATCTGCCACCAAAATTGCAGGAGGAGCAATGGCTAAGACTGTGTCAGTGGTATCACTGTTAAAAATCTGGATCGGCCACCTCCACCAGTATTAAAGCAGGATTGTGACTCAAAAAGTCAAGTAGAACATATAAATCCTTTAATAAATTTGTATTTAAAATTATAACTACAGAGATCGTGATACATCTGGGCCTGATGATGAACCAACTTCTGCAAATTGTGAAAATACATAAGATCCTGATGATCTGTCTGCATGGTCACCTTATGCCATAAACTCTGCAGAAGGTACCTCCAGTAAGTACAAGACCATGTCTCAGCAAATTTACTTTGTAATAAATGGATCAGGACTGTTTAAATGAAGTGAGATTATAAAAAATTAAGCAACTGGATGCTCCAAACCATCAGGCATCTGCAACAATAATTCCCCACACAGCGGCAGATGAGGCATCACATGCTACAATGAATGGTTTGGTGGGGTCCACATATTTAATAATTGAAGGTGTCAAAAAGCCTCTTTAATGGCGTCAAATGCCGGCTGGCATTCCTCCATCCAGTGAGACAAAACATTTTTTCTAGTCAGGAGGTGCAGCGGTGCAGCCAGCTGTGAGAGGGCGAGAGAAAATTTCTTCAAAAAGATGATGATGCCAAAGAAGCTCCAGAACTCCTTCTGAATCATAGGAGTGGCCAATCAAGTATTGACTTGAGCTTGCTAGGGGGATGGCGTAATCATCTTTCTGGACTAGGTTGCCAAAGAATGGTAACCTATCTAGAAGAACTTACACTTGGATGGCTTTACGTAAAGTTCAGTCTTGTGCAATGCAATCTGCACCAATCAGTTCCTTTATATGCTGCTTGGGAGTGGGGGAGGGAGTGAAAATATCATCAATGTAGGCCACCATGCAAGTGAACCTGAGGTCGCTCAGCACATTGTCAATCATCTTTTGGAACGTGACCAGAGCATTCCTCAGGCTGAAGGGCACCACGCAAAACCGGAATATGTCCCTTCTGGGTTGAATCTCATAAGCTTTCCTGGCCTTCTGCCACCTGGATCTGGCTAGTGCATATATATGAGATCGAGCTTTTAAAGCACCTAAGATTTATGTATTGCCTGGCTGATCATCCGCTTAAGAGGGAGAGGGTAGGGACCATGATTGGTGATATTATTTAAATGTCCATAGTCAATGCATGGCCGCAATGTACATCGGCCTTCTGAGCAAAAATTATAGGTTATGCAGTATGGGGCGTTTCCTTAAACACCCAGCTCTTCTTTAGCATATTGTCCAACCATACTTAAAATACCTTATCCTCCTGCACCATATGGGGATATAACGTTCATATGATGTTGATCAAGGCTACCATCAAATGGAAAGCTAAGTCTTATTAAGAGGTAGTCAAAGGCGATTATCCTTTTTTTAGGATGAAAATTTGCTATTACGCCACTAACATAGGAGAAAATCCAATGGAAGGGCAGCCAGATAGAGTACGACGTGATGGAGCTTTGCTATTATTCCATCTCAAGTGTATCAATGAGAGAGAACTCCACCGCAACTGGATGTTTGTAAAGGACAGCATATTTAAGTCTAGGTTATTACTCACCTGCTGCTAAAGCCACACCCCACCCCATAATAGATCAGGAAGAGCAGATCTGGCACTACAGTGAACCAATCACAGAAACAGATTTGGTGTACCAAAAAAGGTATGGGCTGCCATATTTTTGCATAAAGCCATTTGAGCAGAAGATGCACCCAGCATTGACGCCCCTACTCCAAGTCCAAGTCGAGATCCTGCATCATTTTCAAACTCATAATGTTCCCTGACACTTCCGTATCTACCAGGGAATTAACTGAAACCTTAAATGCACCCAATAGAATTTCCAGCGGCAATAAAAAATAAGCAAAAATTATTTTTATTGATGACCTCAAAGGATTCACTCATCTGGGTGGTAATAATCATGGAGGCATTGGGGGAACTGAATCAATTAGGGAATCAGCATCATCCACAGGAAGACTTTTCCAAAGTCTTCACACTGGGATGCCAACAACTGGTGGACCAGGGGATTCAAGGGCGCCTGGTCCATAGCAGGAACTGTCTCACCAACTGGCGCCAGGTCAGGGGAAGAAGAAACAACGAGAAATTGGGACACCGCAACAATTTATAGCGCTAAACACATACCCCAGGAGTTTGGCTCAAACTGGGCTGCTGGGCTTTGACACAGGCCATGCCAACTTGTCATTCAACCCCTCCTTCAAACCCTCTTCAATATAAAAACTATTACAGGAAGTACCCACCATACTTGACGCCTACTGGTACATAGCACCATGAAGGAAGCCAATATGCACACCTGGTCCAGTGAACCCACATTTGTGTCCAAAGCAGAATGATTAGTGGACATGAGGTCAAAAGCAGCATGAAATACTGCCACTAATATGTCCAATGGATGCCTGAGTCCAGAGGCCTGACCACAAAAAGCATCTACATGTAACGGAAGGGGTCTCTGAACAATGCCACAAAGCAGTTAGGCAAGAGTACCCAGGTAAGTGCCCACAGGCAGGATAATACTGCTGTGGATATGTCCCTAGCCTGACTATGTGGGAAGAACTTTACTATGAAAGTTTATGCCACAGTCAGGACTATACTGGGCTCAGCAAGAGGGTCTGACCCCCAGAAAAGGCATATAAAGACTCAATGGCCTTGTCAAAGTCTGAACTGTGGTCCATGTGCAGTTTCCCTTAAGGCCTTAATAATACTGATTTCTGATTTCAAAAATTATTTTAGATTTTATTTAGTTTATTAAACCATTATAGAAGATGAAACTGCTTTACACAGTTGTCAGCTCAGATTTATACTGAGCTTGGGGAGAAGAGCAAGTCTTGTCCTCCGTGGAGTCTGCAGGCATCTTCTTGATGACAGGCATAACCCAAGGATCTAGACCCTCAATTACCTTGTTGATACCCACTCCAGAACTAGGACCAGGTACCCTCACAGTTGCAGAAAATTTTCCAAATTTATTATTTGTTTTGAATTGTTCTTCAATACCAGGCCATTCTCTTCATCTATATTATCAATATTGCTAACAGGGTTTTGGCGGCATCCAATTGTCCAGAGCACCATTTACGAGGGTTATCCTCATCGCCCTTTTTTATAATATTTCATTTAATGGTATCTGGTTGGCCAGAGCGCCATTTACAAGGATTTGCATCCTTGTCAATACGTTTGGGGACATCAGATTTGTCCACTCCTGGTTGGCTGGAAATTCATGTCATGGGGTCTGCTCCATCATTGCCACATTTAGAAATATTCAATTTGGCAGCATCTGGTTAGCCAAATGCCATTTACAAGGATTTTCATCCTTGTCAATACGTTTTGGGACATCAGACTAAGCTGCACTTGGTTGGCCAGAAATTCGTGTCCAAGAGTCTGCTCCCTCATTTCTGCATTTAGTAATATTTGGTTTGGGAGCATCTGGTTGGCCAGAGTGCCATATTCGAGGCTTTACTTCCTTGCAGCCTCACAACTTTTATTTAGCTTCAATTTCAAAACATGTGATTCATCAAATTGCCATTTACAAAAATTGTAGCTATTGTGCCCCTCTCCCTTGGCCTTGATCATCGCCCTAGGGAAGATTAGAGCAATGTGGCGGTCAGGCAACGCCTTGACCGTTACATCACCCCCCAGACGAGAGCCTCCTCCAATTCCAGAACTCCTCCACCTTCTGAGAGTAGTTGCTGCAGTTGTCAGCAGCTTCCAGGTGGACTCTTCCACTGGGTAACCTACCCATTTTACTAGATACCAACGCTTTTTTTGAGAGATATTCATGTCCAGGATTTCCTCCACCTCATACTCAGCCTCTCCCGGGCTTCCCAAGTGAACTGGCTCCAGTTTCTCTGAAAGAGGGCCTTCAAACTTCTTCAGTTGTGAGACATGCAGTACCAGATGCACGTGAGATCCCTCAAGAAACTCCAGTTTGTACGCCACTTCATTTACCCAGTGGAGCACCTTGAATGGGCCCAGGGCGACTGGTCCAAAATTCCTGAAGCTTGCAGGAACTGAATAATTTTTCGCGTAGATCATCACTAGGTCTCCTTCCTTTAGCACCGGGGCCTTATATCGGTGAGTTTCAGCCTATTTCTTCTATTCCTCTATCACTTTAGTTAAATTTGCATGTAAGGTTTTCAGGTCTATTAATTCCGCTGCCTGTCATTTGCCGCTGGGTTTGGACCTCTGGGGTAGTTTTCCACCATATTTGGGTGGAACCCATAGTTCGTCATGAAGGGCGACATTCCCATTGATGAATGTGCTAAGTTATTGTAAGCAAATTGAGCTAGTTTCATCCAGTCCGTCCAGCGTTCCTGTTGGGTGGTCATGTAGCATTGCAGATACTGATCAAGGACTTGATTGACTAATCCCATCTGGCCATCCAACTGAGGGTGGTAGGCTGAGGATCCGCACGGTTTGATATGAAGATATTTGAGTAGGTGTTGCCAGAATCAGGCAATGAATTGTGGGCCTTTATCTGACACTATCTCCTCCAGTAGGCCATGGCGAGCGAACTCCTCATTCATAAAGATCTTCGCCATGCCTTTGCTGTGATTTTGGAGGTACATGGAAATAATTCCGCATACTTGGTAATTCTGTGTACTACCACCATCACAGCATCATACCCCTTCGATTTTGGAAACCCTGTTATTAACCCCACACTCAGTGAGGACCATGGCATCTCCGCAATTTGGAGTGGTTTGTTTTCCCCAAAGGCTTCTGCCTAGCATGCTTGGATTGGGCGCATGCTACACATTTTTGGATGTACTCCCTCGCAGCGCTTGGCATCCCCAGCCATGAGTAACTCTGGGCCAAGAGCTCTATCATTTTCTCATTCCCAGGGTGTCCCGCCAAGGGTTGGTCGTGGAATGCGCTTATCACCTCCTCCTGGAGCTAGTGGCTGGGCATCCGTGGGCGCCCTTTGTGGAGGAATAGTCCCTTATTTTTACAGAAATTCCTAAGCTGTTCATTCTCCACCCCCTCCTCCAGGTCCTTCCACAGTGTGGCCCCATATTTTGAGCTTCGCTGGGCGGCCCAGAGCTTGTCCTTCAGTTCATGGGTGGCATTTTGTATGTCAGTAAACACATTTGAGGGCAACATAGTTGCTGTGTTGTATGCATCCAGCTCCTCCCTTGGGAAGGACTTTCCTGGGTCCCTGCTTAGGAGATCTGGGATGAAGTTGCTCTCCACAGGCTTGTACACAATCTTGAAGTCATAAGGCGCCAGCTCTAGGTGCCACCTGGCCTGGCGCTGGTTCATGCGCTTTGGACTCTTGTAAAATTTGAGGGCTTGGTGGTCCGTTCTGATGGTGAAAGAATGTCTGGCGTAGATTAGGTGATGCTGCCATCCCTCCAAAGCTGATACAATCGCTAGGAGCTCCTTGTCATACATTGGGTTATTCATCTCAGCGGGCAGCATTTTCTTGCTAAAATAGCTTACATGATGTTCTACCCCATCTTTCCCCTCTTTCAGCAGAACTTCCCCAATCGCAAAGTTTGAGGCATCATTTTCCACTATGAAAGGGTGGTTGGCGTCAGGGTGGGCTAGTACTGGTGCCTTCATGAAGCTCTCCTTGATGGTTTGGAAAACTTATTACTCCTCTTCCTCCCAATGGAACGGCACCTGCCCTACCAAACAGGTTAAGGGTGCCGCCGTCTTAGAGAGGTATTTTTTGCAAACCTTCTCAGGAAGTTCACCACGCCCAGGAAGCTTCTAACACCAGTTCCTCTTTAGGAGCAGTCCACTCCATCACTGACTTCAACTTGTCAGAGCATATGGCTGTTCACTTTTGGAAGACTACGTTCCCCAGGAAGAGACAGAGTCCTTGTATAACTCACATTATGATGGCTTCAAGAGGAGGTTCGCCTTATTGAGGGCCTCCAGCACGCTCAGCAGATCACTTTTGTGATCCTCTTTGGTCTTGGAAAACACAAGAATATTATCCTTATATGACACACAACATTTCCCAATTAGGTTTCCTAGGGCGTTGTCTATGGTGCTCTGGAATCCTGCTGGGGTGTTCTTGAGGCCAAAAGGCGTCACCTTATACTCTAAGACCCCTAAGTGGATCTTGAAAGCCGTATACTGTTGTTGTTCTAAAATTAAAGGAACTTGGTTGAAAGCATCGACCATTTCCAACTTGGTGAAAAAATGACTGCCTGAGATAATATGAGAGATGGTCTCCATCAATGGAATGGGGTAGGGGTCAGACTTGGTTATTGCGTTCAGCTGCTGAAAATCCACACACGGGCTGAGCTCGCCACTTGCTTTTGGGACTAGGAGTATAGGTGACACCACTGGAGACTTGGAGGGAACGAGCATCCCACGATTTAGCATTTCATTGACATAAACTTCTAGGGCAGCCTTCGCTTTCAGGTTCAAAGAGTAGATGGGGCAACCATTGGGAAACTCCGCATACTTTTTGAATTTGAAAGTTAAAGGGAAAGGCCCATTTGGGGTTGTTGAGGGAGATTGATTCTTCTGGAATAGGTGGGTGTATGTGCGAAATTCTTTAGGAATGTCCACCCCTGGCTCCGGTCCAAATACTGCGTTCACCCCAGGCTTCCCTCCGCCAATGATGAAGAGATCCAGCGCCACTGAAGGTTGGCCCTTGGGGTGTAGCATGATCAGGCGCTCCTGCAGTTTGAACTGAGGGGAGTACTTGTGCCATCACTGCATGACCAGGATTATGGGGTGTGGCAGATTTTTAATAGCACTAAATGATTCTTGGAAAGTGTGAGGCCCCTGCCGCAGCAGCACCTGGGTTTTGACTTTCTAACTGCCCACCGTTTTTGAGGTGTCTGCGAGTGTAATGGCTCCCTTCCATTCCATCTCCAGCTTCATTCCTTTAGCTAACCAGTAGTCCAGATAGTTGTCCTCTGCTTCGGTGTCTACCAGCGCCCAAAGTTGATCCTCCCTCTTCCCTTTCTTTCCCCCAAATAAGTAACAAGTAGGGGACATAGAGATAAGACGAGGTATTTCCTTTATTGATTGTAGCAACGCGCGTGGGAGTATGGCGGAAGTTTTAGGAAGGATTGGGGTTGCCCTCTCTGGGGTTCTCAGAGTGGTTCACCCCATTGATGGAGCTGGAGGGTGATCCCTGTGAGGGCTCCTGCGAGGTGCTGGAGACCAGCTCAAACTCAGATCGGTGGCTGAGGAGCTTCCCATGTTGTGACACAGGATGGGATTTTGCCTGAGCTAATGCTAGTTGGCCCTCCACCTTGGTCGTAACTGGAATTTCCTCATCAAGGGTGGCTCCTAGGAGAGTGGCAGCCATGGCAGTGAGGATGCCAGGATGGAGATTCTGGCGGAACATCCATGCAATCTGGGTAGAGGTGACCTTGGCTGCTTTAGCCAAGGGGCGTTATACCCTGGCGTACTCCATGACTGTCATATTCCCTTGTGTGAGGTTTAGGAGGGCTGACCAAGCTGCATCTTGGGAGTCATTCGGTGTGGCTGACCTATCAACCAACTGGAGACATTTATCAAAGGTGGGAGGGACCACCAACTGGGCTTCCAATAGCTCAAAAGAACCAATACACTAGGTTTCTAGGCAGGGCGGTCATTATTTGAGAAATATGGAGAGACACTGGGTAAGTTCCTCCTGACGCTGTGGTCATCCGGGCCTAAAATTTTACATGTGAGAAGGTGGCATGTATAGTGCTCAGCTCCCCTGGAGTGAGGGCCTGTCAAATTTCGGATGCAGGCTGCCAGAATGAGAGTAGATCTGGACATGTATGCAGGAGAGAAGGAAATGGGCAACTTCTCTTAAGAGGAATAGGAGAGTAAAAGATAACAATAAGAGATGTGGTTGGGTGTTTGTACCACGCAGGCAAGGCGCGTTCTGACGGCTTGTCCATCATATTCATGAATAAAGACACCATGTTGAATGAGCTTCATATAATGTGATGGACGGGTTCTCTGAACACTGCCACAAAGCAGTTAGGCAAGAGTTCCCAGCTAAGTGCCCACAGGCAGGATAATACTGCTGTGGATATGTCCCTAGCCTGACTATGTGGGAAGAACTTTACTATGAAAGTTTATGCCACAGTCAGGACTATACTGGGCTCAGCAAGAGGGTCTGACCCCCAGAAAAGGCATATAAAGACTCAATGGCCTTGTCAAAGTCTGAACTGTGGTCCATGTGCAGTTTCCCTTAAGGCCTTAATAATACTGATTTCTGATATCAAAAATTATTTTAGATTTACTAAGTTTATTTAACTTTTATAGAAGATGAAACTGCTTTACACAGTTTTGTCAGCTAGGATTTATACTGAGCTTGGGGAGAATAGCGGGTCTTGTCCTCCATGGAGTCCGCAGGAATCTTCTTCATGACAGGAATAACCCAAGGATCTAGACCTCAATTTCCTTGTCGAGACCCAATCCAGAACTAGGACCAGGTACCCTCACAGTTGCAGAAACTTTTCTGAATTTATTATTTGTTTTGAATTGTTCTTCAATCCCAGGCCATTCTCTTCATCTATATTATCAATATTGCTAACAGGGTTTTGGCGGCATAAAATTGCCCAGAGCACTATTATGAGGTTATACTCATCGCCCTTTTTCGTAATATTTCATTTGATGGTATCTGGTTGGCCAGAGCGCCATTTACAAGGATTTGCATCCTTGTCAATACATTTGGGGACATCGGATTAGGCCACTCCTGGTTGGCTGGAAATTCATGTCCAAGGGTCTGCTCCCTCATTGCCACATTTAGTAACATTCAATTTGGCAGCATCTGGTTGGCCAAGCGCCAATTAAAAAGATTTTCTCCTTATCAATACGTTTTGGGACATCAGACTCAGCCGTACCTGGTTGGCCAAAAATTCATGTCTGAGGGTCTGCTCCCTCATTTCTGCATTTAGTAATATTTGGTTTGGCAGCATCTGAGAGGCCAGAGAGCCATTTTCAAGGCTTTAATTCCTCATTAGCCTCGCAATTTCCATTTAGCTTCAATTATGAGGCATCTGATTTATCAGATTGCCATTTAAAAAATTTGTAGCTTTCATGCCCCTCTCCCTTGGCCTTGATCATCACCCTAGGGAAAATTAAAGCAATTTGGCAGTCATGAAACGCCTTGACCGTTACACCATATACAAAGCCAGATTGGATGCTTTTTCACCCAGCATAGAAAGATTGGAGCAGGAGAACTGATTGTAGAGCTGGCACCAGCACTACTTATACACCAACATAATCAATGGGTTCAAAACCCCTACTTGGGTGGCTAAGTGTATATTTTATGCACACCCATTAACAATCATCCCCATCCATAGTATCCAACAAATCCTCACTCTGTTGCGCGTCATTCAGAGAGGTGGAAGCCATTGCGCTGTCTAAAAATTGCACCTTTAATCTAATGAGGGCTTTCAAAGCCTGGTTTGCAAACTTCACAGATGGAATGGATGAACCCACCCTCTGAGGGCGGGAAGAGACTGAAACTGGAGCCTTTGAAAAAAATACTCATTCAAGCTCCCCCACCAAGATGGTGATGTACCAAACAAATGTGCCAATCGACCACACAAACAGAACTATACTGAGCACCAACTGCAGGTTCATGTGGTACATTGAGGCCATCATATCCCCAACTTCTAACAGAAGGGTTGAAATGGCAGACACTAAGGATTGTTCAATTATGTCACAGAAGCAGCTAATTATTTTGATATTGGCCTGCCAGTTTTGGTGCGTTAACACCAAGGTTACAACCCAGAATGATGAGGTGCATAGCCATCCAAACGACCTGGTAACTGGGGGAGAGAGAAGAAATTATGAGGTGAAAACTGATGACCACCGTCACCTACCATTTCTATTATAAGCCAAACCATGGCCGCCGTAGTGGCAGCAGATTCTGCCACAGTTAACACTTTGGGGCCCATGTTAGATCCTGAATGCATCAAGGTGCTATGGAATATTGAGTACATGGCGAAGTCGTGGAGCCTTGCCCAACGAGGAGAAATGATCTCAGTAGAAAATGTACATCTTGACGACAGCGGCGTACAGTAAATGGGGACATCCCCAAAAGTCCACTAACTTGATAACTCCATTTCTGGAAGGAAGGCAACAGCGTCTTTAAAAGGCCACTCAGGCTAGTCATTGCGTAACCCTAGGAACATGGTACTTGTAGCGTCAGTGGCAGTAAGTGGTAAAATTTGTAACCGAAAATTTGGGTTGGAATGGAAATTTGATTTATTAAATAAAAAATTATGAAAATTGACCAACTACAGTACTAGTGAGGGACAGTTGTCTTAAGTAGTAAAGGCTTGAGGAATAAATTAGGTTCCATGTACCAAAGTTAATGCAATCACAAGATTAATTCGAGTGGAATGAGATTTAACAACTAAATTTTTACCAAATGACCTTCCAAAGGCCAGCTGACTCTTGCTCAAATTTAGCCACTAATTTTCCTTCCACAGTGATTCAACTTAGGATATTGGTGACGCTTCATTTGGTGGACAACTGGTTGTGCCCATAGCCAATTTTCATATTGGTAATCCCATTGGGTATCAAATGAATTTTTCTCCCTCAACCCCACTGGAGTTGGACCCCTCTTTTCCAGTGGTAGGGAAGCACCCTGGGCAGGTTTTTAAACCTGATGTACTCCAAACAGCTTTTTTCTACTGCCAAACGACTTCTTTAATTTTTCCACAACATTAGCGGAACCCAAAATCATTGCTGGGGATAGATTCCCACCACTTTCCCACTTGCTGCATCTTCTCGCCACTGCAACCTCCACGCACACAACCCTGATGTGCTGGAGCAGCTCTTACATAAAGAAAAGGTGGAAAGGGAGAAACTTTATGGTGGTACGCCATCACCCACCTCTTGACTACCACATGGGCTAAATTGTCCATGGTGACAAAAGGGACGACTGCTGGTTTCTTCCACTTTTTTGGTTTGTAATGGAATTTCTTCCCTTTAAGCTAAAGGTGTTGCTCCCCCAAGGCTAACATTACCCTACCCTTTTATGATTTGGTGGAAGCACCACATCTGGGAACATGGGTAATTGCAATATTCTCGTGCACTTTAGGTATCTTGATTGCCAAGATTAAGGCAACCTCTGTGGAGGTTGAGGGAGCATTTGGGTGTGCAATGCTGAAGATACTACTAACCTGCAGCTGTTTTCACAATTTCAGCCACTTATTGTAAGTCTGGGGGAGCTTTCACTCTTCTTGGTTCAGGTGGCATTCCAATTACCTACAAAAAAGGTCTAAGAAGGGCAGCTGTTCCTCTTATCTCATAGGGTGACCACGCCCATGTAGTAGACAAGCAATGGGTAACAGCCCTCCCTTTGAAGATCCCGCCATCCATCTCTGCATTAATTTCAGCCAAAATAGTACAGTGATTTGAGGAAATTTTGTGACGAGATACCTGAAAATCATCACTTCCATGGTAAAAAGGGCCCACATGAAGTCAATGGCAACAAGCTCTTGATATCAGAGCCTGAGAACCCAAAACCTTTGGTAACAAAGCCCAAAGGCTGCTTGTGTTCAAATTTTTAAGTATCAAATGTCAAAGTATCAAATTTCATATTGTCAGCAAAACTTGATGGCATTGGGTCACTTGGGAAATGCAGTGTCATGGAAACGGCAGAAGAAGTTTAGACCAGCCTGCCAGTTGGGATGATTGAGCACCCAAAAGGCAAGCCAGAATGCCAGGGGCATTGCTGACCGTGCGACTTGATATGGAGCTGGGAATTGTGATACAACAAAGTGGTGTCATAGCAGCAAGGTAAGGAGTACTCTCTGGACCCAATCGGCAACAGAGGGAGCCATGGCGACCAAAAGAATTGGTAATTGTCGGGTTTCCCCAAGATGCGCTCACTGGTGCTGGTGCAGGGGAACCCAACGAGTAGGCTGACTGCAAGGGGCTAGCGTCAGCCAAGATGACAGGGGTGGCTCCAGATGCAACAATGGACGAGACTCCATTCATTTTGATAAATTAAACTTAATAAAATATAAGATAAAATAAATATTATGATTGGAAGTATTTTATTAACATAAAAATTAAGGATATTTATAGGGTATCAGGGGACACGTGGCTCTAGAATCATTGTGGCCCTGTCCAAGTAAGGTTTCTCCTGGCCTTCTAATGGCCCGTGATTCTGACCCTTACTTGGATCAAGCCATTCATGTGACCAGGTCAGGTGAGATCCTAGGTCACATGTCCCAGGGAATGGGAATGTACCATTTCCTCAAATTTGGGGTAATTTATGCCAATCCCCAAATGTGATATAATGGCAGATTCGACTCTTATATCATATCTGATGAGCCAGCAAGAATTTACACCCCTTGAAGGGGGATGTCGATCCTTCCCCTGGACAAGGCTTACATCTAACCCAGGAAAAATCCCAACAGTAATGCCCACCCAAAATGCGGGGTGATGGATCACCAGAGAAAAGCCATCAGGGATGCAGGAAAGGGGAAAAAAATAAACAAATAAAAGTTTCTTTTGGTAAAATTTTATTAGGAAAGGAAAGTAAGAAAATCGACCAACAATTTTCTCAGTGCCATGCAACTGATTAAATAGTGGCCAATTGGGTAATGACAGGGTGGGGTCAGGGCCCAACAAATTCAGCCTGATTGGCGCATTGTTCGGGAATGGGGGCTTATTCTTTGAGAACTGACATTGCAAAATTTGGCGGTGGGCCGAGTCTCTGTCAGTTTGATCTCAAATGTCTGAACCAGGGCTCAACTACATTTCCAATGATTAGAATGATGGCGTTTGGCCTGATGGGCGATGGGAATCCCCAAGGCCATCCCTTATAGGGATGGGTTCATTTGATTGGGAATGGGTTTGGGACGGCCAACCTGCCCATGCCTGGTCATTTAACCGTTCATTTGGTCAAGAGCGGCATATCAGGCGCAGCACCCAAATTGCTATTTGAGGGCTGTAAACTTATGTTGATAGCGCCCAATATTTGTTCAACTGGTCTGGAAATTAAATTGTGACCATTGGATGATCTGGCTGATATCTCATCCTTCGTGCTTCTACAGCCATTCAAATTTTGTTCATCCACCAGATTGCCAACCAAATTAAATCTGACCAATTTCAATTTGATAAACTCGGCGCAGATTTTGCTAATTCCCCACAACAGTTCTGCTGAGGTAAGTGTGGGTATTGGGGGTGGGATTCGAGGCGGATGAGCTTTTACCCAACACTCATCTACTACATGAGTGAGGTCGCCCCGAGTGATGAGGGGTACCGCCATCCTCTTTGGTATCTTCTTATTCAGGAATGGAAAGATAGAGCGATCAAGAGCCTAAGGACATTCCCTAAGACTTACATTACCCTTTCTTTTTCCAAAGGAATGGCACCCCCACCGGGAAATTGCGCCAGAGCCACAATCTTGTGTGCTTTAGGTAGCTTGATAGCCATAATCATCGTAATTTTCTGAGGGGGACAGGGAGCCTCAGGGTGGGATGCGTGGAAATCTTTGACCAGAGACATGCATTTTGCACAATTGCGCACCTTGACCTAACTATTTTCATAAGCTGGGTATTCTTTCCAGGCCATGAGATATTGAACTGAACGCCACGATTTGTGAGATGCCAAGATAGCTTCTACCTCAGCCTCTTCCTCGCTATTGACAATGATTGGTTCTGGGTCCACAGAATTACACCTTTGAAGGGCGACAACTGGGAAACATGGAAGACCGGGTGCTGCTTCCAATGTGCGGGAAGCTTCAGGCAGAACGCCCCATTACCCAATACTTCCTCCACTAAGTGAGGGCCTGAATGCTTACTGGTGAACTTGTGGGAAGGGGTTTAAATTTGCAAATGCCAGGTATCGAGCATGACATAAGAACCCACCATAAAATTTTGACCCAGCAGGCGTTTACAGTCCACAAATCACTTATAATCATCAATTGCTTTGGTGAGGTGTTCCCGTACTAAGGCTTGAGTTGAACAAATATGGGTAGCATGATCCGCGGCAGCTTGAACTTCAGGTCACAAGCATGATCCAACTGAAAACAATGGGTTATAGCCCAGTGTTGCTTCATATGGTTAAAGCCCCGTAGAGCGTAGATCCCATTATTGTATGAAAATTGAGTGAGAGGCAAGTCACCGGACCAGGTATCCTGAGCTGCTGTGGCATAGAAACGCAGGTTTTGTTCAAGGACTTGATTAACCCGCTCAGTCTAACTGTCAGACTGGGGGTGATATGCCATGGATTTACAAGGGGTTATCTTCAGGATTGATAGGAGCTCATTTCAAAAGCGTGCAGTAAACTGAGTGCCCCAGTCACTAACAATTTTCTGGGGAAGACCAATCTTCGGAAACATATGTCATACAAAAAGATGGGCAGTTTCTTCCAACGTAATTGCAGAAGTGCAAGGAATAAAAAGGAGAATTTAGTGAAGCGATCTACCACCACCATTATTGCTGTGAACCCATTAGAGCAGGGGAGATCGATGATAAAATCTATGGATACCAAGGTCCACAGACCTTCCGCCTGCTTTAAAGGGTGTAGGAGGCCATTCTTACCAGAACGATCTGACTTGGTCCTAGCGCAAGTAACACAATCAGCAATCCAAGCCGGAACATCTTTGGTCAGTCCTGCCCAACTGAAGGTACGCTTGATCAGATCAATGCATTTCTTGTTACTGGGGTGTCCAACTGTTGGAGGATCATGGTGTGCACGGAATACTTTTGGGCGAAGGGGGGAAACCCACACATGAGAACGTAAGTAAATGAGACCCTCTACTAAAGAATATAGGGAGTGTTTAGCACTCGAGTTTGTCAACTGTTCAACCAACTCCACGCTCTCAGGACAAGCCATTTGAGCGGCCAACACTTGGGCCAACAACAGTTCATCAGGAGATAACGCGGTGGAGGAAACAATGGAAGGAACGATTGACAGGATCTGAGTGGCAGGGATCATGGTAACGAGATCCACTTCCTCAGATTCCAAGGGGCAGTGAGCAGGGCTATGACTTAAGAAGTCAGGGAGGACATTGAGTGCACCTTTGACAAATTCATATTTAAAGTTGAAACTACACAGGTCCCAATAGGTTTGGGCCTGCCAGTGTGCCAATTTTTGAGGTTTGCGGAAATACAAGAGAGCCTGATGATCCATGCAAACTGTTAGCTCGTGACGGGCACCCTGTAACAGGTATCGCCAATTATTTAAAGCCCATACAACAGCCGCCAGTTCCTTGTCATAGATGGCCCAAGACTGCTCCATAGTAGTGAATTTTTGGGAAAAATAAGTGACCAGATGTTCAAGACCATCATAGTCCTGAAGCAGCACTGCGCCCACCACTACCAATGAAGTATCACATGAATCAATATACTGTTTGGTGGGATCAGCGTGCTTCAAAATGGAGGGAGACACAAACACCTCTTTGATTGATTTGAAAGCCTGCTGACATTCGGGGGTCCAACAAAATGGTACATTTTTCCCAGTGAGGGGATGGAGCGGAGCGGCCAACTGAGAAAGTGGGGGGAAAATTTTACTCAAAAAAATGATAGTTCCTAAAAAACTACAAAGTTGCTTCTGGGTAGTTGGAGTTGGCCATTCTCAGATAGCATCTAATTTGTTGGGAGGGATAGTGACACCTTCTTTGAGAACTAGATTTCCAAGAAAGGTAACCTCTTCCCTATAAAATTCGCACTTGGAAGCTTTGAGGAACAACCCTGCTTTCTGCAGGGCGGAAACCACCACTTCCAAATCAATAGCATGTTTGTTTGGGGGTTGGGGAATGGACAAGGATATCATTGATATATGTAATAGCACAAGAGAACCGGAGATCCCCTAACATGTTGTCAATCATTCGTTGGAACGTAGCAGGAGCATCTTTCAACCCAAAGGGCATTACACAAAATTGAAAAATGCCTCACCTCATCCAGATTGCGGTCAACCATTCCTGGCCTTCCATCACCCACATTTGATTGAAAGCGTTCACCAGATCCAATTTCAAAAAAGATGAGATTAAGCAATCGCCTGACTGATTGTTTGTTCTAAGGGCAATGGGTAGGGATCTGTAATTGATATTTTGTTCAGGTGACCGTAATCTACGCAGGGATGGAGTGATCCATCCGATTTTCTTTCAAATACAATTTGGGAGGCAATGGGAGAGGTTTCTTTGAACAACCAGCCTTTTTTTAACATATCGTCCAATCAGGTATTGAGTGCGACCGCTTCCTCCGCTGTATGAGGATACAATGGACAGTTGATGTTCACCAATTCCACGGTTGTTCAAAATACACAATCATACCTGGAATGTTTTGGCAGATGGTCCACTTTTTCCATATCAAAAATTTCCCAATATTGATTTTGTTTTCAGGGAAATCAGCCAGGATGCCCGCGGAGGTAACTAAGGTAGTGATAGAGCTGGTTCCTTGTATTTTTTGAGGGTGTTGATCAAATGGAACTCTCCCTATGAATCATCATTGGTAAATGACAATGTATTAGACTCTAAATGAATCTTCACATGTTGTCAACGCCACCATCCTACACCCAAGATCACCAGGAATACCATGTTTGGCATGGCCAAAAAATGATCACATAAGTTATATTGGTGGATCGAGAAGTGTAACGGTCAGCAAATGACATATGAAGACTTGTAAGTAGATGAGGCCACCATTACTGAGGCGCCCACATCCATTTCCAATTTTAATTGTTGTGCCAACTTGACACTCATGAAGTTCCCCGCCGCTTTGGTATCCACCAGAGCTTCAAAGGATACATGATGAGGACTGACACTAATTCTTATAGGGACAAGGAAATAAGCAGAATTCTGTTTATTTGGAGATTCGGCTGACTTGAGAATGACTGAGGAGATAGTGGGTATGTCAAATCCCGGGTCAGGGTTTTTAGCTGGGGCGAAAATTGGGAGTATAAGTGCAGGAGAAATCGTTTCTTCCATCTAGTTTTGAATATAGTCATCCATAGTTGAGAGGGTAATTACTGCGGCGCCCAATTCGAAAATCAAGGTGGAAATGGCTGAAAGTAATGGTTGGTCAATTATGTCATGGAAACGGCAGAAGAAGTTTAGACCAGCCTTCCAGTCGGGATGCTTGAGCGCCCAAAAGGCAAACCAGAATGCCAGAGGCATTGCCAACCGTGTGACTTGATATGGAGCTGGGAAGTGTGATACAACAAAGTGTTGTCATAGCAGCAAGGTAAGGAGTACTCGCTGGACCCAATCAGCAACAGAGGGAGCCATGGTGACCAAAAAAATTGGTTATGCTCATCCAAAATGTGGGGTGACAGACCACCAGAGAAATGCCATCAGGGATGTAGCAAATGGGAAAAAATAAAAAAATAAAAATTTCTTTTGGTAAAATATTATTGGGAAAGGAAAGTAAAAAAATCAACCAACAATTTTCTCAGTGCCATGCAACTGATTAAATAGTGGCCAATTGGGTAATGACAGGGTGGGGTCAGGGCCCAACAAATTCAGCCTGACTGGCACATTGTTCGGGAATAGGGGGCTTATTCTTTTAGAACTGACATTTCATTATTTGGCGGTGGGCTGAGTCTCTGTTGGTTTGACCTCAAACATCCAAACCAGGGCTCAACTACATTTCTGATGATTAGCATGATGGCATTTGGCCTGACGGGTGATGGGAATCCCCCAAGGCCATTCCTTATATGAATGGGTCCATTTGATTGGGAACAGGTTTGGGATGGCTAACCTTCCCATGCCTGGTCGTTTAACTGTTCATTTGGTCAAGAGCGGCATATCAGGCGCAGCGCCTGAATTGCTATTTGAGGGCTTCAAACTTATGTCGATAGCACCCAGTATTTGTTCAACTGGTCTGGAAAATGAATTGGGAGTGTCAGATGATCTGGCCGAAATCTCATCCTTTGTGCTTCTACAGCCATTTGAATTTTGCGCATCCACCAGATTGCCAACTGAATTAAATCTGGCAAATTTCAATTTGATAAACTCAGCGCAGATTTCGCTAATTCCCTGCAACAGTTCTGCCAAGGTAAGTGTGGGTATTGGGGGTGGGATTCAAAGCAGATGAGCTGTTACCCATCGCTCATCTACTATGTGAGTGAGGTCGCCCTGAGTGATGAGGGGTACCACCATCCTCTTTGGTATCTTCTTATTCAGGAATGGGAAGATGGAGCGATTGAGAGCCAAAGGACAATCCCAAAGACTTACATGCAGCTCACAGTTTGAAAATCACCCTAGACACATTAAAATCTTTGTCTGGTATTTTCCGTTTGGATAAACAGATGGTGTAGTGACTGGGCACAGGCGGGTTGGGTGCCCTAAACCCATTCTTGACCTCTTGGGACTGCCCCTATGTGGGGTAACCTTGGGTAGTTTCCACTGCCTGTCAGGTGAGACACCATCGCTTCAGTCACCTAAACTAAAGAAAATCAGCAATTTGGGTGTTATTTGAATAAACTGACAGTGACTCAGCTTGCTGCCAAAAATTCTGAAGTTAATTTTAAATAAAATTATCGTTCCACCCCTTTCTCACTCAAAATTCTCTGGATTAGGTCAAATCTCAAGGGCTTTGATCCTGCACTTCCCCAAGCTATTCCCAAAATTGATCGTCTATTTAAACAGTCATAACATACTGATAAAATGATGGTTTATTCTCTATTTTATATAATTCACATTGAAAATCTTCTTGTTCTCAAATTTATTTATTTAAGTTCCAAATTTTCTTTGCCAAATTTCAGTGACATTAGCAATGTGCCCCATGGGCCTCATATACTAGGTTATCTCAGTATTGTTATTAGCTTTGATCCTCGCCATACTAATTTGGGTCCATCATTTCAAAAGCATTTAGGAATTTACCCTGAGCTCACTACTTTATAAGCCCTGGCCCATTGGTCCTGGAGCTGTAGTAACCTGGTTTCTCTCCTGGGTGTCTTGTGTTTTGCGGCCCAAAGGCACTTTCTCATTGCTCTTATCCTCTCACAATTAAACGACATTTGTGCGTCAATGCCCATGGCATTATGGCTCTCCTTTTAGGTGCTTCAGAATCACAACAGGCAGACCAGTCTAATTTTATCTGCTTACCCTGACATAATCAACCGTCTGTTGTTTCTCGCCATTTTCGCCCTCCTCATTGAGATGGGTGATGTAGTGGTCACCATCCTCCTTATAAATTTGCAGTCAGTAGCCTATCTTTGGTTGAGTGCATGGTTAGTCGCATATTTCATAAGCAGTTCCAGGATGGTTTTGAGGATTCTTTCATGATCAACTTGTTTTATCACCCCTAACTTTCCCTTGGTCCACCCTCAAAATGGGAACTTCATGATTGAATTACTTACTTGACCTCATGTTCTGTTCCTAACACTAATCCAGTATCTTTTTTGGTCTCAGGTCCTGACACCACCCCGGATTCCAAGTTGGTGTGCTCCGACTTACCTGTCTTCACAATCTTTTCAGTGTCAGCAGAAATGATTGCATCTGATAATGAACAAAATTCCACATACTTTTTATTGCCAATAAAAATTAGTATTGGAGCACACTGGGTTTCTTTTAAGGCCTTTGTTGACACTGGCGCAGCAGGTAACTTCATGAGTTTGGAGTTGGCTCACCAGCTTGACCTGGACCTGGACTTAGTCCTGCAGTAATGATTGCCTCATTGGCCTCTCAGCCATCATACAAAGTACTGCGCCCAGAACCTTCTTGGTTCACCAGTTTAGTTTTTGCAATCGCTTCTCAGCAATGGCTAACCTTGTGTTCCCAGTAAATTTGGGTGGTTGGTGACGTTGGCAGAATGTTAGGGAACAACTTGAATCTTATATTCTATCATTCTCCAATGGTCAGGCAGAGGGTGGTTTCCCTACTGGATACCCTTACTAAAACTCAAGGCCTTAGACCAGTTACTTTACTTGTCTCTCCCGTGGGACTTCCACCAGAATTTCATGCGTCGTTGATGAAATATCAAAGTATTTTTTGATTCTGAGAAGGCTAGACATCTTCCCCCCCATATGGAATTCAACTTGGGTTTTCAGACAACAGCGCGGGTATTAAACATAAACTGCACACTGTACCCGCATACTGTGGAGGAGGAGGCTGCCCTCAATGCATGGTTAGATGACATGCTCAATAAGGGTTGGTTGTTCAAAGAGACATCCTTTGTTGCTTCTCCCATCATCTTTTCCAAGGCTGCAGATGGGTCCCTTTGTCCTTGCATGGATTAAGGCCATCTCAATAAGATCATTGTTCATGATCCATATTACTGCCTTTGGAACTAACAATTAGCCAAGCAATTTCCAAATTGCGTGTGTTTTCAAAACTCGATCTAGTTAATGCCTTTAATCAGATTCAGGTGAAGTAAGGTCAGGAATGGCTTCCTGCAATCTGAACAAAACAGAGAATATTCCAGTTTTGAGTAGTGTTTTTTCTGGCTGAAAAAAGCGCCCGTGACATTCCAGAGGATGATTGAAAGTGTTCTGGGTGTTCTCCAGTTCACCTGCATGGTCACATACATCAATGATATCTTGGTACAATCCCCTATTTCTGAATAACATGCAAAGGACTTGGAGGCAGTAGTGTCTGCCTTGAATAAGGAAGGACTTTTTGTAAAGCCTTTGAAATGCGAGTTTTATTGGGAAGAAATCAACTTCTTGAGCAATCTCATCTTAAAAGATGGGTACGCCATTCCACCAAGCAAGATGGACGCTATACATGAATGGCCATCTCCAACGACTAAAAGCAATAAAGAAGCTTCTTGGGCACTATTTTATTCCTTAAGAAATTTTCTTCTTCCATATCCCAGTTAGCTGCCCCACTTCATCTGCTCATGGGAAAAAATAACCTTTTTGTTAAACGCCTAAGTACCAACAGGAATTTGATTTGATTAAGGAGGTCTTCTTGTCACCACCCATCCTTAAGCATGCGGACCCCTCCAAACCTTATGTCATAGCGTGTGATGCATCTTCTGCTGCAGTTGTGGCTGTCTAGCTCTAGGAGCATGATGGGTTGGAACACACGGGCACTTAAATTTCCCACAAGTTATCTTCTACTAAGCAATCCTTGGCATCTACAATAAGAAGCTGGCAGCCGTGGCATGGGCCTTGACCCATTGGCGGTATCTCTTGAAGGGCATTACAACATGAATTGACTGTGCGAATGGATCATCAATCCCTTTTTACTTCCACAATCCCCAGAAGTTGGCACATTTACAGGCCTTTACTTACTGGGATTTGTGTAGTTTTAACTTTAAATATGTGTTTTTGAAAGTAGCATCAACTGTTCTTCCTATCTTTCTAAGCTGAAACCCCACACATTGCCCAGCAGACTCAGACGAGGCAGATCTCGTCACCATTATGCACCCAACCCAAATCGTGTCTATCGTACCTCCCATAGTTTCAGCAGCAGAATTGCTTCAAACAAACCCCTTATTTTGCAGGTCTTAGCAGTGCAGATGTCCTGTGTGTAAGGAGTTTACCTTATGGAGCGGTGTCCCTCCCAGCTTTAAAGCGCTTCTTGTACTCTCTTACTGAGGGGCTCATTCACTTTTGGTCACAGGTTTGGGTCCATCCTCTCCTCTGAGCCAAGGTGATTTAGACTTATCACGAACTTCCCTCAGTTAGACATCCAGGAAACAAAAAGTGTATTGACTTATTCAAGCATACCTATAATTGAGCAGGCTTGTCAAAGGATGTTCCTGCATGAATCACATAATGTGTAACTTGTGTGCCGGCCAAGTCAGACAGGTCCTGCAGGAATAGTCTCTTACATCCCCTACAGTAGGCAGAGTGTCCATGGACATCAGTGACCATATATTTTATTGCTGATCTTCCAACTTATAATAGGTTTACAGCGGTTGTGGTGGTCATATACCACTTCACTAAACTTTCTCTGTTTATCTCATGCTCTTTAAGAATTACTTTGAGGATACTGCCTGTCTCTTCGTGAGCCATGTGTTCTCTATGTTTGGTCTCCCTCAGGAGATTGTCAGCGACCATGGTTCCCAGTTCACAGCGTGTTTCTGGAAAAAACTCTTAGCGATCTTGAAGATTATGCCTTGTTGCTTGACTGTGTACCACCCACAATCAGATGGAAAAACCAAATGTGTAACCAGTTCCTAGAACAGTGCTTACGGTGTTAAGCTGCAAAGGCTCAGGATATTGGGTCAGATGACCTCCCCCTCTCCAGTTTGCATATAACAATGGAACTCATGCGTCTACAGCGGTTTCCCCATATGAGGCTGCCTTTGGGTTTACCCCCT
Organism: Massospora cicadina; assembly: GCA_022478985.1. Lineage (NCBI taxonomy): Eukaryota > Fungi > Entomophthoromycota > Entomophthoromycetes > Entomophthorales > Entomophthoraceae > Massospora > Massospora cicadina. The sequence goes on along the minus strand of JAKSZP010007971.1, from coordinate 81,199 downwards.
CATTCTTGGTCTTCCCATGCTTCTTCCTGGAGGTACCAGCTGCCGCTGAACAGGCCCAGCTCATTTAGGTCACACAGTCCTTCATTCAAGAGTACTTAATGAAGGCCATAAGTGACTACAAACAGTTTGCAGATTGGAAGTGGCTCCTGGCTCATGAAATAAAGGTGGGTTCATATGTCATGCTTGACATGTGCCACTTGTGAAGGCAGGTCCTCTCACACAATTTTGCGAGCAAGCTCTCTTGCTCCCACCTGGTGGAAGAAGATCCAGGAAATGGCACCTTTCTTTTAAAATTGCCACCCCACTGGAAGCAACACCCATTCTTCCATGTGTCCCAGTTGTCCCAGTCTAAGGGGCAATCCCTTAAGAACCAGAGCCCCTTGTGATTGAGGACATAGTTGAAGCTGAAGTTGAAGAAGTCCTGGCTTCCCACAAATCTCGTCAATCATACCAATATCTCATCACATGTAAAGGTTACCAGCCTATGAGAACAGCTGGGTCAGCGCTCAGGACTGTGCCAACTGCTTAAAGCTCATTAAGCTTTTTATACCACACACCCAGTCAACCTGTCCTATCCCAAAGATCGCTACTATAATGGCAATCCAATTGAACAAGGCCCATAAGAATGTGCCCCACTCTATTCCCCAATGGTGGCTCTCCCTCTTGGCAAAAGGGAAGGGCAATATAAGTCTGGAAATCTACCCTCTTCTTGGATTGGGTGGCATTCCCATTCCCTACAAAAAAGGGTCCAAGAAGGGCAGCTGTTCCTCTCATCTCACAAGGTGACACACCCATGTAGTAGATCAGCAATGGGTAACAGCCCTCCCTTTTTAGATCCTGCCATCTGTCCCCACATTATCCTCAGCTGAATTAGTATGGTGAATTTGGATTAGTGCTGAGATATCTAAAAATTGTCATCCCCATGGGGCAAAGAGCCCACATAAAGTTGATGGCAAGAAGCACTCAACATCATAGCCTGAGATTCCCAAACACTTGGTAACAAAGCCTGAAAGCCACATACTTTTAAATTATGAAGTATCAAATGTCAAATTGTCAGCAACTGGGTGTAATTGCGTGTACTTGTAACCACAAGCTAAGTGGGGTAAAAATTCTGTATCAGGTTCAAAACCTGTTCTGGCTCAGACAAACATAAGTTCCTCATCCCCTCTTATCATTAATTAATAAAGATATGGAGTTAAAAAAAGGAAATTTTAGTAGTTGTCATGCAGGGTTTCTGCTACTGCTGAATATTTAAAAGTAATAAATATCAAATTGTCATCAAAACTCAATGGTATCATATCATTGGGAAATTCAGTCCACAGTTAGAAGCCCACCCCAGAAACATCAAAATCTTCATCTGATATTTCCCACTTGGATAAACAAATGTGAGAGCAACCAGGCAAGGGCAGGTTGGGCACCCTGAACCTGTTCCCAATCTCTTGGGACTGCACCTAAGTGGGGTGGCCTTGGGAAGTTCCTGCTGCCTGTCAGGTGAGACACCATCGCTTTAGTCAACTAAAACAAAGAAAATCAGCAATTTGGGTGTTTGTGGACAAATTGACAGTGACTCATCCTGCTGCCAATAATTTTGAAGTTAATTTTCGTATTTATTTAAGGCAAGTTAACCAGGGGATGGACATCCAAAACTAAAAATATACTAAAAAACGTAAATATTTGGTTCAAACAAAAAGCCCTAATGAGCGGATTGAGTGAAATGCTTCAAAAAGTGACCAACCAGGTGGGCAGCGGAAGCCGCTCATCCCTCCATGGCAGAAGGGGAGGGAGGTTGGGGGGCTCATCTTCAGCAGCCTCTTCAGCAGCAGCTTCTTCCTCCCATAGTAAAGTGTGTGTCACAACCATCAGTAATGGCATTAGGGCATCTGTGGTATGTGGTTTGATATCTCTAATAATTGGAATTTCATGGAAATTGCCAGATAGGTAAATGGCACTGAAATATTTGGTTTTAGCTTTTTCAGCTTTAAAATGGGCATCTGGGAGTTGAACAAATGTGACAATGTTGGTTCAGGTTATTTTTGCTTTTGGATTCTGTGCTATAGTTGCCACATTCTGGATAGCATCATTTTCATTTTTGTAATACTTATTCACTGATATATTGCTTTTTGGGGTTAAGATTGCGGGGATAACAGGAGGTGGAATTCCTCCTTTGAATATTGCTACTGATTTAGCGACAGCTTTATGCAGGGGATGACAATATGGTGTTGCAGTTGCTTTGACTGCAAGCTGGTGATCACTGCAAAACAATTCGGTGCTTGGCTGTGGGGTATAAAGTTGAGGGGGTATTTGGCATCCCATTCTGCATTAATGAAACGCTCAATTTGCAGAGATGGTTCTTCAATGAACTTACCTTATTTGTCAATTTCAGCCACTAATTACCATGGGTTTTGGTTGAATTGGATTGGGGAAGCAGCATACAGTTGAGGTTTGTTTGATTCATTTGCAGAAGCTTGGGATTGAACTGGGATCCAATCTTATGCTTGATTGGAGGAATTATTTATGGCATTGGGGTGAGGAGGAGACTGATTGGTGTCTGCAGGTGTAGCTGCAGCAGCAGGCTTTGGGGTGAAGGAGGTAGGATTGTGCCCCATGCCTGAAATTGTACATAGTGGGCAGCAGATTGGAGGTCAGTGGATGAGTCATCTGATCCATCTGAAGTGGTTGAGTAGGGGCACTTGCATTTCAAGTGGTCTAACTCGAAACATGACAGATTGTCCGCCAGCCCTCAACGCGTGCCCAAAACAGATTTATAGGCTGAGGGAATAATGGTGTGCAGTGGAATTGCCACCGCAATTTTATTAAATTCAGGGCTTATTGTGACATATGCCTGAGGCCCAGCAAGTCGTGTGGCCCCATTTGGGACCACAAATTATAAGATGGGGTTGGAGCCATAGGCTGCCAAACTGTACATCAGCTCCTGGTGGAGCACATTAGGGGGAGGTGAGTGGGCAGTCCAACAAACTGGACCACCAAAGTGGTGTCCGCTGGGAGATGAGTCCGACTTGTGGGGAGAGGGGTGCCCTGGAATACCAGGGTACAGTTGCTGCAGTGGCAGCTCAGCTTTGCAGGTGAATCTGAGGTCAAAATACCCCTTGTAGGGGCAGAAGTTGATAAAGGTGGCGGGTGTCATCATCACTTGTGCCATTTCGATAATGGCTTAGTCCTGGTATGGGAATAGAATCCCATATTTGACCCTTAGGCTGTAGCGCATGTTGCTCTGGGGGAGCACTAGGGGGCAGCGTGGTACCACTGAAGTATGAGCAAGGTTGGCGTCCAGGTCCTTGGGTGGAACGAATTGGCCCATAGGTTTATAATGACTTGGTGAACCAGTCCTAGCGCGTTTTCCTGCTGGACGGAAAATGGCGGGGGAGTTTTGTTGCTTCCACATGGTGGAGCAGCTGGTGGAGAATCTAAGGACATCAGAGCAAATCTACTATGGGCGAATTTGATTTATTCTATAAATTCGTGTAATTTTGCTCAGAAAGTTACGCTGAGAGGAAAGAGAGTTTTTGAAGTTGATTCTAATTAAATTTATCTTTCCTTCCTTCCTCACTCAAACACGCTGGATTGGGTCAAATATCAAGGGCCCAGATCTTTTATTTCCCCTAGCTCTTCCCAAAAATTGATCGTCTGCTTAAACATTAATAACACACTAAAAGTTGATGGTTTATCTATATTTTTAAAATTCAATTAAAAACTTTTGTGCTCAAATTTATTTATTTAAGTTCCAAATTTCCTTTTCCAGATCCCAGTGACAATAGCAATGTGTCCCCATGAGCCTCATATTGACTGGGTTATCTCAGTATTGTTATTAGCTTTGATCCTCGCCATACTAATTTGGGTCTATCATTTCAAAAGCATTTAGGAATTTACCCTGAGCTCACAACTCTATAAGCCCTGGACCATTGGCTCTGGAGCTGTTATAGCTGGATCATGCCTGGGTGTCTTGTAATTTTGTGGCCCAAAAGCACTTTCCAACTGCTCTTATACTAACACAATTAGATGTCATTTGCGCATCAATGCCCCTGGATCATGGATCGCCTTTTAAGTGCCTCTGCATCCTGACAGGCAGGCCAGTCTAAAATTTATCTCTACCACCCTGACATTATCCAGCTGTTCTTGTAGGGGAAAATCTATTCCAAGCAACCAAGTATTGTACCATGTAACATGATTACTGTGACGCCAGAATGGCATCCACCTTTGCTTCTTATAAGCCCTCATTCACAATAGGTTCCTGGATGGCAGGTTATTTCCCCTTGATAGTGGACAATTGAGAAGCATGAAAGACCAGGTGCTGCTTTTTGATGAGCAGAAAGGAACATCCAGAAATCTTTTTTTCAAATCCTTTTCAACCATGTGAGTACCAGAATACTTGCTCATGAAATTTAGCAAGGTTATTGACATATGTATGTCTTGCATTGAGCATAACTAATGAACCCATTTATTCTCATGGGTGTGGAGGCGCTTGCAATCTGCAAACCTTTTGTAATCACTTATCGCCTTATTCAGGTGCTCCCAAACCATACATTGGGTGCTCCAGATCTGCTGCAGATGTTCCTTAGCAGCAGGTACTTCAGGGAAATGAGAAGAAACAGAAATGAATAATTGATACCCCAGGGTAGCCTCATATGGGGAGAACCCCATAAATGAATGGTTGGCACTGTTGTACACAAACTGCGTCGTGTGAAGATTATTGTCCAAGTATCCTGCACAGCAGAGGCGTAACAGTGAAGTTGATGTTTGAGGTTCTTGTTGAAACGCTCCATGTGGCCATATGACAGAGATGATGTACCATGGAGTGACATGGCTTTATTTTTAGTATAGCTAAGATGGCAGACCAAAAATGAGCCTTAAACTGAGGCCCTCATTCACTTACCATCTCCTGAGGTAGCATGAAAGTTGGGATTTCAATATCCTACATTATCCAGCTTAATTGATCATAACTCATATGCTTGTCCGCTAGGCTATTCATCCACTATTGGATGTGGGAGTTATCAATTATGTACAATATCTATTTCTCAGAGTATTGTCCTGAATAAACAATTAGCAATACGCTGGTTTTAATCTTCCAGATCTGTTGGGAGCGTGTCTGTAAGGCTCCAGTTCCATTAGAGGTGGAGGGCTTGGACCTACACCACTACTGAGGAACGCTTCGCCAAGGAAAGGGTAAACAAAGCACCACCAAAAAGTACGGTGCACTGAGATCCCCAAGCTAGGAGGGCACACATCTGACTAATTTGGACCTGATGGTTGTTGGCAAACAAAGCTAAACAAGTGCACATAAAATACTAAAAAGAACGGGGTCCTTTAATAAACCAGACGACCAACGAGGAAAGTTGATCAAAGAATCATAATTAAACACTGGTGGGAGTCATCAATTTGTGGGGTCAGTGCTAAGGGAAAACGAAACAATAAACGCTCAAGCCATCTGAAATGATACTGTAACTTTAGATAGTCCACACTCAAATAAACTACTGTAACTGGATCCTAACCAATTTATTAATATTGTAACTGGATTGGGTTTCAAAAACTTGATCCCCAAGCAATTGAATCATTCCGTCTTGATTTGTAATGTAGCTGATTCGTTTTACCGCCCTAGCTGTAACGCCAGGCGGATCATCACGCACATCCCCAGGACTAACCTGGGCATATCTCTCCTGTACCCAGCGTTGGTCCAGGGTATGGTTTAAGTCAAGAAGGCCTTATAACTTGCCTTTTTGGCCTCCTGACGTCCAGTCTTGTCCCTACAGTATATGCCCTCAATGATGACATGTGATGATGACAGTATGTGCACTCAAAATAGTAAAAATCAGAGGTGCTCTTAAATGTATGACAAGCTTTTCAGCCTGACCCAAATAGTACTATAATTATCGCAAAGGAGGGGACTAGTCCTGTTTAACTCTCTGAGGGGATAGCCACGTTAACCCCTTCTAATTTAGTTATGCTGTTATAAGTGACCAGCAAGTCATATAGCTCCAACTGTTGTGCGTTTGGCTTGGATACTACTTCAGCAGCCTGGACTACAGTGTCCCCACGGTGGGAGTGGGTGGTGACTGCTAGGATGTCGTTGGTGATGATGTAAGGGATGAGTTGAGGCGTTGAAATCAGAATTAGGGATTTGTTGAAATCCATAAGGATATCCCATTTCTAATACCCTTAAGATTTTCCCGACCCCCAGTTTCTGCTTCCCCACGTGATGTACTTTGAGCTTGGACTCTTTGACACTGATTGGAGTAGTGTCCTTTTACCCCACATTGATGCCATGTGATCTGATGGATGTTAGTTTGACTGGCTCTGAGGATAGGGGGATGGCTTTCTTCAACATTCTGCTGGAATGGTCTTACCCCAATTCTCTAAATTATTGAGTTAACCTTTTTTAGGAGCAATAAAGGTCATGGCGCAGCGATGAAGGCAATCCATCATTTTTTAATTAATGCTTTTATCATTCAACATGGGAAGCATGACTCAGAACATCTCCTTATATGGTTCACAGACATTCCGCAGGGTGATCTGTGAATCATAGTTGTTTGGAATCTTTGAGCCATATAAAACCTGAGCTTCTAGGTAGAAGCAGTCCGTGAGCTTGAGGATTTGTTCATTTTTTTAAAAAAAGATAATGAGGAAGGCGGTATTTCTAGTTGTCTTAATCTCCGCCCCACCAAATTCCTTTATAATAATGCCCTCACATTCTGGTAGGACAGCCCAGTTTTGCTAATCTTGGGCATAGTCAGCACTTGATTCTCCAGGTCCAGCGAGTTTATGAGAATTGGCAGTTTAGGCTTGTCGCTTGCGTTGTCCATGATAATCTCAAATAATGACAAGAAGGTGTATATGTTTCCCCTATTGTCAAACTTTAGCATAATGATGGGCTTGACTCTAAACTGCCAGCTTCCTCAGATGCTTGGCTGAGACTTCATTGCATAGTTGGTAGGTCAGCCCCGCTGGTTCTTAAGCCAAAGTTCAAGCAGCATGAGGAGTAAGGAACATGGTGGGTGTAGAGAGAATGGGTGTTTCATAGCAGCTGTCAGGAACAGAGGGCGCGGTGTGAGGGGGAGTATCCAGAATAGCCGTTTGAGCTGATCTGTCAGGTGTGCTTATAGAAGTCAGAACCGCCGGAATATTTTGTTCTGAAGATGCTTCATTGCTTTCACATTTTAAAGCCTGTTGGGCTAGATTCATGTGCATCAGTGAACAAATCCTTTGATTTACAGGCGAGAGGACCTCCGGTGGCATTTATAGAGCTCATCTCTTATCTTATTTGGAACTGATTCTTTTTTTGGAAAAATATTTAAGCTCAGCTTGCAAGGATTAAATGAGCTCTGTCATAATTAATTATGCTGTAATGAGTCAGAATTTCAGAGTAATGTTCTAATCAGAGAGGCTTGTGATCCTCTGACCCTTGGCTCTAATTATCTCTTATGTTGATCTGGCATCCTTCTATAGTTGAGCGGAAATTTGTTTGGCATTAGTGAGATGCTCATCAAGTTTTCTGATTCTTTTATGGTTGAACTGGATGCTATTCTTAAGAGCACTGAACTGATTCAAAAGTTGACCACTACTCCTGTGAGGTTGGCAAACTGTCATTCAAGCTTTTCCACTATCTGCAATATGTTTTGATTAGTCTTAGAATGAGCCTCTTGATCAGCAGCTTCTGCCACAATGTGTCATTTCACCTCGGCCTTCAGATAGTCCTTAATCTGTCTGTAATGGTGAGTAAGCTGGCAATCCATTGATAATATTCCCCATGCTGATCTAGCACCTCACCAATGATGCGGGCTAGATTGGCATTTAGTTGATCTGTGGGCTCATCCACACACGATGATGAGCCTAACCTGTATGACATTGGGTGTGCAATATGACTGGGTGGACTTCTCAAAAGGTATTTTTTAATTTATCAGAGAAAAATTTGCTTTTCTTTCTCGTAACAATCACTTTAGTTACTATAATTCGATTTAAACAGTAAATTTGGATAATCACACACAGGAAAGATGTGCGACTTTAATAACAAAAATAATACAACATGGGCGAGCGTCGCGGCAAGCGGTGCGCTTAATGGTGCAACTAAGGGCAAGAAACGCCCTGGAGGGGGACCAGGAACCCAATCTGCAAAGAAATCGCAAACTCAGACACCATCTGGGTTTATGGTGTTTACTTTAAAGCACGCGCAATACATGTACATTCAATTCAACCAACCTTTGTCAAAGGTGGAACACGGGATCAGACTCTTCCTTAGGGATGAGTCATCAACCCTGTGGGAGAAAACATGTGAGGCACAGCCTTCACTTTTCCCTCACGCGGTGTACGTAGCCACCAACAACATGGGCCGTGACTGGATCAATATTGGTTTTGAAACAGCTGATGAAGCCGATGCTGCAGCAAAAATCTGTGTGGAAATTGCCCTCCCTGAGGGAAAAAAAATTGTGCGCACCGCGCGCACTAGATGGAACAAAGCAAAAACTTTGTTCATCTCCTTTGACTTTCTCCCCACCAACCTTCCTCAGAAAGGTAATTGAGGAGGAGCTCCGCAAAGGTCTTGTGGCCTACGGAGAAATCCAACAACTCAAATTACAGCGATTTCGCTTAATGCCCAACCTGTGCATGGGCAAAGCTATTGCTGTAATCAACCCCTTCCCAGAAGTGGAAGAGGATTTATCCAGAATTCCTCACGCAGCAGAATTTCACTTTGCAGATGGGGGCCAGTCAGCTGCATTCTAAGTTACACCAGAACGCGCACCACCCAACTGCAACCACTGTGGCTCACTGGGCCACAAGGAACATGCATGCCCTATAAAGAGGGATTAATAGAAAATGATTTTTGTGAAGAAGCTATGGACGATGATAATGAAAACTTCGCCAAAATGACTGATGACCACAACCCATTCCGCTGGGGTGAAGATGGACTAACTCCATCGTGGACTCAGTTAAAGTAAACAGCATAAAGCAGCACAAAAAGCCCGCAAGAGAGCAGCGGCTGAAGCGGCGGCACACGCGGAATCCGCCATTAACCACAGACAAATTCAGGAGGATATTTCAGATATTCACCGAACCAACCAATCACAACAATATGCCCAGGTCGAAAATTTTCACAGTAGCCAGACTGAGCCACAAAGCGTCATCAGTCATGCACATACTGATGAACAATGAAACCGCAATTTGGGTGAAAATGCGGTGCACAATGCAACAAAGTTGAACCTTAAAAATAAAAAATCCAATCAACAACCCGCATCAAATCAACATGAGACCTGTGCAGGAAAAGTTGATGCAAGTGCAAAAACCGCAATTCCCTTGAATCATTGGGTCAGATCAAGGGAACCAACAATGGCAGTGAAAGAGTTGGAGTACAGACGCGGAGCATGGCCAAAATGAGCTGCGGTGGGATAGGACCAGAGGGTCCTCCCAATCGCTCCTGAGGCGCCACGGGCACCTCAGTGTCAATAGGGACATTAAATATCGCGGGAGCCAGGGCTCATACGTCCCAAGCCAAAAAGCTGGACTTCCTGCGAAAAACTCTTGTAGACATCTTGGCCATCCAAGAAACCCACTGCCTACAAGGGGAAGAAGAATCCTGGTCAACCAGGGCCGCACCATCACAATCAGTATGGACATCTCACTGTGGGGTGATAGTCCAAAACAACAAAAAATCTTAAAATTACAAATTCATCATCACACTTGCATGGTTGAGTCCTGGTAGCAACAATCACATGCCAAGATGAAATAATTTTGTTAGCATGTATCTATGCACCATGCACTGCAACTGAGAGAAAAAAAATTTTTGAAAAATTTCTACCCTCACCCTCCCACCAGATATCATCATGTTAGGCGATTTCAACTGCTGGGATAACCCCAATACAGATCGATGGCCTAATCCCAGGGGATACCCACCTGGACACATTGAATATCGCACAATGAAGGCATCTCTTGGCTTACAGGATGCTCTTCCTCCCAATTCACCAATCCTTCCCCATATGACAAGACCTAACATACGTGAGGGACTGCTCATATCAATGAGTCTTATTGACCACATCCTCATCCCACATCCCACCACTCAAGAATCTTTAAATTTACAACAAAAAAAAGATCAATTTTTCAGATCACCAATTAGTTATGGTGCAGTTAGCGCCAACCCAATCCCACACACAGGTTTCGCCTTGGAGAAAGCTTCACCCAGAAGATATAAGATTGCCTGAGATATCTGACTGGGTTGAAAAGGCTACAAACCCAGAATTCACAGCCCCATTCACTTCAGATCCCATCGGAACCTGGGAAAATTTCAAAAAGACTTAATCAACAAAACCTGATATATTACATCATGCAAGTACGCCGCAGACACAGCCACAATCAAGCGTACCTTGGCAGAACTAGACCACCTGGAAATAAATACTCCGAGAGTCTGACTATAGCCCTAATTGGGGACGCAAATGGGCAGAAATTTCAGCCTGACCTAACAATCTCATCTTTTGACACCAACACAGAATCAAAGTATTGAACAAAGGTAAGTTCATAAAGGAAGGCGAAACTCGTTTGACATTCTTTTTCCACCAATTCAACTCCCGCGTAAACCAGCCCACATGCACACAGGTCCGCAAGACCAATGGCACTGTGGCAACTGACCCTGAGGAGGTCAAGTTGGAAGTACACCGCTATTACACCAAATTATATCGCGATATGCCAACAGATCTGCAAAAAAACAAAGAATTTATTCAAATTGCCAAGATACAAAGTACACCACCAAATTACAACATACTTTCCCTTATCACACGGGAGGAGCTTTGGGAAACAATTCGCGGCGCATCACGTAGGAAATGCCCAGCGCCTGATGGGATACCCTACGAATTTTACAAAAAATATTTTCAACAAATCGCCCCCTCCTATTGGCGTCAATGAACCAGAGTTTGTTGGAAACACGCCTATTACCAGGAGGCCATGAATCCTACGTTATAACCTTGTATAAAAAGGGTGACAAGTTGGACCTGGCCAACTGGCGCCCAATTGCACTCTCCAACACTGACACAAAAATTCTAACAAAAATTCTAGCAGCTAGATTAGGCGCAATTACATCTGACGTCCTATCACCCAACCAGTTTGGGTTTATACCAGGGCGTTCAATATGGAACAACATTCACCCAGTTGCAAATATTTGCCAATCCAAAGCAGCTGGTGCCCTGGTCTTCTTGGATCAGGAAAAGGCGTATGACCGTGTTAGCTGGCCATACCTAAAAGAATGTCTACATGCCTTCAAACTCCCACCAAGATTCATAAAATGAGCGATGCTCCTAACAGAATCTGCAACCATGGCTGTATGCGGCCCTGGATTCCTAACAAACAAGATTAAACCACACAGAGGGCTCAAACAAGGGGATCCCCTCAGCCCACTGCTATACAATTTTAGCTTTGACCCAATCCTCCGAGTAACTGACTCACGTCTCATGGGGATAACCGCACAAGGACAACCAACAGTCAAGATACTGGCCTTTGCAGATGACTGCGTAGCAGGTACAGCAAACAATGAAGATGCCCGACAGCTGGAACACACTCTAGAGGAATACTCCAAGGTGAGCAATGCATCGCTCAACAAAAGGAAGACAAAATCATCCTCTTAGGCACTTACACAAACAATTGGGCCACAACATCAGAACCTCACTCTAACACTCGAAGAAAAAACCCAATTATATTACCCTTTTCAACACCTCCCACCACCACTCCTGTCTGACACCTTGGAATCTGGCTAGAATCAGGGGGATATGCTAATGAAACAATGGAAAGCAACCTGTTACAACGGGTATCCAAACTCTTCGCCTCCCTCAAGGGAAGAACCCCAGGATTAACAGGACGAGTTACAGTTGCTAACTCGCTCATCCTCCCAATACTGTAGTACCAGGCCCATGCGATAGCCTTCTCACCTACCTTTATAACCTCAATTCGCGCGCTTATCCTGGGCTGGCTGTGGCCTGGCTCTCACCCTCCTATACGAATGGAAAACTATTTGGCCCACGCTCAAGCGGAGGCATGGGACTAATAGATTTTGAGAGCCATGCCAATCACATCCTAGGTACCTGGATAAAGGAAAGCCTTGCTCCAGACCTCCCGCAACAACATTGGTCCAGAGCAGCAAGGACTAACTTTGCACAGGCGCTCAAATTAACCAACCCACATAGTCCACCCAGACTACTTTCATACCTTGCCAAGCACCCTACTGCAACGGGTCCACATGGAACCTCCCCTCATTTCAAACATATCCTCTGAACTATCCGCCGTATGGGATGGACCATAGAGAACATGGGTACTATACAGGGAAGGGGACGACCCAGCCCCCAATTCAAATTAAGAAACCCAGAAAACCACCCCCAGAGGGATATGCTCATAACAACCCCAAGCATAGCTAGGATAGAATACCTAGATATGCTGGACATTCCCTATGATTTAACCACACAGAAAGCAATGTGGAAAATGACACACCTCCCACTCCTACAACCAAGGATAAGAGCAAACGCCTGGCGCTGTTTAAAAAGGACCTATAGGACTGCGGAACGCTCCAACTCCCTCCACAAAACATGTGCAGTATGTGGAGGGGAGGGATCCCTACATCACCGCCTAGAAACATGCCCCCCAACCAAAGCTATATGGCAGGAAGTCGCACGCCTGCTCAATATTCAAAACGAACAGGAATTCTCGATATCAAAGAGTATCTTCGCGCTCCAGATCAAGTCACCAATCCCATCTACACTCCGCTCCCTAATAATACCCATTGCAATGTGGATAATACACACAATTGCATTAGATGCGTTCAAGGGCACGGTCCCAACCATTCATGGGATTATTAACAGATTCCATGTCCACTTACTAGATCATTTCCAAGCCTGGCTCTATGGATATATGAGACCAAGACAAAAATGCGCTCATAGAATCATGGTTTCCACTCTGGTTCCTCCACACAGACCCTTTCCTTCACACCTGCTCCATAGCAGGGGAAACCCCCTCGGAGTAGTGCACAAACCTCCCCATACCTGGCAGTCCCGCTGGCAACAGGGGTAACTTGAGTACCCTGGGGTGCCCAATTTTTATATTTCTTAGTTATTCTCTTAGTTTCACATATATTCGGTAATGTCTGTCCCCTGGTCAGCTTACCTCAGTTAAATAAAATTTTATCAGAGAAATTTGATTGTCCTGATGTTGAGCATCTGAAATCTCAGCCAATCAATGATATTGATGCGTTTCCAGGTGATGATGTATGAGGGCTTGGCATATTGAAGGGTATATATAATGAGTTATCATTTTATTATTCTGCACCTGAGTAGAGAGCTTTTTGACCATGGAGTACATCAACATCTTCTAGATTAAATGATAGTTTGAAATGAGGTAGTCCTGGTTTTGGCAGTTACAGAATATACCCAAATGCGCTTCATTGAGTGCTTCAACGTGTGGATGGTCTCCGTGGAGGATCCATTCCATATCTTCTTTGACGTGTTTAGAGGGCACATTGGTCAATCTATTTACTGACTAAGAGGCCAATGGACTTATAAGGATGAGATACATGGCAGAGATTCAGGTTTCTCATCTGAACTGCTAAGATGGAAGTGGTCATGAGGAGTCTTTCCCATGTCCATAGGTTGGGGAGAATACTTGTCCCCAAAGCTGGTATTAAAGCTTGGGATCCTGAATCATGTTGTTGTGCTCTTTTGGGTTGATCTAGGGTGTCATTTAAAGTTTCCCATGTAGTGAGCACCAGATCTTGCAATTACTAACTGCAACTTTATTATAATTAAATTATCTAAATCCGCCGTAGTCTAAGTAGGATAAATCTTGGAGATCTGTCTATATTGGAGATTCTTCAGAAGATGCGCTATCGCATATATCCTCTTCTGCTTGCTCAACAATCTTTATACCTGGACCTCAGGTCAGCCAACTTACTCCCCAGATCCGAAACTTATATAGTCTCCTCCTTATTATCCACTAATTTTGGTAGGTTAGAATTCTGAAACATGGCAACTTGTACGAGGCTGGGCATGTCTTAGTGTGATTAACAATGCTTGATATAAGTTTAATTGAATAGATTATTGATCAAGGGAATGGAACTGGTTTGAGAGACTGGGTGAGCAAATAAGGGTCACACCATGAAGCTTAGGATTATACAAATTTTTCAATTTTTAGAGGTTTAAATACTGGTCAAGTCAAACTTCTATTGACACATATGTTAGCAGATTGCGATCAATTCCGCCAAATAATGTAGATAGCAGGCAGGGGTGAAGGCGAGGTCTATAGTGCATTGGGGGTAATTCAGGCCAGTGGCGATTTACTATGGTTGGACAAACCCATTTCTTAACTATGGGTATGGGGAGGAAAGATATGCCTCCAGTTTTCTGGGTTGGATAGTGTAACCATCCTTCAAGACAAGGATACTCAAGAAGGTAACCTATTCCATGAAGAACTCGCACTACAAGAGCTTTACATATATTGGCCTTCCTCAGTGCTGTTAGTAATGCTTCAGGTCCCTTGCATGCTGTTAAGGGGGTGGGGAGTGAACCAGGATATTGTCAATGTATGCCACCATGAACATATAGCGAAGATCACCCAGCCTGTCATCATTTATTCACTGGAAGCTATCAGGAGCGTTCTTGAGGCCAAAGGACATCACGTGAAATTGAGAAATTCACTACTTGGTATAGATGTCTGTCAGACATTCCTGCCCTTCAGCTACTTGTACATGATGGAAGGTGTTCACTAGGTCGAGCTTAAAAAATTCCTTGGTTTAGAAATCACTTGTTAATGGTTTTCTTGGGGTGAGAGTATATGGATTGTGCACAGTTTGTTATTCACATAGCTGTAGTATATGCATGGGCACAAAGTACCATCATCCTTCTGAGCAAAAAGATGGGGAAAGCAATAGGAAAGGATTTTCGCATAAATAACCCTCTTGAGAGCATATTGTTTAACCACACCTCCAGTGCCTTATCATCTTGTTCTGTATAAGGATACAGATGATGGCTGACATTGAGTACATCTACTGTCGTGTGAAAGTCCAGGTTATACTAAGATGGTAGCGAAGAAGTTTGGCTTTCTCCATATCAAACATGTCCTTGTACTGCAACAAACTAGTAGGGAAGTCCAGCAGCAACTCAGTGGAGGAGGGGATTAAAACATCTAACCCAACCGCTCCTTAAGGGAAAAAGGTATTGGTAAGCGGGAGCTCGCCACATGTGTGAAGATTCATAAAGGACACAAGGTTGGGATCCAGGTTAATACTAACCAATTATTACCACCACCCAACCCCAAAGATAACGGAAAATAAAAAATCTGGCACCATGTTAAACCAGTTGCGGAAGCCAAGCTCATGCACCAATATTGATATGAAGCATCTCACCACATAAAAAATTCATTGAGGTTGATGATGCACTCAGTACTGAGGACCCAGCGTCAAGATCCAGGTCTATATCTTTTTTGACCTGAAAGCTCATAATGTTCCCAGCTGTTCCTGTATCTAAAAGAGCCTCAATATATACTACATGGGATCTCAACTGAATTTTAACAGGTAACAAGAAGAAGACATGATCTTTTTTTATCAACTGCATGAGACATAATTGGGAGGAAGGGGTAATCACCAGCCCATACGTCAGCCCATACTCTTGTAGGAAACTATAGCTCCACCCACTTGAACAACCTCAACTTTTTAACTGTCATTTGGCAGACAACAATGGCACCAATGGGTTCACATACATCTGCCTATAAGCGTCCAAGTCAACACGAAAAATACTACCACCAGAACCTTAAATGGAGGAATGGCAGGAAGATCAGTGGCAACTGGGACAAACAAAACCCCCACACTTGTGACTTGTCCAAACTGGATAGGACAAGGGTAAAAACACTTGAGCGTTCTTTCACTTGATATGGGGATAAAATCACCATTGTTTGGGCCAGAAGATATTCATTAACAGCAGCTAAAAACTATAATTTTAAGAATGGCCATTCCTTTGAAAACCAACACCTTAACCAAAGGTTGGAACCTCCGTTCATAAACCAATGCAGCACCTCGCTCATAAAGGAGGGTGTAAAAAGATGAGAATTTTAGTTGCTCTATTATGTCATGGACCTTGCTGAAAATAATAAGACTGCGTTGGCACTTAGGATGAGTTACCAACCAAAACACCAGCCAGAATACCTCTGGTACAGCCATCCATATTGTGGGGTGTAAATATTAGGAAACCGCAAGTACTAAACAGAGATACCCAAATATTGAAACCATAGTTACTAAATGTCTTGTGGACTTCTTAAATTCACAGATAGATTTTATTTGTAAAGGGACTTTTTATTTCAAACTAAATGTTGGAAAGGGGGAAAATGGAGCAACAGCAGAACCTGCTGGGATTCGCTGCCTTATAAGCTCACAAAAATAGGGAATAGAAACAATTGCATTTGCAATCAGGAATAATTATGCAATTTGACAACAGCGGATTGACACCCTAAAATTGTAACTAATGCCAATTCAGATCTGACCTGCCTAAATGAGTTATCATCAGAAACTATTGTGAGAACCTTTTTTCTGATGCAATTGCACTTGGTGTGACGATGGCCCCTTTGGCAGACATCAGGATTTTCCCATAGCATGGCCACATATGATCAGTCCCATTATATAGGGAAAGGGTTCATTGCACCTGTACCTGTCAGTGATGAGCTCATATTGTAAAGAGAGTGTCTCTAATTCTCCACGAATAGGCTATCACAAAAACTATAGTAAAGCCCCTAGTAAGGTGCCAATCCTTACATAGCATATAGTTAAAGCCTCAGAAAACCACCATGAGGAGGTAACTCATGAGAGAAGCAAACAGTAACATAACAAAAGCATTTTTTTAAAAGAACCATTATTTAAATGAAGAGATGAATACCAAAGAAGGTTGGTCTCAAACAACCATTTAAAAAATTGGGTATCATCTTCCATCAGGATAGGCACTGCACCCAATAGAACTAATAAACGTAAACTACCATCCTTTGTTGTACTATAGCTCAAGTAAGCTCAAACTCAGGTGATTGACTGCAATTGAATTTTCCAAATTTGGCAATATGGTAAACTGAAAGGGACCCAAAACCTCATTTCCAATAAGATGTAACGTCCTGTTGTAATTTAATAAGTAACTAGTGCAATTCAGAGCGAGGTGTAACACTCCTGTGAACATCATGTGCACCCCCAGAACCAACTTGGGCATATATTACCCTTACTCAGCGTTGGTCCATGGTGTGCTTCAGGTCAGGAATCGCTAGCTTAATCCCCTTGGCCTCTTCACACTCAGCCTTAATGGTGTAATCTGCCCCTACAATTATGTCATCTAACCAAGACACATATTTTTAGGCAATGGAGGTGAACAGCAATCAGGGTTTTTTGAGCCCAAAGCTAATCAATTGTTTTTACTTAATTTCAACTTATATTTATCAGCGGAACTTTAATTGATGAAAGCTATTTTATTAAGGGGAGAATCTCTTCCACCCCTCTGTTATTGATGGCCTCTAGACACCGCCATATCCCAAAACACACCCAAATCTTCTGTCCCAACTCATGGGTAGTTGGTAGAGGATAGAGGCGCGATTTTCAAGTGATATGCCATCTCTCACCTCTCACTTACTACATGAGTTAAATCGCATATAGTTATAAGAGGGGTGGCCGCTGGTTTCCTCTTCTTCTTGGTGTAGAACATAAATTTTTCCCAATCAAGAGGCAGGGGTTTCTCCCCAAGGCTTACTTCCTTGTCCATTTTAGGGCAGGGGTCTATTATGTGAAAGTTCATTTAACTCCTGAAGAGTCAAAACTGGAGGAGGATGAAAAAAATTGTTGGTCCAATTTCTAGAATCTTTGAACTGTTCTTTAATAAAAACACTGACATTGGTATCCAAACCACTTTGGGATGATTACAAGATATTTTATTGGTAGGAGGAATATTTAAGGAAGAACTGGAATTTAATAGCCTGCCATTATGCCAGATACTTTACTGACAGCAGGGAGAAACAAACCTACTCAGCCAATTGCAGTGTAAAAGAGTTTGGACTTTGGGGTCAATGTAATATTGGGCTTTGCCAGAAACTAGATGGGGGAAATATTTTAGTTGCAACCTGTCAGACAACCAATATGCTAATGAAAGACTTGGCTTCCATTTAAGGTACTCTAATACCCAAACAGCATCTATAGTCTTCATGACATTGCCTTTTTTAAAAAATTAAAAATATGATCTATGGGGGATAGGTTCAGAAAATATTGGTTGATGAACATAATCCCAATTCTAAATACTAGGCTAAGCTGGCAATAATATTAAGCACGCTTTATGAACTAAAGGCAGACTAGTTATGTTGGGTGATGGAGGCTGTTCCGTCCATCCCAGATATATATTAGGGCTGAATCCATAATTCTCCTTGATACACATTTGATACTGGTAAGCAATAATTGTCTCTTCAGTTTCATTCTCATCAGTTTCTCACATAGGTGCATCCGCTGGATTTGCATTACCATTTTTCATAGTTACAGCAGATTGAATTGAATGATGGCCATTCAGAACAGGCTGTTGATTTGAATATACATTTCTTTGGTCAGATGGTATATGCAACGCTTCTGGGATGATTCCTGGGATTTCATTTGCTTAGGGAGGCAATGATGTAATCACCAGAGAGATGGCCATGACCATCACTGAAACTAATGAGCTGGACCCTCAATAGATTGATGTGGTTTAATTGGGAAGGTCAGAATCTTTGGAAAATTTTAAAATTATTTGAGGTGGGTTGACCTTGGGACAAATATACCACACCGAGAATTTTTCTAGCCAGTACAGGTTTTGAACTCAAAACCTGCACTTAGGGTGGAAGCAGTTTTACTTGCTCAGCTAACTACCCCATATCTTTGGAAAATTTTATAAATTAAAAAAGGTTTCTTTATGCGGAATTATTGATTTATTAAGGATATAGTGAAATAACCCAGCACTCTACCATTAGCAGAGAGACTGAGATTTTATAACTCAATGTAATTGAGGGGCGGGAATTGTAGAATATTTCTGATGACAGAACATGTGAATCTTCTAAAGCGCTGAGACTTTTGCGCCATATTGAAAGATGTACATTGTGAAGGGCCCTTTTTGCAGTCTGCACTGGTGAACTTTGCTCATTTGTTGAGGCTCTAAAACCTTGAGTCATTCTTAATATTATTAACAAAACTTTTGATTATCTGAGGGGTTTCTGCCAAATTTACCTCAATATTTATAACCCCATTGGGATTTGGTTTCAATCTGCTAGTTTTTGCACAGATTTCATCAAAGATACTCTCAATTTCTCTTTATGCTTTTTTGGCCAAATAAAATTTGTGGAAGAATCAATCTTTACCACTTTTGGACAATCATAAAGTTTGAGATGGGGGCGGCGGATGCCCATCATTCATTGAGGTATTCTCTAGATCCGCTATCTTTTCCAATGGACATGCTTGGGACCTCTTTACCTTCCTTGATTGGAAGGGGTGTATCATCTAGTTAATTAAATGGTTTTTTCAGGGCCCTTAAATTATTATATTTTAAAGTACAGGGTCTACTCTTCCTTTCAGAGTGCATACTAGAGCATAATTCTTGTGTGGTAGGAAAAGTTTGATAGTTTTGATGGTTGGGGTTTTGATAACAGCAGGCACTGGGTGTAAGGGTTTGAGCATTGAAGTATTTTATTAAATCTTGCCAGTTGGTACAAACTCAGCAAGACTACAGCTATTGTCACATGCAGGGTATACTTTACAACCCATTAGATATACAATCCCCCCTCTTGATCTCCTCAGCCCTAGAATCTCCTCAATCTTGAATTCTGATGCTCCCTCTATCTGTATTAGTTTGATTTCCGATGGCTGCTCGCCCTTGAAAGGAAACAACTAAGAATAGTGAAACAACTTGTAAACCTTTCATTGTGAGGGTAGCTCAACATTAAAGGACTATTGTTAAGAACCTCACTAATGAGGAATAAGCCCTCCCTCTTATAGGCCAGTTTGTGACATGGCACTTTGAGGTTGAGTTTCTTCAAATCCATTACAAGATCACCTATCTGATATCCAAGGGCTTCTCTACATTTTGATTTGCAAACCACTTGACATTTTGGGAAGCTTTATTCTGATCCACTGCACTTGTTAGTGTATTTTCTGAAGGTGAATCACAATATTTTCTGCATTAGAGATGTTTGTGCATATCTGAGGCCCAATTGTGAAGGCGGGGCTATACCCCAAGCTGGCGTATAACAGTAAAATCCCTTTATAGTCATGTAATGAGTTGTCATACAAGAACTGAGCTAAAGCCTGGCCGCCTGCCCAATCTTCCTGAGTTTCAGTGGCGTAACTCTAGAGGTATTGCTCAAGTGATTGATTAGTTTGCTCCATTTGACCATATGAACTGGGGTATTAACGCTGACAATTGACACAGCTTGATGCATAGCGTTTTTCACAGAGAGTACCAGAATTTCGAGGTGATCTGGGGCCGTCTATCTCTTATTATTTTTTTGCGGTACCCCAAACATATTGAAGACATGGGTAAAAAATAAACTGGCTTTTTCTTTACTGTGTTTGTTGTCAAACATGGTATAAACATAGCATATTTTTAAATTTTTCCACTACCACCATGTTATAATCAAACCCTTGGAGGTGGGCAGACTGATGATAATCTTTACCAATACCAATATCCAAATTCCCGCTTCCTGTTGCAGTGTATGTAACAAACCATTTGGCCTATCTGTCAGATTTTGATTATGAACAGGTCAGACAGCATTCTATTTAAGCGGTCATATCCTTATTTAGTCCATTCCAGACATATGCTTTCTTTATTAGGTTGATGGTTTACTTGACTCTAATTTTCCCCGGTATCGCCAGATCATGATGTTCCTTTATGACTCGCAGTGCAGAATTTTGGGTGCCCATATGTAATTGTGGAAGTAAACACCATATCCTTATGTGAGTACCAATAGGATGGGCTTTTCCACACCTGTATCTTGTATCCTTGGGCTTGTCCTTTGAGGTTCCTGGTTGGGATTTCAGTATAACGTCCAGGAGAGAGCCTTTGGCATTAATCGTTGTTCGTGTTTTAAGAGTACCCTTTTTTGAGGCCAATGGGGTTGACAATGGGTTCATCTGTGGGATTGATGGGTGGGGGTTTGGCTATTGATGGAGCTCTAATTGAAGTGATTATTGTTGGTTCTGCTGGTGAATCTGAAAAGAATTTTATTGGGGAATCACCATAACTAACTCAACACCCTCCATGTTATTGGATCCAGTGGGCAGGCTCCTGCTCATTTATCCAGTAATATGTATGTCAGACCTTTAACAAAATCATATTTAAAAAAGAAGTTAAGGATGTCGCGGTGTCTTTTTATTTGCTAGTGAAATAACTTCTTAAGTTTGTGGTGATATATAAGTGACTTGTGGTCCATGTGCACAGTTACTGTGTACTTCACTCCCTGCAGCAAATATCGCCAGTGCATCCTTTCCACATGATGGCATTTAAATTTTTTTCATATATCGCCCACAAGCATTCAGTTACAGGAAATTTTTTGGGAAATATAGTACCAGGTGCTTGCGGCCATCATGTCCTGTAGCAGTACTGCCCGCACAGCTGTGCTAGGGGCATCACATGCTACAATGAACGGTTTGTCTTCATTTGTGTGCCACAAGACTGGTACTGAGGTAAAAATCTCTTTGATAGCTTGGAACGCCCACATTATTCTTCTGACCAGATGAATGGCACATTTTAGCCCTTTTTGGGGATTGAGGGGGGCGGCCATTTCTGAGTTTGCTGGGGAGAATTTTTCATGAAGGTAACTGATCCCAGGAAACTGCAAATCTGTTTCTAGGGTAATGGTGGTTGCCCATGCCCTTATAACTTCAGACTTTGTGTGGCATGGCATGTCCAACATCGGGTACCAGGTTTCCAAAAACTGCACTTTGTCTTATGAAATTCACATTTTGATGGTTTCACATGCAGACCCACTCACTGCAAGGTGGCGGCCACTGCTACTAAGTCCTTTTCGTATTGCTCTGGTGTGGGGGAGTGTACTATAATGTCATCAATATATGCCACTGCACACGTAAAGTGGAGGTTTTCTAGGATGAATTGATAACCCGCTGAAGCACGGCGGGAGCATTTTAAGCCCAAATGGCATGACCCTAAACTGGTATATGTCATGGCGTGCTTGGATAGCTATCAGCCATTCTTGGCCCTCCTTCAAAAAGACCTGGAGAAATGCGTTCACTTAATCTAGTTTCAAATACACTTTTAACTTGGAAATTTTTGAGAGATTGCAGCCTCCAGCAGGAGCAGGTATGGATCAGGTGATTAAATGTTGGTAGGTGACCATAGTATCATGGCTTGATGACATGATTGAGGGTACCAACTGTAAGGAAAAATTGGTCGTCAGGAAGTCAAAAAGGTTAAGTTAGTAGGCCTTCCTGAACTCAAACATACCCTGTACCAACGCTGAGTTCAGGCGAGATATGCCTAGGTTAGTCCTGGGGATGTGCGTGATGCTCAGTCCTGCATTACAGCAAGGGCGTTAAAACGCACAAGCTATATCACGAATAACAACGGTTGAATTTGGTTTCTTGGCAAATGGGTTTTTAAACCCGTTTAACTTTTGATTTTGCAATATTGGGTTGGCTTTGCCTACAATCAATAACTCAAGTTTGGTTGATTTCAAATTACAGTACCCTGTCAGATGATAGGGTGCACCTATTGGGTCGCTTAGGCTTAGCACCATTTCCCCAATTGACAATTCGCCTCTACTGTTTATATATGTTTCTATGAGACAACTTTCCTCATTGGTAATATTTGTTAGTAAAATCCTCACTAGTTTACATTTTTATATGGTTCCTTAGGTGAACCCGCATGCAGACCTCCTCGAGGAAGTCCCTAAAAAAGTTAGCCATTTTATTTTTACAAAATTATCTCCTGAATCTGGTGCACTGTTGGGCCCCCTGGTCCCTTCCATACTGGGGCACCCAAACATTCCAGCACAGATCCCCGCTTGGTTATGGCCTCCTCTGTGAGGTCCACCCATGTGTTGTTGTTTATCTGTTACCAACTACAATATATCGCGTTGTACATTCTTACCCTGGGTTCCTTTGACTCTGGAATCCTCCTCAGTGCCCTATTTACAATTTCCTAATGACTTGCTCCTTAACAGTTTGTTTGTGAATCTCGCACCACCTCTCTGGCAATGAAATATTTACAGACACTCTCCTGACACATAGTTCACACAAGACTACAGTGTGCCATTGGGTTTTTGAGTAAATACCACAGGAGATGATAATGGTGAGGGTTCTCAATTAACGATCCTTTGGCCAGATCTCATTGATCCAGATTTTTAGGGCTTGATTCTTGGCGGCAGTGTACAGATAAAGTGGGCAATTGATTTTAATAAGTTATAACGTTAAGCTGAAGTCAATATCAAACTCAAAGTGGAGTGGTAAGAAGTTTGGCTTACTCTTGAAAAATCTCTTTGTAAGGGGTTGGATATCAAGAGTGTTAAATTGCATTTCTCTTTTTATTATTAATCCTTGTCTGGTTAAAAGCTTAACACCAACCTCTAGGGTTGAGTGGTCTCAATTGCTTAATTTTTAAATATTTTTAGGTATATGTGATTGCAATAGATTTCCAGCAGAGCAGGATCAATACAGCTGGGTTAGAAAATTCAAGTGATCGATAGGGAACTATTAAAATGGCAGTATGGACTATCACATATAAAATATCTACTACTTAAATATGAATTAACTAATGATCCTGATATCCAAGTAAGCAGTGATATGGACAATATAAGCTGAAATTTTTATTAATTTAAGGCATTATTAATAGAGGAGAAAACTGATAACATCAAATCAGGCCAGGATGACAAGGCCAAACTATTCTAAAAATCAAACGAAACAAAATAGGAAAATGACACTTTCAGCTCCAGGAGCAAAGTGATCTAACCTAGCGTAAATTTTTCTATTTTTGTACCAATGTTGTCATGATAATATCTATTTTAATATACTCAAACTCATAGGAATTTCAGCAATTTATTCACATGACTCTAGTCTCAAAGCCAAATAATATTTTCAAACCCTTGGTTGTCCTACTTAAGGTCCATCCTCATTTTAAATAAATAATTTCCTTCTACTCATTTTTACTTAATAACATAGTTGATTCCATACTAACCATGTCTGATAGTGGGTAGAAAAGGGGGTTGAGAGGGGGTGGGCACCCCTGGGAAATTTAGATGCATAGTGGTCTTTCCAACCACTCAAACACCTCAAGCAGCAAGGAACACCCATGAGAGCAGAACCCTGACTGCAGGCCGAGAACAAGGGACTGGGTGAGGTCTGGACAATGAGATTTGATATTGGACAGTTGCTAGGCCACCCAGGCCAAGAGAGGCAAGAATGGGTGTTGGGCATTGGGCTGCCAATGATGCTGGACTCACCTGAGGTGAAGTTGCTTGGCTGTGCCAATGCTTGAGTGCTGTTGCTTGCAAATTTGCTACAAGGGTGAGTCAATGATGGTGGCTGATCAAGGATTGGTGATTTCCACAATATCAGCCTGACTCATCAGTGGACACAAAACTGTCACAAATTCCAAATTTGCAACAAAGGGCATTGTGGGCAGATCATCTACTGCATCTAAGGTGAAGTATTCCAAAGTGGTTTACAAGACATTCCCCTTCACCAGCATAGGGAAAAGATGAATTTTGCCATATTTATAGAAGGTCATGAAGGTGAGAATTTTTTAAATAAGGTTAACAATAACTGACCGTTGGCGCCACCAAACCCAAACCCAGTATCATAGTGTAGAGTAGGTCCATAATTGAAAAATATTTAGCGTGAAGCTCTTAATTTCAAGCGTAAAAGTATGACGGCTTGCATAAGGGCAGGGTGACCATTGGTATCCTTAAGGCCCCATGATGGAAGCCCCTGTGGTAACAACTTGATCTAAATCATGCATCATATTGAGATATATAAAATTACCCAAGGCTGTCATGTGAATATGACATAATAGTGAGGACCAACCCCAAAGATAAGGCTGGGCGCTTGGAGGCCCAAAAGGTGAAGTTCCAGGGCCTCTCAGACCTGAAGCACACCCCTAGATCAGTGCTGGGTAAGGGCAAAATATGCCCAGGTTGGTCCTAGTGGGGTGCTGAGTGCCCAGCCCTTGATGTTGAGCCAGGCGTTAAAATAAATGATTTATTAAATGAATGTGGATGGTTCAATTCAGTTAGTCAAGGAGTAAGGTTTTTAAACCTGTTCTATTTTTGTAATAATGCGTCCAGGTCAAATCCAACTTCAATCAATCACTCAAGTGAAGTCAGTTTTGGGCTATTACATCAACTCAGATGGCAGTATCACCTTATTGGTGAGTCAGTGCTTGGGCCCACTGCAGCATTAACCCTATTTCCCCAGTCAAGTTTAAATACATTTTCCCTGACCAACAGTCCTTGTTGGTCAACTTCCCAAATAAACCTATACCCCATTTTAAAAAAAGTCATTTTATTTTATGATATTCAGAATGCTCCTGTGCGCGAACCTCTTCAAGGAGGTCTCACATTCCATTACCTTGCCATTGAAAGTACCATTCTGCTCTCCCCTCGTGCACCATTTGTCCGCCCAGGATCCCTCCAACCTGGGCCGCCTAACCTCATCCAATATGTGCACCGTGTCACCCTTATATGGGGTTTTATTATAAAATTTGCAATTTTATGCCTCAGCGGTTATTGCTCCAGCACCCTCTGCTGGGCTCTAATCCCACTGGTACTAAAGTCTAGTTCCCTGGCGTTAGCCTATGCACTGAAAACCACCATGCTGGGAACTTGAGAGTTATAGACACTCTCTAACAAAGGCTCCCATGTCAATTAATGCATTAACAATAGCGCATCTTTGTAACACTTATAATCATCACAGTTCTGAGTGCTTCCTGAAGCGAGTTACCTTGAGCCCCAGGAAAGTACCCTGAAGAAATTCTGGGCCCCTTGTGGGAAAAGACAAATGACGAGGGCAAATTGGAACTGGTCTGCCAGAATCAGCCCACCTTTCATGAGGAATCATGACCAGCACTTAACTGTGTTGCTCCTTCTCCTCTCATGTTACTGTTGGCAATGGTCTTCCCATCCTGACCAGGAAAAGCATTCTCCAACTTAACCGCAAGAGGGGCGCATGGTCTAGCGCAGCTGGATGCTGTCCTCTTTCCAGGTGGACCGTCCGTTGGTGAAAAGCCCTACTGGGACAGGTCCCCTCAGTGCCAACTGAATCCCTAATGAGTGAGAGGCACCACTGGATTTCATCTAATGATCACTTTGGGTCAAGGGTTGGCCTTCAGTCACCAGCTCCCACCTGTTCTGGTTCCTCAACAACTAGAACTAATTGATTATCGCTGAGGCTGGCTGAACTGGGGTTCAGTTTTGTGCATTGCACATTAAACCAGAATTTTTCAACACATAGAATCATCCCAGTTCCAAGTGCCATATAATATAAAGCACTTTGTTACAATGACAGTGCTAATTTGCACCAACGACGAGTAGGGGGACAGATTTGGTGCACTGACAGCGCTAAAATATCCCTACGTCGAGTTAGTAATAAAAACTTATTTGTGTTTGGTCTGACCCAACATTAAAACTCCCCTAAGCTGGATTTCCAAAAGATGAATAGGTAAGCGAGGTATGCGAACCCCCAAAGCAACCTTTATTTTTTTCATTCATGACTAAAAAGCAGCCCTCCAAACAGATCATGTCTGGTGAGCAACTGACAATGATCCCCAGAAGGGGAAAATGGGGTAAAATTCTGGAGTGAACTCCAGAACTAACAGTTGCGACCTTTTATGGTTGCCCTTTGGGGGGCTCACCCAAACCATGGACCATGCGTTCATGATCTTAAACAATGGTTTGAGCGAGGTATAACACAGCTTCCAAAATCAACCAAAAAAATTAGCCAATTTAACTCTAATTCTAGAAAATATGAGCCAAAGTTGAGCTGCAACAATCAAGACGAACTTAATTGTTTCAATCTTGAACCAGTTGTAATGTTCACGGTGAAAAAGAAATATGCATGATTAAGATTTATTAAGGCTGTTCATGGTACATACTCTGGTGGCAAAATTTGCTTTTGTGGACATCTTGGAGTAATCCTGAGATTTTTGAGGAATTGGTAGGGCATTGCTGCTGCATGGGCATAAAATATCAATGCCAATGTGGGATTTGACGAATCTATTAATTGAATATGTGGCTGAGTTCTTTTAATTATTGGATCACAGCAACAATCCTCATTAGCTTGTTACACTGTATTAAGTTGGTAGGGGACAATGATGGGGCCTCTGGGTCCACAGGAATAAATAAGGTGCCTGTGGTCTGTTTGACACTTCGCCAATGAAGTCCATAAGTCTGGGTCCATCAGGCTGGACTAAAATACCAAGATCCCTGTGGCATCCAGTTGTTGATTAATAGTTGCTTGATTGGGGAATGGGATGGCCATGGTATGTGGGCTCAGAGAAAAGTACAAAACGTTGTGGGACATGGGGGTGAAAGCTCCATAACCTTACTATCCTGAGACATTGTGTAGTTGTAGGGAGCAAGGACAAAGATTTCTGGCGCATGTATGGGTATATCTTAGCGGTTTACTTCCACTGTAATGGAATCAGCTACATCATCAGTTTATAAATCTTGTTCCATTTCTGTTTAACTGTTCATTTTCCTCATTGTCAAACAATACAAGTACTCCATCCTTGAGGCAGATGTGATTTGTTTGATATATTGATGGTACGTCTTATAGATAGATGATTTCTTGGTAGCTCTGCTACTGGTCGGGCTTTGATTTTCTTTGCCAGCTTGTATGCTCTCTTCAAAGTTTGAGGTCCATTGTAACATGTAATGTGGGACCCCACTTCCTGGTTAAGGGAAGCCCAGAATACAAAGATGGAAATGTCTTCTGGGAGTTATAGGGTACTGATAGTTGGTGGAAAGCCTTGATATGGTCATCTAAACTCGCAGCTAAACCTTTCTGTTGGGAAAGTTGAAATGGAAGTTGTGAACTTGACGCTGGAGTGGCCACCATAGACAAAGCAAACGTGAAAAGTTAGGGAGGTGCCTCCCCTAGGTACAATTTCTGGTACAAAAAGCTGTGGGTCCATACTTAGCTCCGCCTTCCAAGGCGTCCCGTAGTGATTAGGATTGCTGATAATCTGAGGCCTCTGTGAATCCATTGAGGTGGCTCATAATTTGCAGTCTGCCAGAATCTCACCACCTGGTGAGCCACTTCGTTCAAGGGGCAGGAAGTGGATCTTTTCATCATTATGTGCAGGCTTGTGCATTTGTGGGGACCAGTTGTGCTACCCAAATGAGAATTATTTATTTTATGCTTCTGATCAATGCTATCAATGACTACCATATCAGGAGAGTGCGTTTGAGACTATATAAACTTTATTAGCTGTTGAGGAGCCTAAGTCCAACAAATTTGATGGCAATGACATAACAGCAGTATCATTTAGCTGAGTTATTATGTAAAACAACCAAAGTGCCAAGGAAAGACTTGGCTTCCGTTAGGGTACTGAAATACCCATGACAGCATCCACAGTCCGCAGAGCATAGCTGTTTTGATAATTTAAGAATATGATCAACAGGGAGAAAAGGTTCAGGAAATACTTGTCATGGTTAACTGACATCATTGTGGGAACTAACTGCCAAGATAAGTCTGGACGTCAAGAGTCAAAAAAATTTACTACAGGACCTCCCTGACAAAGCCATACCAAGGACCAACGTTGGGTGCAGGAAAGATATGCCCAGGTTGGTCCAGGTGAAGTGCGTGATGCCCAGCCCTGTGTTATGGCAGTGGCATTAAAACGGAATAGTCATATTATTAACAATGACAGTTTGGTTTGGTTGCTCAGAGAACGGGGGTTCAAACCCCTTTTTAATTTTCAACATTTACCAATTGGATTGGATTGGCTCAGCTTGCAATCAATCACTCAAGTTTGTTTGATCTCAAGCTACAGTACACTGGATTACGGTGGGAAGTGCCAATTGGTTTATTTTGGCTTGGAACAATTTTCTGAATCAACGGCTCTCCTCTCCTTGTTTTTAGTATGGTTCTCAAGACCAACTTTCCTCATTGCTCATCTTCCTATTATTGATAATCCTGTTAGCTTACGTTTTTATATGGTAACATGGCTGAAAATGTGCGCAGACCTTTTTGGGGAGGTCTTTAACAACGTCCACCGTTTTATTTGCACAAAAATGAATTACTGAATCTGGTGCACTGTTGGTCCGCCCTAGTCCCTTCCAGACTGAGGCACCCAAGCACTCCATCCCAGATCTCCACTTGGCTATGGACTCTTCTTTGGGTTCCACCCAAGTCTTGTTGTTTGTTTGGTATTAATTAATATACCTCTTTGTATACCCTTGCCCTGGGTTACTTTGGCTCCAGCACCCTCAGTGGTGCTATGCTCACCATCATGCTAATGACTGGTTCCCTGGTGGTGTGGCTGTACATCTCGCACCATCTCTATGGGAACAGGCGAGTTACAGATATTCTCCTGACATTAGATGACTAACCCATCTTTACATGCACTAGAATTATCTGTGTGGGACTTTTGCAAAGTTTGAATTGGGTGCGCCAGCTGTTGATCACAGCTGCGGTAGGGTCAATACCATTTTCTCATTTTGCCAATTTTGGTGCATCTCAGCGTTATTTTTACTACCTCCAACCGGGAATTGCCCACTCTTCTTGCTTGAACCTGGTGGATTCAGACGTTTCACAATCTGAGTGTCATGATTTCCCAACTTTTCCTTAAAATTAACAAAACCAATATTAAAAAAAATTTGGCGCTGCATTTTGATGGTGCAGGCGGGATTATTAATGAAGGTCCTGGTGGTGATGGCCTTGGATAACAATGCACAACCCACTGTCAAAATGGTTACGGAGTCATTCACGTTCCAAAAAGCGTTTTATAACGCCAATTCATTATACAAAAACGAGCCAAATATCATCTCTTGTGGCTCTAATTTGGAACCCATTTCTGTATACCAGATCACCCCAGAGAACTCACGCTTGGCCCCTACCATGACTGCATAACACAGGAGGTGTAAAATGAGTTACATCTTCTACATAAAAATCTATATGCAATTGCTGCTGATATGGTGGTTTATGTGACCTCAGTAGTAAGAGTGGCCAACTATCTTTCCCTTCTATGATGCGGAAACATACCCTGGGGCATTCTAATGCCTGAAAAGATTTTATGTGAAGTGTTGGCGTTGTCTGCTATGAATAAAGACCATTTTAGATATTTTTTGTTGACTGCTACCTTTTCATCCCCTTTATAGAAAATCAGAACGACTATTCTGGTAGATACAGGAGCCTTTGAGTGTTTTATTGACCAAGACTTAGCAGACTACCTTGAGCTGAATTACTTGCCAGGTGGTATGGTTAGGGAGGGGCTTCCCAAGGTACTCCCACGCTGAAAGTACTGGGGTTAGTGGATTATCAAGTTGACAAATACCATTTGGCTGACCGCTTTAAAGCTATCAAGAGCCTCTTGTACCCCATATCTTGGGAGTAGCTGGTTGCGAAAGTTTGATGTCAGAACCAACATGAAAAAATACCTTGTCCTTAACTTTGAATAATGGTCATGAATTAGTTGTCCCTTTGTCTGAAGATAGCTCTCAGGGGGATCTGCCCCAATGGCCCAATATCTAAACTCTCAGTCTTACTCCATTGCTGAAGCCCTCTTTGGAGGTACTCTTGCCTTCCTGTTTGGAAGGTCTGGAATCTTTGTTTGATGCGGTCTCAGCCATCACACTACTAGCTCATTCAGAGTTTGATTGAAAAAAGCTCACTGTGGATCTGTGCATAAATCTTCTCCCGTTTACCTTTAACTTTTTGAGAGAAAGCGTCATTAGATGTGTGAGTTAAGGAGCAGTTAGCTAAAGGCGCAATATTTCAGCGTATCTCCCCAGTTTGCTCCTCACCTCTCTTTGTGGAGAAGGCTGATGATACCTTACGCCCATACATATACTATGAGAATCTCAACAAAATCACAGTACTAGAAAAGTATCCCATCCCATTGGACTCGCAGATTGTAAAATATGCAGCGAAGTCAAGAGCTTTCCAAGCTGATTTGTTTAAACTCGTTCAATCAGATCTGGATCAAGAAGGGCCAGGAGTGGGTAACTGCATTCCGTACCAGAAAATAAATTTTTCAATTTTGGGTTATGCCCTTTGGGCTTAAAAATGCCCCGGCTATCTTTTAACGCCATATTGATGCAACTTGGGGGACATGCTGGGGGTATTCGTGGTAGCCTACAGGGATGATATTCCGGCGTTTTCTCATGATAATGAGTCACATGCAG
This sequence comes from Massospora cicadina, assembly GCA_022478985.1. NCBI lineage: Eukaryota > Fungi > Entomophthoromycota > Entomophthoromycetes > Entomophthorales > Entomophthoraceae > Massospora > Massospora cicadina. The sequence continues at coordinate 49,843 of JAKSZP010007971.1, read as the reverse complement.
TACACTTTTGGCAGGTGGTGGAGCGTTTGAGGGAAGCTGACCTTACGTTAAAAGTTAATAAATGTGAATGCTTCAAGTCCCAGGTCACTTTCCTGGGCAAAGTCGTGTTTGACCAAGGTCACATGATGACTCCAGACAAGGAGAAGGCAATTCGTGAGTGGCCCACCCCAACTTCAGTTAAGAAATTAAGAGTTTTTGGGGACATGTACGTTCCTTAAGAAATTTAATCAAATCTTTATCAAGTGTCGGCGCCCTTTTATAAGTTGAGTAGGGAAAAGGTGCTCCAGTGGTCCCCAACCTTGCAGGATGCCTTCCAAGCGGTAAAGTGCACCCTGTTGTCCACGTCCGTTACAACCATGTTGACCCAAAAAAGGTTTTTATTGTGGCCTCTGATACCTCCAACTTTGCTATAGCGGCAGCCCTATTAGTAGGTGAAGATGGAATAGAGCATACAGTGGGATATTTTTTTCCAGTAAGATGTCTTCTCCTGAGTCAAACTATGCCGTATATGATAAAGAGCTATTAGCATGGTTGAGGCGCTGACTTATTGGCGTCATCACTTGCTTGGCTCATCCCAATTCTTCTGCATATGTACTGATCACCGTGCCTTCTTGTACTACCGTGCACCTCACGTCTCAACCCCATGGTAGACCCGCTGGCATGAGATACTGGTCAATTTTCATTTTTTTATAAGTTTACAAAGGGCAAGGATAATGGTTTGGCAGGTGCATTGAGCTAAAACCCTGCACTAACACCTAATCCTAAGGAGGTAGAGGTACACAACACCCTCTTTGTGATTCCTCCAGGTAAGATTGTGCTTCAAATTCCCTCTCCCTTGGCCCATAGGCCAGCGTTTGCTCTTATTTAAAATGCGGTAGGATATGGTATGTTTAGAATGTTTTTCCTTTTACAGCTGTTGTCAGCTGAGTATACTATGGTCCTCGCTAAGAGCAAGTTGAATCAATAAGAAATTACGGGGGATACTACGTTAAGGACGAGATGGTGTGGTTTCAGGGACGTCTCTGGGTTCCCGCAGGACCCCTTTGCCTAATAATCATCCAGATCATCATGATGGGATCACCGTTGGCCACCCTGGAAAAGCAAAGACTATTGAGCCTATACGCTGCACTTTTTTGGAAGGGATTAGCTGCACAGGTTGCTAGGTATTGTAAGAGTTCCTGGTCTGCAATCAAATGAAGCAAAATTGCCAGCCCCTCGCAGGGTTGTTGGTGCAATTTCAAAAGGCTGAAGGGCCTTAAACTCCTTATTAGTGGATTTTATGGTGGATATACTATCTTCTGAAGACTACGACATTATCATGGTAATGGTGGACCGTTTTACAAAGTTTGCCCACTTTATCCTTTGTAAAAACACAGTAACCGTGGAAAAAATGGTCAGGCTCTTCGTGTCACACGTTTTTGCTCTTCATAGGGTCCCTCAAGAGATAATTAGTGATTGGGGGCCCAGTTTACCTATGTCTTTTAAGAGAAAAATTGTGTAAGGCTCTTCAGATTTGCCCCTGCCGTTCAACTAATTATCACCCTCAATCAAATGGGCAGACTGAACTAGTGAACTAGTGCCAAGAACAGTTCCTGCAGTGTTACACTGCCGCATATCATTCAGATTGGGTTTCCCACCTTCTCATAGCCCAATTCAGCTATAATAACGCCCAGCATTCATAAATTGGTTGTTCCCCTTTTTCGCCAACTATGGCTTCAACCTAGGCTCCAACATGGTGCTCAGTTGTGGATTTAAGAAGAAACTGTGGTGGAATTTGCAAAGACAATCAAGAAAGTGCACCATGGGGTGAACACAAGTTTGGTTGCGGCCATCCAAGCTTACAAAGAGACCGCTGATGGTAAGAGATGAGCTGGTCCAGCATACAAGGAAGGAGATCTCATGAAGCTGGATGCTAAAAACATCCCAATCAAACAACCATGCAAAAAACTGGGACCAAAGAGGATTGAGCCTTACCTCATTGTCAGAAGGTGGGCCACGTCTCATACCAGTTGTACTCCCTGTCATGATAGCGGCAAAGTAAGTTTAGACTGACCTTCCAGTATGGATGCTGAAACACCCAAATGACAAGCCCAGTGCCAGAGGCACTGCTGCGTGAACAACGTTTAGTTGATCAGGAAAAATTTTGCAATAAACAACAATAAGTCATTAACGTGAATAAGAACCCAGCTACAAACCAGGCTATTATGACCTTATGCCCGCGGTTTGGGAGCTGGTAAAATTGGGATTGGTATAGGGTATTTGAACTTCGTCATATAAAAAGATAAAGATCTTTAGAAACGTAATTTTATTGGATATAAAATTAGAAAATCAACTATCATTTTCTCAGTGTATTACAAATGCTTAAATTTATAATTGATTTGGGGAATAGCTTAGAAAGACTTGGGATTGGGACCTTAAGATTTGACCTAACCTGGAAAAACTTTTCTCTCTCGTTGCAATCACTTTTGCAACTCATTCAGTTAAAGTCTGATTCTAGTTTGATAATCTCACAGAGGAGATTAGTCTGCGCCCATGTCAGGGAGCAGTTGGGCAAGTAAGGTAAGAGGCACAGGTGGTAGGCCCGCGACCTCAAACGTTTGAAAACGCCCTGGAGAAACTGGTAGAATAGAAAAAAATAAAAAGCTGGCGGTCACTATTTCCCTGGAAATCCTCACTTGGCAAGCACGATGCAACCAGTACATCAACACGCCGCACTCCCAACCACTCTCATTGGTGGAATAGGGATTCTGGGTGTTTCTGGACATCCAAAAAACAGCCTTATGGAAAAAATTTTGTGGGAATGTACACACTTTTTTCCTGACTGCAGTGTACGTTGCACCTCACTCCATGTCACGCAGTTGGATGGACCTCAGTTTCAAAAACAAGGAGGCAGCAGATGAAGCTGCTGTGGTGCGCGTAGTTATCAACCTCCCCAAAGGGCAAAAGGTCATCAAAACCAAATTCACCAGATGGACAAAATCCAACAAATTTTCCTCACGTTCGACTTTTTGCCTACTATGGTCACATGTGCCATTCTGGAGCAGCACCTGAAAGATGGTCTCACTGTATATGGAGAAATACAGTCCTTCGAGATGCAACACTTTATGCTGATGCCACATCTGTGCACTGGCAAAGCCATTGCAGTTCTAACTCCAACCGAGGAGATTGTGAAGGACCTAACCCAGATCCTGCACTCCACATATATTGGAATTGAAGGGCATACCACCCACCCTTTCTGGGTAAATGTAGACAGCGCGCCCCCCATCTGCACCCACTGTGACGCGTTTGGCCATAAGGCACACGCATGCCCCACCAAAGAGGTTATCACATTCCAAGAGCACCCCTCAGCGGCTATGGCCAGCGGAGAGGCGCACTACAAACCAACCACCAGCCCCACAGAGGCTTTCCCGTGGGAAGCACAAGGCTGCTACCTACTGGTAAAAACTATTTCCCTGCAAGAGCGGAAAAGGGCCAAGCAGTCCCACAGGGCCGCGGCCAAGGAAGTGGCCAAAGTCACCTCCGCCATCCCACACTCCCAACACCAGGAGGACATCGAAACCTTCATGGTGGAAGCAACTCAGGAATCCCTCAACCAATCAGATTGGGAAGCCCATGCTGATTGGGCCACCCAATCTGAGGATCTGATGGGCGACTCAATCTCACCCAACCTTTACAACCAAGCCCCAGTTGAAACTGACTTGGTTTTCAACCTACCTGAAAAATTTTTTTGACCCAAATGATGGTGCACCAAACTCATCCGCACTGCAAAAAATTTGTTCAACATCAGGGAAACAAAAAGCGAAGGCAAAAGCCAATGTGAACATTTCTGCTAAAATTAACAAAAACACCAGTAGCGTTGCTGCAAACACCCGCGCTGCTGTGAAGGCCTGTGGGGATCTAGAGGAGGCTAGTGGGCCCAGGTGCCCACCCCCTCACCTAAGGTGTGATGGGGGAAACCTTCACTTTAGGGACGTTGAGTATTGCCAGACTCAAGGCCTCACCATACCAGGATAGGAAACTGAGTTTTTTACAAAAAAATTACCTGTGGATATCCTGGCCATCCAGGAGTCCCACTGTCTGTGAGGTTCCAAGGATGCTTGGAAAACCATGCTCCTCCCTTCCCTATCCTTCTGGTCAGAGCACTGTGGGGTGCTAGTTCAGAAAAACAATTTTTTCTAAATTTTTATTGTCAGAATCCTTCCTCAATGGCTGAATCCTCGTTGTCACTTTCTCGTGGGCTGACGTGGTGCACGCTATTGTCAACATCTATGCCACAACCTGTGCACAAGAGCGCTGGGAATTTTTCTCATTGGTCAAATTCCTTCTGCTACCCCCTGACCCCTTTGTAGTAGGCGACATGAACTGTTGGCTAAACTCACCCATGGACCATTGGCCTTCCTCTTCCCACACACCCCCAGGGTCACATAGAACTTTGCGTTCTAAAGGCCACCCTTGGGTTAATAGATGCACTGCTGCAGCACACTCCGCTGCTAGAAAACATGACGCGCCCCCACGTCCACAACAGCCAACTAAGGTCATGACCTGCCTCGACCTTATCCTCACGCCAGCGAAATTTCAATCTCATATTTCCCACTTCCAAACAACAAAAATCAAATTCTCTGACCACCAGCTGGTCTCGATAACCTACTGCTTACCTGTCACAGTGGCCAAGGCCCCACTTTGGTGAAAACTCCGCCCTCCTGAACTTGCGTCGCCAGGATTTTCCACTTGGGTGGAATCAGCAACTGTGGCAAAAGAGTCTGTTATACCATATTGCGCGGACCCAATTTCCACATGGTCAGCCTTCAAAAAGGATACCATCCGCCACTCTCGCCACCTCTTCTCCCAACACTCTCGAGCTACATTGGCCTTTATTTCGCGCGCTCTGGCAGAGTTGGCACACCTGGAATCCAACATCCCAGCCACAGGCTACAGCCCTGAATGGGGCCAGAAGTGGGTGGAAGCAGCTGCCCACCTCAACGCGCTCAAAAGGCAACACAAACATCAGGTTTGTGTTCAGTACAGGGCCAAACGCATTACAGAGGGTGACAAGTGCACTGCATTTTTTTCAAAAAATTCTTTGCACCACGCCAAAGTGTGGCCTGTACACAGGTGTGGAGTTCGGATGATTTCATCGCAGATATGCCAGCTGAAGTGGCAATCAAAATACAAAAGTATTACTCCAAGTTATACTGATCCAATCCAATTCAGCTGGCCAAAGTGGCAAAATTTCTTGACTGCACCCACATCTGCACCGTTTCATGATACCCAGAAATAATGAATTTGATTACTCCAAATGAACTCTGGACAGCCATCCGCGGTGCACCAAATTGGAAATGCCCAGGCCCAGATGGCATTCCATATGAATTCTATAAAAAGTACTTCAAATATATATCCCCACTGCTGCTTGCCTCCCTTAACCAGAGCCTTCTGGAAACGCGCCTTCTACCAGGAGGACAAGAGGCCTTCACCATCACACTCTTCAAGAAAGGGGACAAGCTAGACTTTGCCAACTGGTGCCCCATTTCTTTAACTAACACGGATACAAAAATTTTACCTAAAATCATGGCTAACCATTTAGGGATTGTAGCATCTGCCACCATCTCCCCAGAACAATTCGGTTTCATCCCCAGAAGGTCGATTTGGGACAACGTGCACTATGTGGCTAACGCATGCCAGTCCACAGTCTCTGGGGCACTTGCATTCTTGGACCAACAAAAGGCCTATGATAGAGTAAACTGGGAATACCTCAGGGCCTGCCTCCACCAATTCCGCTTACCCCCTCACTTCATCAACTGGGTAATGCTGCTCACGGAATCTGCAACGATGGCAGTGTGTGGCCCTGGCTTCCTAACGGAAGTAGTCCGCCCTCATAGGGGCCTACGACAAGGGGACCCCCTTAGCCCACTCTTATACAATTTCAGCCTTGACCCACTACTTCGAAATGTGAATGCCCACCTCACTGGGGTCCATGTACCAGGCCAAGCCCCAGTCAAGATGATGACGTTCGCAGATGACTGTGTGGTTGGGGTGTCCAATAATAAAGATTCACGCACGCTTGAAGCTCTCATCCAGGAATATTCCCGGGTAAGTAATGCTGCACTGAAAGCTTCCAAAACCAAAATCATCCTCCTTGGTCGGTATCAAGCATGCTGGGCCCCAGCGACCAGTGCCCAGTCTGGCCCATCTGTTCACACACGTGCTCGCCCTCCATGCTCACCCCACACCGCCCCACTAGTGCTCCCCTTCGTGCCACGCCCTACCATAGGGCCTGTCCGCCACCTGAGTGTGTGGGTGGAGGCAGGCGGGTATGCCTCAGCAATAATGGAAAGTCATATTCTAGACAACGTGACAAAGCGCATCGCCTCCCTCAGAGCCCACCCTACTTCCCTTACTGGCAGGGTTGTTTTAGCCAACTCCATGCTCCTCTCCAAAGTCTGGTTTGGAGCCCACGCCATCGCCTTCTCCCCAGGCTTTTTCAAATCCATGTATGCCCTCCTGCAAGGATGGCTTTGGTCAGGCCGCCCACCTCCAGTATGGCTAGAGGTCATGTTTGGCCCTCATCGTCATGGCGGCATGGGCCTGCTTGACTTCAAAGCCCATGCTGCCAAGATCCTGGGCACCTGGATTGCGGCTGTCACTGCCCCTACAATCCCTCCCAACAATGGTCCCGCGCGGCTTGCTCAAACTTCTCCCGCGCCTTGGGACTTAACAATCCACTGAATCCTCACACCTTGATGAAATATCTGGCTTCCCACCTATCGGCCACAGGCCCTCACTGCACTAAAACCCACTACAAACGAATCCTCCTCTCCATGCGAGCGTAGAGTGGAGAATACATATTAGCGGACACACAGCCCAGAGAGGCCACCCCTCTCCTCAGTTCACACAAGAGGTACAGGGGCTACCCATTCAAGATGGCGTGATCCCCACACGGCCCCATGTCCTATCCAGGGTGGACTACCTGGACATGATGGACATCCCTTATTCCATTGAGACCCAGAAGACTATTTGAAAAACGCACACCACCCTTTGTTGCAGCCTCAAATCCGCTCCCATGTGTGGCGCTGCCTGAGGCAAGTGTACCATATGGCTGAGCGCTCTAACGCTTTACACTCATCCTGCGTCGTGTGTGGCCAGTATGGAACGCTGTTCCACCGCCTGGAGAAGTGTCCTACCTCTAAAGTGATATGGCGCGAAGTTCAACGTATACTTAGCCAAGATTAAACACATCCCTTCAGTCTGTCAAGAGATATGTTTGCTATATCCATGGTATCCCCCTTCCACCCTCCCTCCATGCTCTGGTGGTCGCAATCGCCATGTGGACTATCCACACGACTATCTTGGATGCCATCGCAGGCTCCACCCTCACCCTCCCAGAAGCTGTCCACAGATTCCAGTCTCATTTGGTGGACCACTTCCAGGTGTAGATATTTGGGTACCTCCCACCGCGTCGCCATCAGCTAGTCTCCTCCTGTTCCCAGTTTGGTTCATCAATTCAAACCCTTTCCTCCACATGTGTTCAATAGTGGCTACGGCCCCTTCACACGTCCCCTCCCCCTCCCCATAGTGGCGTTCCCGCTGGCAACAAGAGATAGCATCGCTTCTCTGGGGTGCCTTCCATGTTACTAAGTTTCGTTTATTTTGGGTCAAATTCAGAAGTGTCTGCCCCCTGGTCATCCTTCCTCACAATAAATTTAAAAAGATTTGACCTAACCTGGAAAACCTCATACAAAAGGGGGAAACGAATTTTACTTTGAACTGACTTCAAAATTGTCAGCGGCGGGCTGAGTCACTGTCAATTTGACCTAAATGCTTGAATTATGGTTTTACCGCATTTCCAATGGTTAGTGTGACAGCGTCTCACCTGATGGGTGACAGGAACTCCCAAGGCTGACCCACATAGGGGCAGTCCCTAGCGATCAGAAATGGGTTCAGGATACCCAATTCACCCACACCTGGCCACTTTGGCATTCATTCAGCCAAGAGAGATGCATCATGCAATGATTCCAAATTTTGAGGGGAGGGTTCTGAACTTTCGGCAACATATGCCATTGGGGGTAAATGCTCGTTGGGCTTTGTCGCCAATGTTTTTGAGGAAAGTTTCAAAATGTCAACAACATTTTCTAATGGCCCAATGCCATTGGGAAATTTAACTGAGGATTTGTCACTGGACAAATTTTCACTAAAGGTACATGTCCGTCAGGCTTTGTCCCCAATGTTTTGAGTCAGGTTTTGAATTGAAGACAACATTTCCCAATAACAATGCCAATGGCGAATTTTTCCTAAGAATTCTACCCTTGATTTCCCATTTACTGAAAGTGCAATACCATTGGGCTTCGTTGTGGTGGATTTAAAGCTTCTGGACCTTGATTTCAAGGGCTTGGTGCAGTCAGCTTCATGAGTTCTTTTTGGCCTATGGGGTGGCAGCTTCCAATTATTTTGGCGCAAATTTCATCATTTTGCCAAACTAATTTGGTGTAGGCAATTCAGGGACAGGTGGTGGGATCTTCAAGGTGTGGGCTGTTACCCATTTCTCATCTATCACATGGGTGAGATCGCCCTGCGAGACAACAGGGACAGCTACCCTTTTTGGTCTCTTTTTTGGGAACAGAAATACCTCCTGGTCCAGGAAGAGAGGATGCTCCCCAGACTTACATTACCCTTCCATTTAGCTAAAGGGGGTGCCACCTCTGGGGAACTGAGTGAAAGCCACATTTTTATGGGCCTTCAGCAACTTTATTGCCATTAAAGTAGCAATCTTTGGAGGAGGCTGAGGAGCTTTCAGGTGGGTGGCATGGAAAACCTTGACCAGTTCCAAGAAGTTTGCACAATCTCAGGCTCTGACCCAACTATTCTCATAGGCTGGATAACCTTTCCACGTGATGAGATATTGAACCGATTGCTGAAATTTGCAAGAAGCCAGGATGGCCTCCACTTCAGCCTCCTCTGCATCCTCAATCACAATAGGCTCTGGATCTGAGAAATTGCCCCCTTGAATGGGGACAACTGAGACACATGGAAGACTGGGTGTTGCTTCCAGTATGGCGTTAAATTCAACAGGAAAGCGTCATTACCCGAATCTTCCTCCACAAAGTGCTTTAAGCGTTTACTTGTGAACTTACGTGAAGGCACCTGCATCTTCAAATGGCGCATGTTGAGCATGATATAGGAACCCCCTTTTACTTTAAGTGGTGTGAGCCTCTTCTGATCTGTGAACCATTTGTAATCAATTATAGCCTTCGTCAGATGCTCCCAAACCAAGGATTGTGTGGCCCATATATGCTGGGCATGATTGGTGGCAGCTGGGACCTCTGAACAAAGGCACGCGATGACTGAAAATAAGGGGTTGTACCTCAAGTTTGCTTCATAATGGGAAACCCAAGTGGAGGCATGCGTTCCGTTATTATATGAAAACTGAGTGAGGGGAACTTATAAGCACAGGTGTCCTGAGAAGCTTCAGAGTAGCACCGCAGGTACTGTTCCAGATCGGATTAACACATTAAGTTTGCCCATTGGACTAGGGATGGTATGCAGTGGAATAACAGGCCTTAATCTTCAAGATTGCCAGAAGCTCATTCCAAAATTGCGCCATGAATTGAAGCCCGCAGTTTCTGACAAGATCCTGTGGAAGGCCAAACATAAAGAACACATGGCGCACAAAGAGATGAGAAGTTTCCTCAGAGGTAATAGTGGAAGAGCATGGGATTAAAAAAGTAATTTTGTGAAACAGTCAACAACCGCCATCACTGCTGTAAACCCATTGGAACAGGGAACTTGAACGATAAAGTCCTTAGACACCAATGTTCATAGATTCTCTGCATGCTGTAAGGGGTGGAGAAGACCATTTTTTCCAGACTGATCTGACTTAGCTCATGTACAAGTTACATAGTCTGCGATCCAGGTCTGAACCTCCTTAGTCAAACCTGCCCAATTGTAGGTACACTTGATTAAATCAACACACTTCTCATTCCCTGGATGTCCAATGCAGGAGGATTGTGGTAATCCTAAATCACTTCAGCGTGAAGGAGAGGAGAAATATAAACCCATAACCGAAATTGAATGAGCCCTGACCAGAGAATACAAGGAATGTTTTTAGTAGGGAGAGACAACTGCTCTAGAAGGTCCACACCTTCCACTCAGGCCATTTGAGCTGCCAGAACCTGGGATAGTAGGGGTGCGTCCAGAGTTAAGTCCACTGTTAAACCATGGGAGGGACAATGGATAATTTTGAAAGGGAGGGATGACTGTTACCAGATCCGCCTCATCTGAGTCTGCAGGACAATGTGTGGGGATGCAACTTAGGAAGTTGATAAGGACATTTACCGCTTTTTTCACAGACTCATATTTAAGTTAAAAACTGCATAAATACTGGTAGATTCAGGCCTGCTGGTGTGCCAACTTTTGTGGCTTGAAGAAGTAAAAAAGGGCTTGATTATCCGTTTGCACTGTTAACTTGTGCTGAGCGTCCTGCAAAAGATATTGTGACAAATGGTATTTATACATACGTTGCATTTCAATTTGGGTTCAGATTTTCCAAATCCAATTTGATTTATTTTAAAAAGATTTTTGGTGTTTGTCAGGTTTAGACTCTGGGTTGTGCCTCACCTGAATTATTAATTAGGCTCTTGTGAGCCTAATCAATGGTTTGGATGAGGCCCCAGAAGGGTGACCTTTAAGGTCAAGCCTGCACAATTCCAAACTTTATTTGGAATTCTCTCTTGTTTCCCACTCTCACGTGGGTTTCTCTGGTGGCCTTGGGGACACCCTTATCTTAACTTACCTGGTGATCCGCGCACAACAACTTTTTGTCACATTAACAAAAACTTGTGACTTCTGGGCTTGATCTCCCTTGAAAATCCTGTCTTTTATGTGGTGTTTGTGGCATCAGATTATTAGGATCCTGTTCATCCGTGACTCTTTATTCAATAATAATAAAAATAAGGTTAATTTTTGGGTTTGCAACCTTGCATCTTTATTTCATCTTTGCCTCACTTCGAATTTCCCTATTCTGAGATTTTCGTACCTTGAGAGTCCAGCTCACACTGGACATTCAGCATCAATTCCATCAAACCTAAGGTAAGATGGCAATTGGAAACTGGGACATTTCTGACCGTTAAATTATTCTGAATTGCATGTGCTTCCAGCACTATACCAGATCGCCAGTCTGGCTGACCTCAGTGGTCATGTCAGGTCCCTGATGTCAAGTAACAAGCACCAGAGGGAGCCAGTGACTGGTGACCAACCCTGGACCCAAAGTGATCATCAGCGCAAAATTCCAGTGGGGCCTCCCCCACCAGGAATTTTGTTGGAACTGAGGGGACCTGGCCCAGCAGGGACCCTCACCAATGGACAGTCTGGCTGGAAAGGGGACAGCTGTCCAGCTGCGCCAGACCGTGCACCCATTTCACACTTTAGTTGGAGAGAGCGCCTTCTTGGTCAGGATAGAATGATAATTGCCAACTGGGTCATGGGATGGGTGGCGCACCACAGTCAAATGCTGGGCGTGCTTCATCATGCCAGATAGGCTGATTCTGGCAGCCCAGTCCCAATTCACTCTTGCCATTTATTTTTTTCTGCGAAAGGCCCATATTTTCTCTGGGCTAATTTTCTGGGGCTCGAAGAAACTCACCCCAGGAAGCCCTCATGGTGGTGGCCTCCCACTGCAGGGCCCTCTTTGGGGAGGGGCTCTTCTTTAGTGGGGGTGATGTAATAAATGGTATTAATCCATTTGTTGCACTTCAATTCAGGTTTAGATTTTCCAAGTCCAAATAGATTCATTTAAAAATATTTTTTTGTATGTCAAGTTCAGGCGCTGGGTTGTGTCTCGCCTGAATTATTAATTAGGCTCTTTCAAGCCTACTCAATAGTTTGGGTGAGGCTCCAGAAGGGTGACCTTTAAGGTCAAGCCTGCACAATTCCAAACTTCATTCAGAAACTTTCTCTTGTTTCCCACTCTCACGTGGGCTTCTCTGGTGGCCTTGGGGACGCCCTTACCTTATCTTACCTGATGATCCGCGCACAACAAGTTTTTGTCGCATTAACAAAAAACTTAGGACTTTTGAGGCTTGATCTCCCTTAGAAATTCTGTCTTTTACATGGTGTGTTTGTGGCATCAGATTATCATGATCCTGTTCATCCACGACTCTTTATTTGATAATAAAAAAATAAGGTTAATTCTGGGGTTTGCAACCTTGCATCCTTATTTCATCTTTGCCTTGCTTCAAATTTCTATAATTTTTAATATTTACTACCTCAAGAGTCTAGCTCACGTTGGACATCTGGCGTCAATTGTGTCAAACCTAAGGTAATATGGCAATCAGAAAGTGGGACGTTTCTGACCGTTACAGATACCACCAGTGGGTCAAGGCTCACATCACGGCTGCCAGTTCCTTATTATAGATGGCCGAAGATTGCTCAGTAGAAGGTAACTTGTGGGAAATTTAAGTGCCTGAGTGTTCCCACCCTTCATGCTCCTGAAGTAATACAGCTCTAACTGCAACGGATGATGCATCACATGCTACAACATAGAGTTTGGAAAATGTTAGATTTTGATGGTTGACTTGAAAATAAACCCTCTGAGAAAAACCATCATTGCTGATGAATTTTCCCATTGATGGATCCTTTGATCCTTCCCAATTTATCTTCATAATCTGATAAATCAGATTCACCTCAAAACTGCGTTGATTCTATCTAAACAACATGATTATTGTAACTGGTAATATCTATAGTATAATATCTTATGGCCGATTATGGGACCCACTTGGGTGAATCAAGTGGGTTTATGGAACAAACCTAATTGCATTTGAAAATTTAATGCATCTACGACTTTTGAATATTAGATTTTATATACGTCAATCTTTGTAATTGACACGATAGTAATTGCACATGGGTGGCCTGAATAGGGAGTACCTTGTACTTATGAGAGGCCTGCTGACATCCCAATTAGGGGTGTGTCATTATTCAAATTCATATATTCTTTTCCCCATTATCGTATTTCATCAGCTGTATGATAAATTGTAATCAAGCTGGTTGAAAGGCGAATATACACCGCTGAGATGCTAATATTATGCCTAAAAATCTTCCCAATTATGAGATTAGTAGTTCCTCCAATAAGGCTGAAATTATTATAATTAAGTTAATTCAAGGGCCAGATCAACTGAAATTTTTTTAATAACCACTGCCATAATCCATAGCGGATTGACATGGCCTTAATAAACTCATCTAATAGATGAGTATGGCCAGGAGATGCCCTAGAGGTATAAGATACTGGTTCCTGGCCTTGAAATAAAATCATCTTACCATATAATCATATTTTCCTTCTTATGTTGTCTTATAATAACTTGATCTTCATATTAAGAATTGTAGAAAAGCGGTAAGGGGAGCTTTTCACTATTACCTGTGTCAGGAGAATTCCAGATTAGAGAAGGAAAAATACCCATAAGAGACCAGAAGAGTCAAGTAATACTGTTTAGCTTTGTGAGCTTCAGAATGGTTAGGAAATACTGTACACATAGCAGAATAGAGGATATATTGGTCAAAACTATCCCAACTATCAAAACAAGATTATATTAACTGTGCGAGTAAATCATCAAATACTTACAGAAAGGTCCGCGTGTTTTAGGATGTGGGATGACAAAAACACCTCTTTAATTGACTCAAATTCCTTTTGGAATGCAGATGTCCAGTGAAAAGGGGACATTTTTACCCATGAGTGGATGAAGTGGTGCGGCTAATTAGGATAGGGCAGGTGAGAATTTTTTAAGAAAATGATAGTGTCCAAGAAGCTTTTTAATTACTTCTGAGTCGTAGGGGTTGGCCATTCACAGATGCCATCCAGTTTGCTAGGCGGGATGGTATATCCATCTTTCAGGATAAGACTACCCAAGAAAGTAATCTCATCCCTTTAAAACTCGCTTTTTGGGCTTAGCAAACAGGCCCACTGTATGTAGGGAAGCCACTACTGCATCCAAGTCCTTTGCATGTTGTTCAGGAGTAGGGAAGTGTACCAAGATGTCATCAATGTATGTAACTGCACAGGTGAACCGGAGATCACCCAGCACACTATCAATCATGCTGTTGGTATTTTTGCCCATATTCCCATATTACTAGATTACCAGGATCGCTAGGGATAATTCCCTAATGTGAAGTGAATTGGATATCAGTTGACCCTGATTTCAGGGTAGTAATGTTCTGGTGATTTTAGGTTATTCTCCTGGGTTAGATCCACCAAGAATTGATCCTGATGAATTTTAGAATCTTGTTGGGCAGAGTTGCTGATGAAATAGGGGCAGCTTATAGTTGATTAACTATCAGGCGTACTGATTGGGATCAGTCAGGTTTCATTACTAACTGATTGGGAATTTAAGGATCAAGTTTTGATGCAAGAGATGCTGCCTGCAACTAGCAAGTTAATCAGTTGGTTCATGGCCTGTTTTAATGGGTAACAAGTCACATTACCTAAGCAGGTCATTTGCCAAATATGGTTGGTTTGCTTGGATCAAGAGGAAAAAAAGGTACATGTTTTCCAACTCTTTCCATTTTAGGTCCTGAGGATGTCCAATGATGGAATCCTAGCCAGGATGGGGAAGACCATCGCTGCTGAGATGAGGATGGGTAATTTAAAAGCAATGGCTACCATTTCATCGAGGAGGTGCCAACCAAGGGTTGGGTGCTGAATTCCCACTATAAATTCCCTAAAGAAATCACTAATAACAAACAATAATTACCAAAGCAATTACTAGAGTATCTCTTAGTACACTTTATCAGAATCCATCTCAAGCTCTATTCTTTCTCAGGTAAATAATTGCTTTGTGCTCTAATTGGAGGCTCTTTAGGATAAAGAGCAAGGATCTGAGCGGGGATCCAGAGAAGAAGCTGAATTAAATCAGGGATTGCTGCTGACTATGTGTCACAGAGAGAAACCATAAACAGGGATCTGAGCATAGATCAAGTTAGGTTGTATCAGGGAGAAAATCCCTATTCAGGATATCATAAGTATTTTAAGAGGAAATACTGGCTGAGCATTGGATCAAAATCTAGTACTTAAATTCAACAATGGATAATTGTCTCCATACTATTACTCAGTGCATTCAAAAAGTTCTGGGACTAACGTTTTAAAAGCACAACTTTACAAATAAATAAACTTTCTTTTATCAATTTTTCCATACAAACTTTCCCTCTCTATACATATTTATATTGCTAAAACAATTGTTAAAAGGTATGCACATAGTTCCTATTTTGTATAACCATGTTTAAACCAGCTGTCACATTTCTTAGTTGTCTCTAATTTATCAAAAGGATGAACCTTCAGTGCCACCTTCAGATTAGAGAACAGGAAGAAGTCAGACAGAGCCAAATCTGGTGAATAGGGTGGATAATTATAATCTGAAGGTGGCGCTGAAGGTTCATCCTTTTGATAAATTAGAGACAATTCAGAAGAATGTGACAGCTGGTTTAAACATGGTTATACAAAATAGGAACCATGTGCATACCTTTTTAACAATTGTTTTAGCAATATAAATATGTATAGAGAGGGAAAGTTTGTATGGAAAAATTGATAAAAGAAAGTTTATTTATTTGTAAAGTTGTGCTTTTAAAACGTTAGTCCCAGAACTTTTTGAGTGCACTGTGTATCAACGATTATATTTCACTATTAAACAACATGAAGAATTGCACAACAACCAAAAATGTTCATTAAATGTATTTATAGAGGTTATTAACTGAGAATAATCAGAAATCTATAAATTTTAACAATTGGTGCTCACTACAGGGGTTTAGTTGAGTAGAAATTATTGGAACGTGTTGTCATATAAAGACAAAATAAGAAAACTATGGATGAAGTTAGCAACCATTAACCAGAATTCCCAGAACTCAGAGGATCATCAAGGATTTGCAGCCTTGGAGGAGAGAGTTTCTAAGTTTGAGGAAGGGGTCAAAAATGTCATGAGTTTCAGAAATGAGTTACTTGGAAAAGTGACGTCATTAGGGAAGAAAGAAGGGGACTTAGTTTGAGAAGTCTTATATCTGAAAACGGAGCATGAAGTGGATTGAATTCATTTATGAGCATTCAGCACAGATATTGAGTGACTGATTAAACAGGTCAAGGAGTTGAATACTCTTAAATGTGAATGTGAGTCATATGTGGTGACTGATGCCAAAGAAAGAATTCCCCAGATGCTAGTTGAAAGATGACTACCCCCAAGAAACATGCTGCCTACTTTTACTGATATTTTGGAGATAATGCCAAAAAATTACTCCCCAAGTAAGCCAAGTAGCTAAACTAAGAGAGGTGGCTAAAGAAACCTCGGAGGAATTCAAAGAAACACCAAAATTGCTGACTTTCCATCAGGATAATACCCCTGCATTTTTCTGATTGTTTAATATGATAATGTACAGATATGGCAATTGTCAAAAGCATTGATTGTGATGAATTGCCTAGTTACCAATTGTCAAAACCTAGTGTTGCCCATCTAGAGGGGGATAGCTGGTCATATGCAGCGGCCAAAGTGGCCATTATGAAGGAATTTGGAAGCCCAATGTGCATGTCAAAGCACAAAATAAGAGTTTATGTCATTCAATTCCATAAAGATGAATACTTAGTAAGCTTTGCCAATTGTTTCTACCAGGAATTACAAATCCTGATTGGAGAGAAAGTGCTGTATGATTTTGATGCCCACATTTCACTACAAGCGGCCCTTTGGCCTTAACAAATTTGCATCAGATGATTTCTTCCATGTTCATGATGGAAATTACCACCTTTCAGATGGTAGATAATTTGAAAATCTTGGGAGCTACCTTCAATGCCCCGAATAGAAGTTTCAAATTGAATTCAGTATGAAATTTGAGTTTTACTGAAGGGGAACTAGGGCGCTAAGGAAATGAATTATCAAACCATGCCAGGGAATAAGCCTGAAAATTTTAAACATATTAATAAGAAGGAGAAATTCTGTTACTAGTGTGGAGGACAGAGACATTTTGGTGTACACTTCAAGGAACCCAAAGATCAAATAAAGTGGTCTAAGCAATTTTTCTGCACCTGCAAAGGAGTCAGGAAAAGGGCTTACGTGTCAGGCGGACAGCAAGTAAGAATTATTTTGGCCTGCCATCCAAGATGCCAGAGCATCTGAACAGCAAACCAGAATGCCTGAGGCACTGCTGCTGATATGAAGAATATGGAACCATAAAGGAATTCCACCAATATCTGCTGGTGAGCCAGAATTTCATATTGGCACAAAATAAAGTACCAGATGCACATGGCCATTAACCCTGAGGGGTACAAGAACGTCGGTGGATAAGGCAGCTTAATTTTTAACATGTAAAAACTAATTTTTAGGAAGAATTTTTTATAAAAATTTAGGAAAGAAAAGTCAACCAAAAATTTTCTCAGTGCGATGTGACTGATTAAATAGTAGTTGATTTGGGGGGAGAAACAAAGCTGGGATTGGGTCCCTCAAATTTGACCTAACTGGAGAATTATTTGGAATGGGTGGGTTAGTTCCTTGGGAACCATCATTGCAAAATTTGGTGTTGGGCCGAGTTGCTATCAGTTTGACCTCGATCGCCTGAACCAAAGCTCAACTATGTTTCCAATAGTTGGTGCAATGGCATTTAGTCTGACGAGCGGTGGGAATCCCCCAAGGCCACCCCACATAGGGGTGAGCCTACTTGGTTGGGAATGGGTCTGGGACGCCCAACCCACCCGTGCTCAGTTGCTGGGCCATTCATTTGGTCAATGTCATTGCATCAGGTGCAACACCCAATTTGTCAGAAGGAAGCTGCCCATTGGGGGTGATGCCTGACAGATTTGGGAAGGGAGAGATTTTTCTGATCATCATGTTAATTGAATCACAACTGTCAGGAATTTCAACCTATAGATCAATCTTCATACCTTTTTGACCATTTAAAATCCAAGCATTGGGCAGATTGCTGCTCAAATTAGTTATAATCAATTTTATTTTGGCAATCTTGGCGCAAATTTCACGGATTCCTCATAACAGTTCTGCTGAGGTTAGTGTGGGTACTGGAAATGGGATCTGAAGTGGGAGAGCTGTTACCCAGCGCTCATCTACTATGTGAGCAAGATTGCCCTGAGTAATGAGGGGTACAGCCATCCTCTTCAGTGCCTTCTTACTTGGAAATGGGAAAATGGCCCAGTCAGCGCCCAGAGGACGTTCCCTGGGACTTACACCATGATCTGGATGGGTAACAGTCTAGAGCTGCGGAGAAGCCTGTTCCTCCTGATATTATGAATGATAAAAATGACATTAGTGATCTGTTTGTGAATGAAGACATGAAGGATCAGCTGTATCAATTATTAAATTTTGACGTGAACATTTATAAAAAGATCTAGGGTAAAGGGAATTGACCCTGATATAATTAAAGAAGTTGCTCAGCCATAAGACTGACAACTAGCAGACAAGGTTCAAGCTGCAGATAATCCTGAAGAATTGACTGAAGTTCAATTAGATGAGGCAAACCTGTCAATCCCCCTCAGCGTGATCAAGGAATCATTCCCTGATTTATTGGAGCATATAATTCACACCCTCAATTTGGCTAATAATGCTGCTATACACCCAGTAGATACTATCTTACAATACTCTGAGTGTACATATATAGTTATACTAGTAAATCAAGTACGGTTGAGGGCAATTGTTGACAGCAGAGAACCCATTAATATTGTCTCAACCAAGTTGGTGAAAAGGATGAAGATCTCACCTGACTTGGAACACAAGAAAGAGTATGGGACATCTGGCCCAAATACCACCTTCTCATGTGAAGTTTATAGCGCACTACCAATTCAATATAGATCCTTGGTGGTGTCTGCTCCAGTAATAATTTTGGCCAACCAAAACTATGAAATTCTGATCAGGAAGAAATTCCCATGAAAGTATAAAGTTAAATGTAATTTTGAGGATAATATGTTGACCATATTGGGTCAGACGTTACCATTGGTTTATCAGAAAGATGGGGAAGCTTCATCGAGTAGGAGAAATAACTTCATCAACTTGATATACAGTGACAGCATTGTCCCAATTTGATACCAACTAGTTGTCCAGAAGTGACGAGAGATGCCAATGTAAATCCTAGAAAATCGGGAATTTTCACTGAGGATCAAGAATGTGAAAACCATAAAATCAGTATCACAAATAATAGTCAACACTGGGTTGACATTTGAGATACCGGAGCTGCTATATGGGGAGGTCAAAAGCCCCTGGAATAAGTCCAGAGTAGAGCCTTGGGTGGCTCCTGGAATAATAATGCCAGGCCATGGAGAAATTAGAGTTCTCCTGGCAAATTTAAGTGAAAAATGATGAAGATTGAGAAGAATCAGATCGTCATGTTTGTTCACCTAATCCTGATGGCCAAACTGAGAAAATTCCACGGTTTTGGTACCCTCAATGAAATGGGATTACTGGCTGGGGTAACTGATAGTATCAATCTATTGGTTAATTGAGATCAACTCGCTGATCTGATGGAAGTACAGCAAGAGGTTGTGCTCAAATTAGTGAAAAGTATAGGGAATTATTTGGTCAGGATGACCACAATATGGGTTGTTCAAGAGATGTGATCCACAATGTCAATACCAGAGAAAATCTGCCAATTTGGATGAGACCATTTAAAAGTCAAAGACACCTGAAGCAGTAGTGGAAGAAGAGATCAGCAAACTAGTGGAGCATGGGCTTCTAGTTCCATCATAGAGTCTCTGTGCGAGTCCAAATTTTATTATTAAGAAGAAGGATGGCTCTAATTGGGTGTTGATTGATTATTAGAAGCTGAAATAGATTATGAAGAAGGATTCATACCCACTACTAAGAATTGATGATGTGCTAGATCTATTGGGAGAAGTGAAGTATTTCTCCATAATGGATCTAATATTGGGATATTGACAATTCTCTTTGCCAAGAGAAAACTAAGAAAAATGTGTGATTATCACGGCGCAGGGGCTATATCAACTTAAGAGGATGCCCCAGGGTCTGTGTAATGAGCCTGCGACGTTCCAGAGGGTCATGGATGCAATACTAAATGACTTGAAGTTGTCAAGCATCCTGGTTTATGTGGACGATATCAATGTGTTCAGTAGGACGTTTACTGACCATTTGCACCACTTAAAGAAAGTGTTCAAGAGACTATCCATGGCTAACCTGAAGATTAAGCCAAGGAAGTGTCACTCCTTCTAAAAAAGAGTTGAAATATTTGGGATTAGTAATCAACTCTAGTGTACTGCAGATGCAAGCCCAGAAAATCAAAGCTATATAACAAATGGCTGTACCAATGAGTGTCCGAGATATCCAAGTGTTCCTTGGAATAGTTGGATACTATAGAAGATGTATTCAGGATTTTTCCAGAATCACCAAGCCCTTATTCCATCAGTCAAAGGATCCAAAGAAAGGATTTGTTTGAAACTAAGAAGCACAGAAATCATTTGATGAGTTATATCAGTACTTGATAAATTCTCCAAATTTTAGATATTATAATTTTGATCAAGAATTTATTATACAAACTGATGCTTTGTTGACGGCAATTGGCACTGTATTGAGCCATGTAGATGAACTTAGGTTTGAACATCTGGTGGCGTATGTGAGCTGGACACTCTCAGTCACTGAGAGGAACTACACCATAACTGAGTGTAAATGCCTTGCAGTCATTTACGCCTGTAAACAGTTTCAGGTGTACATCCATGAAACGCACTTCAAAGTAGTGATGGACCACTCCTCGTTGCATTGGCTTCACAATTTAAAAGAACCAGAAGATAAACTGGTCCTATGGGAATTGAAGTTACAGGCTTACGATTATGAAATTGTCCACTAAGTGGGGGCTTCTCACCAGAATGCGGATGGCTTATTGTGGTTACTAATGGTCCAGATGGTATATCAGCAGGTGGATGAGCTATTACAGAGAACGGTCAATGGAGAAATAGGGAATGAGCCCCAAGAAATCCAAGGTGTGCTTTGAAAAGTGATGGAAAACCAAGACCATGGATGGGCAAGTTTTCAAGGTGATCAATGGGAAGCGATTACTATCCCCAAAGCTGTCAAAAAAAGAAGCTATTGTTTAAGCTGCTCATAAGGTTGTCAGTCATGGAGGCCTGAGAAAATCGACTGACCATATTCACCATTACTACTGGGAGTCAATCAACTATAATGTCACGGACTATCTGGCTTTCTGTGTGGAGTTCCAGTTGCACAAACCACATAAGAATACAACTGGATACTGAATGGTTCACCCTGGATTTTCTTGGCATACAGTTTCCATTGATGTGATGGGACCACTGATGATGAGCACAGGGGGAGCCAAGTACATAATAGTTACAATCAATCATCTGACAAGATGGGTCAAGACAAAGGCCCTGGCAAAAGTAGATGCTACCAGTACTGCAAAGTTCATCCTGGATCAAGATGTATATAAACATGGATGCCCACAGGTCCTACTGAGCGACAAAGGGACAAATTTCATGTCTCATGTGATCCTATGATTAAATTGAAATAATGAGGATCTGAGGAGTCAAGTCTGTACCCTACCAGCTGGAGATGAACGGACTGTAAGAACAAGTCAATGGGACGCTGGCTGCAACGCTGAGGAAGCTGGTCGCAGGAAGAAGTTCTGCATGGGGAACATACCTGAGTTCGGTGATGTTCACTACAATATCAATCATCATACAGCAACAGGTAAAAAGACGTTTTGATTTGCTATATGAGAGGAAGGCAGCGTTGCTGCTGACTTCATATTCAGTGGTGGAACCATCATCAGGGATAATTTTCCAAGCAGTTCCTGAACTGATTGATGAATATCCTGATTAAAATACAATTGTAAGCATTTGGTAATACTTTGAATAAAAGGATTTGGGCAAAAATGATGGATGATAAGAACTGACCAGCCTTAGCAGAATACCAAATAGGTGAAAGAGTTGCCTATTGCCATATGCATAGTTTTGGAAGAAGAAACAAATTGGATGTGAAGTGGTCAGGTCCATTCAAAATTATTGCCAAGATGGCGATGAATGCCTTCCATCAAGAACCTCTTGGATGAAAGGATAGTAAATTGAGTCAATGGTAAGTATTTAAAGTAATGGATCATTAAAAAATAATAATAAGAGTTCCAAAAGGACTGCTAAACCATCAAGTTGGTTATGTCCTAATGATTTGGTTAAGTCCAAAAAAGAACCACTGAACCAAACTAGATGGTTAAGTCTCAAAAAATTAAGATCTCTGAACCATAGAAAACTGGTAGATCTAAGTATACCTAGTATCCAGTACGGGGGAATAAAAAGAAAAAGATGGACCGCTGAATCAAAAAAGGTCAAGTCTCATGGAAAAAGAAGAAAAAAATTAAAAAATGATAAAAATTTTGGAAAAAAGATTATTAAAAAACGCATAGAAAAACCAATATATTTTAATATCTTTTATTTATTATTTAAGGGGAGGATACACAAGTGGTAGAGTAGGGACCTCTACCGCTGCATCCCCAAGTTTAATTCTGGTACTGGAACTTTGGGTAGGGGATGATTATGACTGTGTTGGCTTTGTGCACCAATGCCCTGAACCAAGGATAGTGAATGGCAAAGGCGGTCCATGGAGTTCTTGGCCTATCATACACCACGCATGGAGGTTTTCCAGAATTTATCCTCCTTTCCCATTCATTCAATTTTCCTTAATTGGTGTGGTATTGTCCTCAGGTCTGCCCACCTCAAATAAAAAATATCTACTAATTACTATCCTTGATTTGGGGATAATTCTGCATATGTCGTCTCTTGGGGGAGGGAGGATGGATTGCAGTAGGAGTAAATAACCTGATGGAATCTATATGAGACCAGATGCTAGTGAGGGTTAGACCTATACAAAACCAAGTTCATTGAGCAGATGCAGATCCCTGAAATAAAGCAACTAGGGGAAGAGAAATTGAAATGTCAGAAGATGCCAAATGTGATACCCCAAAGCAGGGAGGGAATCAACAGTACAAGAAGAGGCATTCAGCGAATAACCCTGAGTAATCCAGATATGGCACCAGAGCCAGAAGATTGGTCTTGAGTGCTTGCCAATGGGCTTCATCAAGAACACTGGACATATGGTCTGGCAACGAGCAAGGGATACTAGTCGGGGGTTGCCAAATCATGCCTCCTATCAAAGCCATCAGTGGAAGATACCAACGGGATGCACCAAAAATGAGAGAGTCATGTAAGGAGTGAATGGCATCCTGAAAGTGATGATTATGAGCTTCTTGGAAGCTGAAGCAGAGTTATCAATGGAATCTGGGAGAGGCTGGAAGCTTCATGGCCCAACTTCAAAAAACTTGGCTGGAGAAGCAAAGAGCATAGGCTGTGATATTCTGATCTAAAATGTTTTCAAGATAAAGAATTCAGAGCTATGGACAAAGCCTCACTGACTTGGGCTCTTAATTCTGCATAAGGGAGTTTGAAATGTATGCTGTCTCCAATGGCTAGTTTAATGGCCAAGACAGCTGGCTTGTAATATTGACTGAGTTGGAAGAGGAACTCTGGAAGCAATTCCAATCTGGCGAGAAATGAATGATCAAGAGCAAAGGGCATCTCATCAAGAGGTTTGATGATGATGTTAGGAGTATCTGTGAAGCGAGCTGAATCCAGGTGAGTTTTAAAATCTAACTCAGAAATTGACAATAGATGAAGTATTGGCTGCGAGTCATTTGAGATGATCACAAACCTGATTTTACTGGGATTGGTTGCCATTTCCAGTAATTCCATGAATGGACTGGCTACTGGTACTTGACTAGGAGTATGAGTCCTAGAAGGACCATAGAAAAGGTTCCAGTGCGCAGATCAACTCATCATCTGATAGAGCTGAAGGTCTTTATCAGACAAGCTATTGATCAGCTGTTGGTACTGAGACTCAGAATTTGACATATTAGCTGGATGAGAGGAGGGATGTCAAACTTATAAGATAGTCAACATTATGCACTCTGAAATCAATTAAGCTCTAACTTTGGAGAAATTAATTTCAAAATTAATGGGATAAGCTCTCCATAGAAGAATTAAGAATGAAATTAGCCAAGAGGTTATTATGAGAAAATAATAAGAGTGAACATATATGAGCATTCTTAATTGCTTTGCGAAGTGAACATCAATAGCAAAAGTCTTTTGTCATGGATTAGGAGAAAATCAAGAAATTGAGGATGCCAGACCAAGAATCCTGAATATGACAACAGGTCAAATGCCCTGATGGGGGAAACCAGATCCCAGGATTAATATCATCATGAGTAAATTGATCAGCCTGGCCTGACAGAAGGTCATGGGGGATGCGCTCTGAGTAGGAGGTAACAAAGAGGAAGAGGAAGAGAGCCTAATGCCAAAGGTTTTCCCAAGCAGCGTTGAGTAATAATTGATTGTACTCCACTTGAACAAATGAAGTATTTGACCAAGTGTCCAAAGCGGTGTTCTCCTTCCCCAATCCTTAGCTTGCTTGAAATCTAAACAAGAGGAGGGATGTGTTGGGATTTTTGCCCATATTTCCAGCTGACTAAATTACCAGGGATCTCTAGGGATACTTCCTTAATGTGAAGTGAATCAGATATCATTTGGCTCTAGTTTCGGGGTAATGATGTTCTGGTAATTTTAGGTTATTTGCCTGGGTCATATCCACCAGGAATCGAACCTAATGAATGCTTAAGATCTCATTAGGCAGAGTTGCTGATGAAATAGGGGCATCTGATATTTGATTAAATATCAGGTGTACTGATTGGGATTAGTCAGGTTTCATCACCAACCAATTGGAAATTAAAGATCAAGTTGTGAGGCAAGTGATGCTGCCTGCAACTAGCAAATTGATCAGTTGGTCTGTGGCCTGCCTTTATGGGTAACAAGTCACATTACCTAAGCAGGTCGCTTGCCAAATATGGTTGGTTCACTTGGATCAAGAGGAAAACGTTAGGGACACGTTTTGAACTCTTTCCATTTTAGGTCTTAAGTATGTCCAATGATGGAATCCTAGCCAGGATGGGGAAGACCATCGCTGCTGAGATGAGTATGGATAATTCAACAGCAATGGCTGCCATTTCATCGAGGAGGTGCCAACCAAGGGTTAGGCACCAAATTCCCAACTTTAAATTCCCTAAATGATTCACTATTAACAAACAGCAATTACCAGATTAATTACTAGAGTATTATTTTAGTACACTTTATCAGAATCCATTTCAAGTTCTATTCTTTCTCAGGTAAATTATTGCTTTGTGCTCTAATTGGAGGCTCTTTAAGATAAAGAGCAAGGATCTGAGCGGGGATCCAGAGAAGAAGCTGAATTAAATCAGGGATTGCTGCTGACTATGTGTCACAGAGAGAAATCATAAACAGGGATTTAAGCATAGATCAAGTTAGGTTGTATCAGGGAGCAAATCCCTATTCAGGACATCATAAGTATTTTGAGAGGAAATTTTGGTTAGGCGTTAACCAAAATCTAGTACTTCAATTCAACTATGGATAATAGTCTCCATACTATTATCAACGATTATATTTCACTATCAAACAACGCGGAGAAAATACACCACAACCAAACCTATGCAGTTAATATATATAGGGGTTATTAACCAAACATAATCAGAAAACTATAAATTTTAACACATCTTTGAGAACATGGCTGGTGCATTCTTAAGCCTGAAATCCATCACTCAATAAATGGAAGATGCCAATTTGTTCAGATTGTGGTAAGCCAATCCTGACCTTCCTTCATTCAAATCTGTTTGAAGACATTAACTAGATCTAGTTTTGAGAACACATGCGACTTGGCAATCGCTTAACCAACTGTTTGTTCCAAAGACAGAGGGTAGGGATTATGGACTGTGATCTTATTAAGGTGACCGCAATCCATGCAGGTACAAAGGGAACCATTGGCTTTTTTGGAAAAGATAATGGTAGAGGCAACTGAGAAATTTCTTTGAACAATTAACCCTTCTTAAGCATGTCATCTAACCATGCATTAAAGGTAGCCACCTCCTCCGCTGTATGTGGGTACAGTGGGAAGTTTATGTTCACTACCTGCACCGCTGTCCAAAAGCCCAAGTCAAATTATGTACGTGAGGGAAGGTGGTCCGCCTTCTCAGAGTCAAAAATACCTTGATAAACCATCAATGTTTTTATAAAATTCAAAGGGAGGCCCGCAGGGGAGACAAGGGAAGTAATTGAACTATGACCTTGAGTTTTAATAAGAGTATCCACTAAAGGAAACTTTCCCTACATTTAAACATTGAAGAATGACAGCATATTAGACTCAAGGTGAATCCTTACATGCTGCCAACGTCACCAGCCCACACCCAGAATTACTGGAAACATGAGGTTAGGAATTGCTGAATAACAATTGTAAAAACTAAACTGGTGAGACAAGAAAGGTATTGGGCGCCATAATTTGTATGATGTCTGGGATTCTAACAATGTGATTATCACCGCAGGACCCAAGTCCAGGTCAATATCAAGCTGGTGGGCCAACACTAGGCTCATAAAATTACCTGCTACACCAGTGGCAACCAAGGCCTCAATTTACATCTGGTATTATTCACTACTAATTTTTATTGGCAATAAAAAGTAGGCGGAATTTTGTTTATTACCTTAAATATGGTCACTTCTGCAGACACTAAAAAATTTCATATATAGGTAAATCAGATTACACCAATTTGGACTCAGGTAGCATTGGGACCTGGGACCAAGTAAGATACTGGATCAACGTCAGAAACAGAACCCAAGACCAATTCTTTAATTCCAATCATGAAGTTCCCATTTTGAGAGCAGACTGAGAGGAAAGAGGTGGGTGATATATAAGTTTACTATGAAAGCGTCTCTCCAAAGCCATCTAAGAACTGCTTGCAAAGTTGGCGATTGACCTGACAATCAACCATAGACAGGCTAAAGACTGATCAATTATAAGAAGGATGGTGACAAATGCATCACCCATCTCAATGAGGAGGACAGAAATAGCTGGAAACAGTGTACTGTCAATTATATAGAGCAACGGCAGATAAAGTTTAGACTGGCCTGCTGGTTGAGATGCAAAAGCACCCAAAAGGCGAGCCCAAATGCCAGTGGCATTGCCACACAAAAAACCTTTAAATTGGTTGGGAAATGCTTGAAAACGGTTTGTCAACTGACTTCAAATAAACTAAGTAACTTGCTAAATAACCCCACTGTTGCAGCCCCAAGGTCAATGGGCGTGGGCATAGGGAGTGCGAGATTTGGGTAGGTTTTGTGGGAAGCTTGACATGAGAATCCTAAGTAACTGCAAAAAGAGCCAGAGTTTATGATATGGCTGGGACAAGCCAGTTAATGCAAGGCCCATGGGGCCTCATTTTAGATATCATAGGGGTTTCAGCAGGAAATAAATTTAACCTAAATAGATAAATTCATATCTGGGAAGATTTCTAATAGATGTAAAATAAGAAAACTATCCATCAATTTTCTCAGTATGTTACAATTGTTTAAATAGATGATCAATTTGGGGGATAGCTTGGAAAACATGGAATTGGGGCCCTTGAGATTTGACCTAATCCAGCATGATTTGGGTGAGGAAAAAAATGAACTATTTTGAACTGTCTTTAAAATTGTCAGCGGTGGGCTGAGTCACTGTCAGTTCATCCATGGATGCCTGAGTTGCCAATTTTCTCAATTTTGACAACTGGATCAATGGTATCTCACCTAATGGGCTATGGGATTTTCATGGTCACCTCACATAGGGGCAATCCCATGAGTTTGGGAATAGGTTTGGGATACCCAACTCACCAACATCTGGTTGCTCTGGAATCTGTTTGGCCAAGCAGGAATTATTAGGCAAAGATCTTGGTGTGTCCAGGGCAGGTTTTGAACTGTGGACTGCATTTTCCAATGACCCAATGCCATTGAGCTTTGCTGACAATTCTACACTTAGTTCTTCATTATTTACAATTGTGCACCCATCAGGCTTTGTTGCCAAGGATTTGGGGCTTTCAGGCTTTGACATTGAAGGCTCATTGCCCTTGATTTTTGTTCAAACCTTTCATCCCATGCTAATGCCAACTATCTGAAAGCTCAGCACAAATCCCCTTGATTCATTGTATTAATATATTCAAAATTAATATGGTGACTAGTTGCAGGATTCTTAAATATATGGCTGTTACCCATCGCTCATCTACCACATGAACAAGGTTGTCCTGTGTGACAAGAGAGGCAGCTGGCCTTTTTGGGCCCTTTTTTGATGGAAATGGAAATGCCACCCATTCTAAATGGAGGGGACGCTCCTCCAGACTTACAATTATAGATGCCTATCATTTTTGCATAATTTTACCAATAAAAGCAACTAACCATGATAAAATAAATTAATTTAGTTGTAAATCATTATATTTAGCATATTTTTGACCAATAAAAGTAACTAAATTTAAAAAAAAATTAATAGAAAGGATTATTTATGGGATACTATATATATTATTATACAATAATTTTTATTTGTATATAAAAAAGTGAGATTTCAAAAACTTATAAAAAGATAGTGATTTTTATTATAAATTTAGGGAAAAGAAATACCTTTAGAATATACTATTTTTAGGTGAAAACTGACTAATTTTTTAAAAAAAAGCTTAAAAAAATTGTGAAAACACCCCTCCTTAAAAAAGGCACTAAAAGTATGAGATAATTGAAGAATTATAAATATTCAATAAACCATCTTTAAAGTTGGAGCCTTATTTCACCCTGTCTTTTAATTTTGCTCAAAAATATAAATTAGAGCTTATATTGGATTGGGTCCAAGTTAAACTATAAGCAACTTAGATTATACAATGCTAAGTTTTTTTCTGCTTGATCTCACTTTTGAACAAATTTTATAAAAATTTTTTTCCACCGCCATCTGACCACATCCATTTTCCTATTGATGTCCTCAGATCTGCCGCCTGCTGCTCTAGTGTGGGGCAGCGGTGCTCCACCACCTAACATTTTCTGCCCTGTGGGCAAATGCATTTAGATTGGCTCAAAAAGCCCACCAGTCTCAACTGGCCATTTTGTCACCCCAATGGACCTAGTGATCCACCTTGCACACATCCACCTTTCTTTCCCCATCCACACATGCTTCCTAATTCCAATATATGATTTTGCATTCATGTCAATTACAAGCATTTATTCCCATATGCTGACTTGCAATAATTAAACTTGTCACCACTGCATTTGCACCAGCTGGCTTTATTGATTTCCACCCTTTTAAGGGCTATTTTTACATAGGTTTCTAGATGGAGGAGGATGCTTCAGCAGCAGCTTTGACTCCCCTAATTAAAAAAAACACTCCCATTCCAACTACCTGTACTTACCTTCCTTCTGACAACACACTGGTGGTGTCATTTGCATCCCTCCCTTTCCACTTCCCCCAAATTTTGTATGAACAATTGATGGCAGGGCTTTTGGCTAATGGCACTCAACCCAACCTCAACTTCACTGTTCCCTCTGGTGCAGAGCGTCTTGCTTCACCTCACGACACTGCCACCATAATCCCACACCACCCCACCACCACATAACAAATTTTCCTGCATGCTTACATCACACAGCACCAGAGGATTTCTTTTGGGCATGGGTTGACAATGGTCACTAAATTTGTCCCCTCTGTTTTGGGTTTGACTATAAAAAAAGTTTTGCCCCCAAACAACTTCCTCTGATATAGCTTCTAAACCCTTTTCAGTGGAATCTGAATGGGGTGTTTGTTGCCCCCTCCCACCCAACACTATTGCATGATGGGCCAGAGTGGAAATATGTTTTACCAAATTATTCATTCACATTAACCCACCTGCATTCTAACCCATCAATCAGTAAAAGGCTTGGACCACTGTTTACCACCAACCAATTTCCCATTCACCAACCACCACCTACCATTACTCAGCCTCACCTTAACATGTTAACCAAAACCCTTGAGCCTTATTGAATGATGTTGACATATCAGGTGCAATAGTCATGAATGAGGAGGTCAAGTCAGGTGAAAGCCCCATGTAGAGCTATGACATGTCTGAATTTCTAAATTCTGATTTTGACAATACTCTCTCACCCAGATGTTATGCTCCTAAACCCAATACCATCCCCTTCCAAAGTGACCACCAGCTTGCCATAGCAGCAGTGGACTCACCCTATAATCCCCTCCTCCACAATGCAATGGCAAAATTTGCTTATGAACTCTCATTTAGATTACATCTGCCTAACTTCCCCACAGATTTTCCT
Source organism: Massospora cicadina (assembly GCA_022478985.1). Taxonomy (NCBI): domain Eukaryota; kingdom Fungi; phylum Entomophthoromycota; class Entomophthoromycetes; order Entomophthorales; family Entomophthoraceae; genus Massospora; species Massospora cicadina. The sequence continues at coordinate 19,665 of JAKSZP010007971.1, read as the reverse complement.
AAAAAAGCATGTGAAATCACCAAGGTGGCCTACACCGCCGCTGTTAAGATTTTTGCCCATATTCCCAGCCAGCTAGATTACCAGAGATCTCTAGATGACAATTCTGTTAGATTTTGATGGTTGACTCAAAAAAAAACCCTTTGAGAAAACCATCAATACTAATATATTAATCCCATTGATAGATCCTTTGATCTTTCCTGATTTATCTGCATAAATAAATTCCTTCCAAAACCACCTCAATTCTATTTAAATCATCCCAATTATCATAGCTAATAATAGCTATGATATAATCATATTATGGCCAATTATGGGTCCACTTGGGTGCAAGGTGGTCCCACGGCATTAACTAAATTGCACCTCCTAAGAAATTGCACTTATCTTAATGCACTAAGGCAGAAATTGGGTTTGTTTAGAGTTAATGATAATTAAGCACTTAAACATAGATGTCCCAATTATGGGCGTACTTAGTGCTAATGAGGCCTGCTGACATCCCAAATTGGGATGCATCATCTTTTATGATCATAAATGTTTTATTCCCCATTTATTGTTAGACATTGAGTTATGATGTAGCTCTAATCAGGAGAATTTTGATGTTGAGTTTAAAACCCAAAGTTGTCCCAATTATGAGAGTAAAATTGCCTTCAATCAGGATGAAACAATTGTTATTTTAGTCAATTCATGGACTGAATTGACTTGGGGATTTTTCATAGTTATTGCCATGACCAGCAGAGAATTGGCATAATATGAATTAATGCATCTAATAGATGAGTTTGGCCAGGAGATGCCCAAGAGGTATATAATCCAGTACCTGGCCAATTAATAAAACATCAATTAATCATCATTTACCATTTTATTGATCATTAATAACTACTGTCACTTAGTTTATTAATTATTGTTATCCATCTGTCATCTGTCTGATATTTGTATCTGTTGCCGTTACATCTATTTTAGATAGTTGTGTGTGTTTATTCTTCCTGAAGAGAAGTACATAGTTGCCTGCCGGAGAAGTAGTCCTGATTATAGAGGAATAATTTCCTAATTTTGTACAGAGACAAAAGATCTTATATTTGTTTGTACCAGTAGACTTAATAATGGTGAGCGTACTGGAGTTACTTGGCTATTATTGAGGATTATCAGAGAATCTACTTCCTGATTATGAGCAGGAGTTTCATTTGAAAAATGAGTTTATATCCTTGGTTTCATTGTTGAATTATTTTAGCTTACACCATCAGCTGAAGACTTAACAAATTCCCTAATGTGAGGTGAATTGGATATCAGTTGATCATGATTTCAGGGTAACTATGTTTGGGGGATTTTATGTTATTCTCCTGGCCAGATCCATCAGGGATTGATCTGGATGAATTTTTAAGATCTCTTTGGGCAGAGTTGTCAATGGATAGAGGCATCTGGTACTTATTGAATATCAGGGCTACTGATTGAAATTGGTCAGGTTTCATCACCAACTGATTGGAAATGAATAGTGAGTTGCAAGGTGAGTGATGCCGCCTGCAACTAGAAAATTGATTGGTTGGTGAAGTGACCTGCCATAATGGGCAATAAGTCCCATTACCTAAGCAGGTCGCTTGCCAAATATGGTCAGTTTACTTGGATTGAGAGGAAAATGTTAGGGATACATTTTCTAACTCTTTCCATTTTAGGTCTCACGGATGTTCAATAATTGAATCTTAGCCAGGATGGGGAAGACCATTGCTGCTGAGATGAGGATGGTTGATCTAATTGCAATGGCTGCCATTTCATCAAGGAAAAAACTAAGGGTTGGGCATTTGATTCCTCACTATGAATTCCCTAAAATTCACTAATAAATAATCATAATTTTCCATTATAAATTACCATATCATAATTTATCAGAATCCATTTGTTCTATTCTTTTTCGTGGATATTATTGCTGTGTGAGATAATTGGGAGAAACTTTAGTATAAAGAGTAAGGATCTGAGCGGGGATCCAGAGAAGAAACTGAACAAAATTGGGGATTGCTGTTGACTGTGTGTCAAACCAGAAACCGTTAACAGGGATCTAAGATTAGATCAAGTTAGGCAGCACAAGGGAATGAACCCCTATTCAAGACATCATAAGTATTTTGAGAGGAAATACTGGCTGAGCATTGGACCAAAATCTAATACTTCCATTCAACTATAGATAATAATCACCATACTATTATCAAACAATTATATCAACTACTATACAACATGGAGAATTATATAAAATCCAAACCTGTGCAAGTAATAGATTTATAGGTGTTATTGACTGAAAATAATCAATATCCTATAAATTTTTACAACTGCCAACACTTCCACCTTTTTCTAGCCTTTCAGCCTTTAACCCAAAAGCTAAATTCATAAAGAAAAGTCTTGCTAATTTTGCACTACTCCCAGATACCCACCTCCAAGGTGAACATTTTCTTGCAGTTTATATAGAAGCTATTCTCCTGGCTGATATTGTGGATATTAGCCCTGTTATTAAATTGGTGGTATTCAATAGATACGCTGGCAGATTTTGCACAGGGTTTGACCCACTGAGCATTCAGGACCAAAAATATGATGGTCATTGCCCTCGAAACAAAAGAATAAAATTTTCAATTAAATATGGAGCACTTGCTCCCACAACCTCTTTTATTTTAATATACTTAAAACCGCGGATTCTTCCTGTTCCACTTACTCTAAACTTACTCAACAACAACCTCTTCTTGATCATCTCATCTCGCCTATATTGTAGTGACTTCAGATGCTACTGCTTCTATGGCTTAGTAATTTAATTCACCATATCTGGTTCCATCGCTTCTTTATTTGTTAATTTCCCAATCGCCTAATCTGAGACGATTTCCCAACAACACAATATCGCCTCATTTTGAGGCGCTCAAATTACTATAACTCATATTAAATCTCAGCGGATTCCATCCATTCTGCCATACTGACCTAGGGCTTATCAAGTCATATTGGAATCACAACATTACCCACTCCTACTTTTCTCTCTCGTTGTAATCACTTTTGCAACTTATTTAATTCAAGTCTGATTGTAGTTTGATAATCTCACAGAGGAGATTAGTCTGCGCCCATGTCAGGGAGCAGTTGGGCAAGTAAGATAAGAGGAGAGCAGGTGGTAGGCCCACAGCCTCAAATGTTCGAAAAGACCCAGAGAAACTGGTGGAATAGAAAAAAATAATAAAAAACTGGCGGTCACTATTTCCCCTGAAAATCACTTGGCAAGCGCAATGCAACCAGTACATCAACACGCTGCGCTCCCAACCACTCTTATCAGTGGAATATGGAGTCCGTGTGTTTCTGGACATCCAACAAACAGCTCTATGGGAAAAATTTTGTGGGGATGTGCACACTTTTTTCCTGACCGCGGTGTATGTCGCACCTCACTCCATGTCATGTGGTTGGCTGGACCTCAGTTTTGAAAACAAGGAGGCAGCAGACAAAGCTGCTGTGGTGCGCATAGTGATTGACCTCCCTGAAGGGCAATGGGTCATTGAAACCAAACGCACCAGATGGACAAAATCCAACCAAATTTTCCTCACGTTTGACTTTTTGCCTACTACAGTAAAACGTGCCATTTTGGAGCAACACCTGAAAGATGGTCTCACTTTTTATGGCGAAATACAATCTTTTGAGATGCAATGCTTTACGCTGATGCCACACCTGTGCACCAGAAAAGCCATCGCAATTTTGGCCCCAACTGAGGAGATCACAAAGGACCTAACCCAGATCCCGCACTCCACATATATCAGTAATTGAAGGGCATACCACCCACCCTTTCTGGGTAACCGTGGACAGCGCGCCCCCCATCTGCACCCACTGTGATGCGTTTGGCCATAAGGCACACACATGCCCCACCAAGGAGGGAATCACATTCTAAGAGCACCCCTCAGCGGCCATGGCCAGCGGAGAGGCGCACTATAAACCAACCGTAAGCACCAAAGAGGCTTTCCTGTGGGGAGCACAAGGCTGCTACTAATGGTAAAAACTATTTCCCCGCAAGAGCAAAAAAAGGCCAAGCAGGCCCACAGGGCCGCGGCCAAGGAAGTGGCCAAAGTCACCACCACTATCCCACACTCCCAACGCCAGGAGGACATTGAAACCTTCATGGCAGAAGCAACTTGGGAATTCATCAACCAATCAGATTGGGAAGCCCAAGTGATTGGGCCACCCAATCTGAGGATCCAATGGGCGACTCAATCTCACCCAATCTTTGCAACCAAGCTCTGGTTGAAACCAACTTGGGGTCCAACCCACCTGAAAAAAATTTCTGATTTGATCATTGGTGCACTGAACTCATCCACACCGCAAAAAATTTGTTTGACATTGGGGAAACAAAAGCAAAGGCAAAAGCCAACGCGAACCCTTCTGCTAAAATCAACAAAACTACTAGTAGCGTTGCTGCAAACACCCGCGCTGCCATGAAGGCCTGTGGGGATCTAGAGGAGGCTAGTGGGTCCAGGTACCCACCCCCTCGCACCTAAGGTTTGATGGGGGAAACCTTGACTTTAGGGATGTTGAATATCGCCAGACTCAAGGCCTCGCCATCCTGGGCTAGGAAACTGAGTTTTTTACAAAATAATTTACCCATGGATATCCTGGCCATCCAGGAGTCCCACTGTCCATGAGGTTCCAAGGATGCTTGGAAAACCATGCTCCTCCCATCCCTATCCTTTTGGTCAGAGCACTGTGGGGTGCTAATTTGGAAAAACAATTTTTTCAAAGATTTATTGTCAGAATCCTTCCTCAATGGCTGAGTCCTCATTGTCACTTTCTCGTGGGCTGACATGGCACAAGCTACCATCAACATCTATACCCCAACCTGTGCACAAGAGCGCCAGGCTTTTTTCTCATTATCAAATCCCTCCCATTACCCCACAGACCCTTTCATAATCAGTGACATGAACTATTGGCTAAACACACCCATGGACTGTTGGCCTTCCTCCTCCCACGCCCCCAGGGTCATGTAGAACTTCGCGTTCTAAAGGCCATCCTTGGGTTAATGGATGTGCTGCCACGGTGAGCCCTGCTGCTTGAAAACATGATGTGCCCCACGCCCACAACGGCCAGTTAAGGTCCATGACCCACATCAACCTTATCCTTATGCCGTCAAAATTTTAACCCCACATTTCCCACTTCAAAACAACAAAAATTGAATTCTCCGACCACCAGCTGGTCTCAATAACCTACCACCTACCTGGCACAGTGGCTAAAGCCCCACATTGGTGCAAACTCTGCCCTCCCAAACTTGCGTCGCCAGGTTTTCCACTTGGGTAGAATCAGCAACTCTAGCAAAAGAGTTTGTTACACCATTTTGCGCGGACCCCATCTCCACATGGGCAGCCTTCAAAGAGGATACCATATGCCACTCTCGCCACCTCTCCTCCTGATGCTCATGAGCCACATTGGCTGTCATTTCGCGCGCTCTGGTAGAGTTGGCACACCTGGAGTCCAACATCCCAGCCACAGGATTCAGCCCTGCATGGGGCCAGAAGTGGGCGGAGGCAGCCGCCCACCTCAACACGCTTGAAAGGCAACACAAACATCGGGTTTGTGTTCAGTACAGGGCCAAATGCATTACAGAGGGCGATAAGTGCACCGCATATTTTTTTAAAAAAAAATTTGCACCATGACAGATCGTGGCCTGCACACAGGTGTGAAGATCAGATGATTCCATTGCGGATACGCCAGCTAAAGTGGCAATTGAAATACAAAAGTAACACTCTGAGTTATAACAATCCGATTCAATTCAGCCAGCTGAAGTGGCAGAATTTTTTGACTGAACCCACATCCGCACAACTTCCTGATACCCGGAAATATTGAATTTGATTACTCCAAATGAACTCTGGACAGCCATCCGCGGTGCACCAAATTGGAAATGCCCAGGCCCAGATGTCATTCCATATGAATTCTATAAAAAGTACTTCAAATATATATCCCCAATACTGCTTGCCTCACTTAACTAGAGCCTTCTGGAAATGCGCCTCCTACCAGGAGGACAACAGGCCTTCACCGTCACACTCTTCAAGAAAGGGGACAAGCTAGACTTATCCAACTGGCGCCCCATTTCTTTAACTAACACGGATACAAAAATTTTAACAAAAATCATGGCTAACCATTTAGGGATTGTAGCATCTGCCACCATCTCCCCAGAACAATTCAGTTTCATACCCAGAAGGTCGATTTGGGACAACGTGCACTCTGTGGCTAATGCATGCCATTCCACAGCCTCTGGGGCACTTGTATTCTTGGACCACCAGAAGGCCTATGATAGAGTAAACTGGGAATACCTCAGGGCCTGCCTCCATCAATTCCGCTTACCCCCTCACTTCACCAACTGGGTGATGCTGCTCACGGAATCTGCAACAATGGCAGTACGTGGCCCTGGCTTTCTAACGGAAGTAGTCCTCCCTCAAAGGGGCTAGCGACAAGGGGACCCCCTTAGCCCACTCTTATACAACTTCAGCCTTAACCCACTACTTCTAAATGTGAATGCCCAACTCACTGGGGTCCATGTGCCAGGCCAAGCCCCAGTCAAGATGATGGCGTTTGCAGACGACTGTGTGGTTGGGGTGTCTAATAATAAAGATGCACGCGCACTTAAAGCTCTCATCTAGGAGTATTCCTGAGTAAGTATGCTGCACTGAACGCTTCCAAAACTGAAATCATCCTCCTTGGTCAGTATTAAACCCGCTGGGCCCCAGTGAACAGTGCCCAGCCCATTTGCTCGCACACGTGCTCGCCCTCCCAGCTCACCCCACACCACCCCACTGGTGCTCCCCTTCATGCCACGCCCTACCATTGGGCCGGTCCGCCATCTAGGCGTGAGGGTGGAGGCAGGCGGGTACACATCAGCAGTAATGGAAAGTCGTATTCTAGACAACGTGACGAAGTGCATCGCCTCCCTCAGAGCCCACCCTACTTCCCTTACTGGCAGGGTTGTTTTAGCCAACTCTATGCTCCTCTCCAAAGTCTGGTTTGGAGCCCACTCCATCCCCTTCTCCCCAAGCTTTTTCAAATCCTTGTATGCCCTGCTGCAAGGATGGCTTTGGTCAGGCCGCCCTCCACCAGTATGGCTAGATGTCATGTTTAGCCCTCATCATCATGGTGGCATGTGCCTGCTTGACTTCAAAGCCCATGCTGCCAAGATCCTGGGCACCTGGATTGCGGCCATCAACACCCCTACGCTCCCCTCCCAACACTGGTTCCGTGCAGCCTGCTCCAACTTCTCTCACACCTTGGGCCTTAACAATCCATCAAACCCTCACTCTCTGATGAAATACCTGGCTTCACACCCATCGGCCACAGGTCCTCATGGGACTATAACCCACTACGAACGAATCCTCCTCTACATGCGGAGCGCTGAGTGGAGAATTCGTATTAGCGGACACACAGCCCAGAGAGGCCGCCCCTCTCCTCAGTTCACACAAGAGGTACATGGGCTACCCATCCAAGATGGCGTGATCCCCACACGACCCCATGTCCTATCCAGGGTGGACTACCTGGACATGATGGACATCCTTACTCCATTGAGACCCAAAAGACTATCTGGAAATATGCACACCATCCTCTGTTGCAGCCTCAAATCCGTTCCCATGTGTGGCGCTGCCTGAGGCGGGTGTACCATATGGCTGAGCGCTCTAACGCTTTACACTCATCCTTCGTCGTGTGTGGCCAGTATGGAACGCTGTTCCACCGCCTGGAGAAGTGTCCTACCTCTAAAGTGATATGGCGCAAAGTCCAACCTCTGCTTGGCCAGGATCAAACACATCCCTTCAGTCTGTCAAGAGATATGTCTGCTTTATCAATGGCCTCCCCCTTCCACTCTCCCTCTGTGCTCTGGTGGTTGCAATCGCCATGTGGACTATCCACACGATTGTCTTGGATGCCATCGCAGGCTCCACCCCCACCCTCCCAGAAGCTGTCCACAGATTCCAGTCTCATTTGGTGAACCACTTTCAGGTGTGGATGTTTGGATACCTCCCACCGCATCGCCAACAGATGGTTTCCTCCTGGTTCCCAGTTTGGCTCATCAAATCAGACCTTCCCTCCACACATGTTCAATTGTGGCTACGGCCCCTTCACACGTTCCCTCCCCCTCCCATAGTGGCGTTCCCGCTGGCAACAAGAGATAGCATCGCTTCTCTGGGGTGCCTTCCCTGTTACTAAGTTTTGTTTCTTTTGGGTCAAATTTGGAAGTGTCCGTCCCATGGTCGGCCTCGCTCGCAATTAATTTAACATTACCCACTCCTTAAGGCTTTCTTGCTTAGTAGTTAAGGCGTTGCTTTTGCTCTGGGTAAGTTCAAGTTCATTTCCTGTACCAGACATTTTTACCCATCCTCCGGTCAGCTTACCTCAGTTAAACAAAAAAACATTACCCCCTCCTTGACTGGATGATAAGGCTCCTATTGCTTATACACCCGGAGAAACTTTGCATGCACCCAGGTGATGATCCAACCACTAGTGGGGTCATTGATAGTATATGCATCTATACCTGTCTTCTCAATGACTTCTAATGGCCCAATCCAGATACTGGCCAGCTTGTGTTTCCAGCTGAACCCATGTTGATTATGGAATAGGACCATGTCTCCATCTTTGAACTGTGCTAGGCCACTCTGCCATACCTGATTGGCAGCCTGGCTTTTGATTTCTCTTGGCTAGGCTGAACTAGTATGCTTCAGTTTTTAATTTAATCAGCATACTCGTTAGGACAGTCAAAATAACATTGTGGATCCATTCCTCCAGTGTCCTCTATTAGGTGTATAGGAGGGTAGGCAGAGCGGGGTGCCATCCATAAAGCAATTGGAATGGGCTTTTCCCATGGCAGAATGGTAGCTAATGTTGTAGATGAACACTGCGGTTGTCTGAAAAGTAATCAAATCATAGGGCCTTTCAGTAACCAACTTCCAGAGTATGTTCACCAGGGTCCCATTAACCCATTCAACCATTTCGTTGGACTTGGGGTGATAAAGAGTTGTTATAACCCCATGGATGGCCATCAGCTCGTTAAGCTTTGGAATAATGTGAGAAGTTAAGTTAGTTTCATTATCTGTAAGGAGGAACTAAGGGCAGCCATGCCACTGAATAATGCATTCCATGATAAATTTGGCCACTGTGACCGCCCCTAAGTCTCGTATTGCTCTGGTTTCAACCTACTGGGTTAATTGGTCAATTGCCACCAAAATATACTTGGACCAACTAGTTCCCATTGGTAGAGGACCAACATAATCTAGGGAAACTGTATGCCAAGAAAAAGTGTGGCTTCACTAAATGGTATGAGGTCTTCTTTCAGAACGGCTTTTCCACTTGGCACTGGTGACAGGAGGAGATAGTGTCAAGCACATAAAAATTCATGCTTTCCCAGTAATACCAAGGCCACAATAGTTCCAATGTCTTGAGCATGCCCACATGCCCAACGGCCCTATGTGCACTCATGATAACAGATGGTCGAGTGGAAGTCTTAGGATATTTACAGTAGTGTCCCCTATCTGCTTATATAATTCCCCATTTTTCTGGAATGTATTGGCCCTTATCCCATCCAATACCTTAATGACTGGAGGCGGTTCATCGTCATACTTGCCACTAAGCATCTTGTTGAACATTCTATGACTCAGATCCGCCGTAACTGCAATCATGGGTAATCTGGATAAACAATCAGCATTTTGGTGTTTTGCTCCAGGTTTGGTGAAGAATTTTAAAATATTATGCCTGTAATTTAAGAGCCCATCAGGCCAGATGCCCTTCAGGCTCATTAAGATTCTGTAACCAGTGTAATGAGGCATGATCCAATACAGCTTTGAATTTTACCCCATGCAAATACACCCAAAATTGCTTAAAGTAGATCACCGCCAAGCACTCCCGCTTGGTCACAGTATAATTGCGCTCATGGCTGGTCAAACTATGACTACAGTATGCTACGGGGTGCTCTTCTCCTTCCTCGTCTTTTTGGGATAAGACTGCCCCTACAGCAGAAAGGGATGCATCCATCTGAACAATGAACTCTTTTTTGAAATTGGGATAGCATAACTCCGGCGCACTGGTTAATACCATTTGAAGCGTATCAAAAGCGCATTGCTGACGTTCCGCCCATTCAAATGTAGTGTCCTTTCTTAATAACTTAAAGAGTGGGCCCCTGATACAGCTGAAGTTAGGGATGAAGCACTGGTAATATCTGACCATTCCCAAGAAGACCAGTATATCCCATTTACTGGTGGGTGGAGTCATTTTTCAGATAGCTTCTACTTTGGCTAGTTGAGGTCTCAGCCCGGTGGCATCAACCACAAACCCCAGGTATTCCAGATGGTCCTTAAAGAAGTGGCATTTCTGTGGTTTGATCTTGATGTTGGCCTCAGCAAGATGGTGGAATACAGCTTCTAGATGTTTGAGATGTTCAGAGAAGGTTCAGGAGAAAAATTAATGTCATCAAGGTATATGAGGACACGTGACAGTTTTAGGTCCCCCAGAATAGTATCCATCGCCCGTTGAAACATAGGGGGCATTACACAGCCCTTGTGGCATCCAGGTCAGTTGGAAAAGGCCTTTGGAAGTGATTACAGCGCACTTTTCCTGCTTCACCGGTGGCAACTCTATTTGTCAGTAGCCTGAGATCAGGTCCATAGCTGAGAATAACTGAGCTCCTCCTAGCCGATCCAAAGCGTCATCAATCCATGGCAATGGATAGGAGTCCTTTTTGGTGATGCTGTTGAGCTTTCAGTAGTCTATTACTATGCAGTTGGTGCTGTCCTTCTTTTTACTGATCAGAACGGGTGAAGCCCATAGACTTTTGTATGGTTCAAGCATCCCTTGCGCTTATAGCTTGTCAATTTCCTCAGTTACTACTTCTTCCACCACCCTTGATTGGCGGATCAGCCTTGACCTAATGGGAGGATGATCTCCAGTATCCAGCCTATGAACCATCCCCCACGTACATCCTAAATCGTAGTCATCAACAGCAAAAATCTCTTTATATTTTTGATATAAAGCAATTGCCCTATCCTTCTGTGGTTCTGACAGCCCCATTAACTCATTGCGTGATACAACTGCCATTACATTAGAATGTGGTTTGAAAGGCAGACCAAATTCCTCCAGAGACCCAAATTCATGAGCCAAAAGAACCTCCTCAATGTGGGTTTAAGTGTAAATATGCCACTATTTGGTGTCAGCGGATTTGCAGTGGTACCATTTGTAGATTTGCAAGTAAAGCCTTGATCTCCCCTTGCCTTGGTAATATAAGGCCTGGGGCCATGAGGGCTTAAGCCATGATTGTTATAAATGGCCCAATAACCTCCCCATAGAGTTCGTCTGTAAATTTCAATCACTAAGTCAGTGTTCACTATAACTTGATGCCTGGATGGAATAGATATAGGTCCAGCAGCTCTGAGCGGCAGCCCTTGATATTCATAAACCTGTTGGGGAAGGGCCTGAGTTTTGCCCTTTAACCGATGGTAATGCACAGGGATCACTCCATCGCTGTAAGCCAGATTGATACTCCCCATATGCACTGGATCATTTTGGCACTCCACTAGAGATGAAGTAAATTGGGATTTTCTGACCCAATATCTCAAAAGTCTCGCCTGTCATATCAATGACAGCCCCATAGTGTTGCAAAAAGGCAGTTATAATTAACAGATCGTGATTGCTATTTGGTAACACTATAGCTGGAGCTACCACGACAATAGAACCAAACCGCAGTGGAAGCGCACTGTATGCTCCCTCAGAGACCGTATTTTCTGCTCCAGCAGTTCTGTATACCATCCGTTGTTCCACATCTGGCTTTAATGTCAGCCTGGCCACCTATTTTGTGGAGACTATATTGATGGGGCACCGGTATCTATGATGGCATGGACTAGGGTCTTAGCTACAACCAGGTTGCAGTAAGTACATTTGGAGTAAGACGCATCTCAATGGTTTATAACATGGGCATTTAAGAAATCCCTGTAATAAGGAAACACGCAATCCCTTACCAATTCTGTGGTATTGTTTTATAATATTTTTGACTGGAAGAGCGGCGCTTACTGCTTGAAAAAGGTGCATCCAAGGAGGGATCTAACTTCTCAGGGGTTACTTGATTGAATATTTGGCAAGCATATGGCGCAACCTGCATCCGAGACCCCTCTTCTGCCATAGCCGCAGACTTTAATTGTGTCAAAACATTTACCCCCAACCGGCTGCTGAAATAAAACTGACTCATTGTGCAAGGGAACTTCGGCTGAATATTCTAATTTGGGTTCAGGTGGGATGTCTGGTATAGCGGAGATAGAGAGTTCCTTCTCTATTCCTCTCTGACTTTTCCCTGACCGTACTTTTCAGGCTGTACACAAGAGACCAGTTGATTAGGGCACCATCATGGCAGATGCCCCTATCAACTGCATTTGAAACAGCTGCCCCATAGGGCCCACGTCCCTGATTAATATGAAACAAGCTACGTTGAGAGTTGGGCTGGAAGTGATCAGCATAAACAGTTTTAGGGCGATAGTTGGGCTGAGGATGATAATCAGGTATGGGATGGATATTTAACTGCTGAGGGTAGCTTGGTGGAATGTGAGCTGGACTAGCAGAGTTTCCCAAGTAAGATGATTTGGCAGTTATAGCAGGATGATACCGCTCAGTATTAGGTGGAGGAAAGTTGGCTGATATACGGTGCAAAAACTGAACAATTTTAAGAAATGGTACATCTTCATCCAACAGTGGGGCATAACGTTATGTAACTCATGGTATGGCTTTACAGCAGAAGTCATCGCAATACACACATCTGCTTCAGATAAAATTCTGGCCCAAATTAGCACGTGAGCTTATACCATAAATTGCTCAGCAAATATGATTAGGGTCACATTGTCAGGCAAACAGAAAGTAAGAATTAGACTGGCATGCCAGCCTAGGTGCCAGAGCACCCAAATGGCAAACCAGAATGCCCAAGGCACTGCTGCTGGTACAATGGATACGAAACTGGAAAGGAGTTTCACCAATATCTGCTGGTGAGCCAGAATTTCATACAGGCACAAAATATAATACCAGAAAAACATGGCCATTAACCCCGAGGGGTATGAGAGTGCCGGCGTAAAAGGCAGTTTAATTCTCAACATATAAAAACTAAATTTAGGGAAAGGTTTTTAATGGAAAATAAAGGAAAAAAATTGACTAACAATTTTCTCAGTGTGATACAACTGATTAAATAGTGGTCAATTTAGAGAAGAAACAAGCTGGGATCAGGTCCCTCAAGTTTGGCCTAACTGGTGAATTGTTCAGGAATGAGGAACAGATAAGTTAACTGAGAACTAACATTGAAGCATTTGGAAGCAGGCTGAGTCACTATAGATTTGACCTTGAACATCTGAACTGAGGCTTAGATATGTTTCCAATGGTTGGTGTGACGGCATTTAGCCCAACAAACAGCAGGAAAACCCCAAGGCCACCCCACGTAGGGGTGGGCCCATTTAGTTGGGAACGGGTTTGGGACACCCAACCCACCCATGCCTGGTTGCTGGGCTGTTCATTCAGTAAGAATCGTTGCTTCAGGCGCAATGCCCAATTTTCCATCAGGGAGCTTTGAACCCTAATCGATGGTGCCCAATGCTGTTGCCTGCCTGTTGGGGATGATCCCTGATGATTTTGGGAGGGAGGGAATTTTCTCAATTGTTGTGTTAGCCAAATTGAAACCATCAGCTGTTTTAGCTGATAGATCAGACTTCATTCCTTTTTGACCATTTGAAATTCAAACATTGGGCTGACTTCCACTTGATTTTGTTCTGATCAATTTCATTTCAGCGATCTTGGTGCAGATTTCACTACTTCCCTGTAACAGTTTTGCTGAGGTAAGTGTGGGTACCAGAGGAGGGATATGAAGTGGAAGAGTTGTTACCCAGTGCTCATCTACCATGTGGGCGAGATCGCCCTGAGTAACGAGACGTACAGCCATCCTCTTTGGTACCTTCTTTCTCAGAAATGGGAAAAGGGCTGATCAATGGCCAGGGGACATTCCCCAGGACTTACATTACCCTTTCCTTTTTCCAAGAGAAGGGACCCACCCCCAGGAAACTTCACAAAAGCCACTTTCTTGTGCGCCTTGGGTAACTTGATTGCCATAACTGTCACGACTTTTTGGGGAGGGCAGGGAGCATGAGAGTGGGAGTCGTGAAATGCTTTGACCAGTTCCATACAGTTCACACAATCACGCGCCTTGACCCAACTGTTCTCATATGCTGGATACCCTTTCCAAGCTACTAGATATTGAACGGACTGTCAGGACTCGCAGGATGTCAGGATATTCTCCACCTCAGCTTCTTCCACACCCTCAATGATGATCAGTTCAGGTACTGTGGGAACTGTACCCTTGAAAGGTGATAGCTGGTAAATGTGGAAGACGGGATGCTGTTTCCAGTGAGCCGGAAGCTTCAATCAGAATGCACTGTTACCCAAGATGTCTTCCACCAAATGGGGGCCCGAACGCTTACTTGCAAATTTATGGGAAGGAGCCTGGATTCATAAATGGTGAGTATCGAGTATAACATAGGAGCCCACTGTTATATTGTGACCTGGGAGCCGCTTACAATCTTCAAACAGCTAGTAGTCATTGATAGCTTTGGTGAGGTGTTCCCGCACCAAGGATTGAGTTGACCTGATATGTTCAGCATGATCCACGGCAGCTTGGACCTCAGGCCATAAGCAAGGTCTGACCAAAAATGAAGGATTATAACCCAACACTGCTTTGTAGGGCGAAAACCCCATAGATGCATGGATTCCATTCTTATAAGCGAATTGAGCGAGGGGAAGGTCGTTGGCCCAGGTGTCCTGTGCAGCTGCAGCATAGCAACGCAGGTACTGTTTGAGGACTTGGTTAAATCGCTCAGTCTGTCCATCAGACTGGGGATGATACACTGTGGAATGGCAGAGGGATATTTTTAAGATCGGTAGGAGTTCACTCCAAAACCGCGCCATGAACTGAGAACCATGGTCGCTGATGATCTCCTGTGGGAGACCAAACATCAAGAACATGTGACGTACAAAAAGGCAGGTGGTCTCCTCTGACATAATCGTGGAAGTACAAGGAATAAAGAGGGAAAATTTAGTGAAATGATCTTCCATCACCATTACTGCAGTGAACCCATTAGAGCAGGGAGTTTTACGATAAAGTCCACAGACACCAATGTCCATGGACCCTCCACCTGCTGTAAGGGGTTTAAAAGACTGTTTCTACCAGAATGGTCTGACTTATCCCAAGCACAAGTAACACAGTCAGCGATCCTGGCCAGAATTTCTTTTATCAAACCCGCCCAATTGTAGGTCCACTTGATCAAGTCAATGCATTTCTTATTACCAGGATGACCGCCCCATGGGGGGATCGTGAAGTGCGTGGAATACCTTAGTTCTGAAGGAGGGAGGAACCCAAACGCATGACCAAAAATAAATAAGACCCTCCTTCAATGAGTATAGGGAATGTTTATGCTTCTGGTGAGATAACTGCTCGACTGGCTCCACGCCCTCAGGGCAGGCCATTTGACTGGCTAAGACCTGAGCAACTAATGGAGTGTCGGGGGCCAGAGTGGCAAAAGAATTGACAGGGTGAACAATTGACAGGATTTGGGAGGCAGGAATTATGGTAACAAGGTCCACTTCCTCCGGGTCCAAGGAACAGTGGGTGGGGCTGCAACTGAGAAAATTAGGAAGTATGTTGAGTGCACCTTTTGTGAATTTGTATTTGAAATTAAAACTGCACAAGTTCCAATAGGTTCAAGCTTGCCGATGTGCCAGTTTCTGGGGTTTACAAAAATACAAGAGAGTCTGGTGGTCTGTGCAGTCTTTAACTCATGTTGAGCACCCTGTAACAGATACCTCCAATGAGTTAATGCCCATGCAACGGCTGCCAACTCCTTGTCATAAATGGCCCAAGACTGCTCCATAGAGGTAAACTTTTCGGGAAAAATAGGTGACCAGGTGTTCTAAGCCATCTTGCTCCTGGAGCAACACCACCCCCACTGCTAACAATAAGGCGTCGCATGCAATGATATAAGGCTTGGTGGGATCAGCGTACTTCAAAATTGGGGGGGACACAAACACCTCTTTATTTGATGTGAACACCTGTTGGCATTTGGGTGACCAGCGAAATGGTACATTTTTCCCTGTAAGGGGGTGGATTGGGGCAGGTAGCTGGGAAAGTGCCGGGGAAAATTTTTTTAAGAAAATGATGGTTCCTAAGAAACTCCATAGTTGTTTCTGGGTAGTTGGGGTTGGCCATTCTTGGATAGCGTCCAACTTATTGGGAGGGATTGCGTAACCATCTTTAAGGATGAGGTTCCCAAGGAAGGTAACCTCCTCCTTATAGAACTTGCACTTGGAAGGCTTGACAAACAAGCCTGACTTATGCAAGGCGGCCAAAACTGCTTCCAAGTCAATGCGTATTGTTTGGGAGTCAAGGAGTGAACCAGATTGTCATCAATATATGCAACTGCGCAGGTAAACTGGAGATCACCCAGTACATTGTCGATCATACCTTGAAATGTAGAGGGAGCATTCTTTAACCCAATTTGCATTACTAAATTGGAAGATGCCTCGCTTCATCTGGATCGCTGTTAACCATTCTTACCCTTTCATTACCTGAATCTGGTTAAAAGCATTGACGAGATCCAGCTTAGAAAACACCTGAGTTTTGGCAATTGCTTGGCTTTTTGTCTGCTCTAAAGGCAGGGGGTAGGGATTGGAAACCGTGATTTTAAGTGTCCATAGTCCACGCAGGGGCGAAAGGAACCATCAGCTTTTTTATCAAAGATTATTGGGGATGCAACTGGTGACGTCTCCTTAAACAACCACCCTTTTACAACATATCATCCAACCAAGTGTTGAGCGCAGCCTCCTCCTCTGCTGTGTGGGGATACAACGGGCAGTTGATATTCACCAACTCCACTGTCATATGAAATCCACAATCAAATCTAATGTGAGGAGGCAGATGATCCGCCTTTTCAGAATCGAAAATGCTTTGATAGCGCATTAAACTTTCTGGAAAATTGGATAGTATGCCCACAGGAGAGATGAGGGAAGTGATAGAACTACGACATTGAGTTTTCTTAAGAGTGTCAATTAGGGGGAATTCACCCTCCAGTTGATCATTAGCAAACAAAAGCATGTTAGACTCCAGGTGGATCTTGACATGTTGCCGGAGCCACCATCCCACTCCTAAGATCACTGAAACCACCAAGTTTGGTATAGCAGAAAAGCGGTTGCAGAAGCTGAACTGGTGTATTGAAAATGTGACTGGTTGGCGAACCAGGTATGAAGTTTGGGAATCTGATGATGCAACCATCATTAAAGGGCCTGCATCCAGGTCAAGTTTCAATTGTTGGGCCAGTTCTACACTCATGAAATTACTCGTGGCTCCGGTGTCCATCAGGGCTTCAAAAGAGATGTGATGGGACACAACACTAATCTTCATGGATAATAAGAAGTAAGTAAAGTTCTCTTTATTGGTATTGTGGATGAATCCAGTGATACCGAAGAGATGGTAGTGGGGTCAGGGGAAACCACTAGGCTCTTATGGGGGGTAAACTCATTGCAAGTCTGGATGTCAGATTCTACTAACATGGGCAAAATAGCCGTGGCAACTATGAAGTGTGGGTTTGAAGTTTTGAGTGGAACTGGACTTTTGTGGACAGGGAAAATCTTCTTCACAACCTGGTTCAGTTGGAAAGGAGGGGCCATTGCTGCACCAATATCTATGAGAAAGGCAGAAATGGTTAAAAATAATGGTTGGTCAATTATGTCAGGTAAACAGCAAGTAAAATTAGACTGGCCTGCCAGCCTAGGTGCCAGAGCACCCAAACGGCAAACCAAAATGCACAAGGCACTGCTGCTGGTATGGCGGATATGAAACTGGAAAGGAGTTTCACCAATATCTGCTGGTGAGCCAGAATTTCATACAGGCACAAAATAGAATACCAGACAAACATGGCCATTAACCCCGAGGGGTATGAGAGTGCCAGCGGAAAAGGCGGTTATATTCTCAACATATAAAAACTAAATTTTGGGGAAGGTTTTTAATGGAAAATAAAGGAAAAAAATTGACTAACAATTTTCTCAGTGTGATACAACTGATTAAATAGTGGTCAATTTAGAGAAGAAACAAGCTGGGATCAGGTCCCTCAAGTTTGGCCTAACTGGTGAATTGTTCAGGAATGGGGAACAGATAAGTTAACTGAGAACCAACATTGAAGAATTCAGCGGCAGGCCAAGTCACTATTGGTTCAACCTCAAATGTCCGAACCAAGGCTTGGATATGTTTCTGACAGTTGGCGTGATGGCGTTTAGCCCACCAAGCAGCAGGAATCCCCCTAAGGCCACCCCACGTAGGGGTGGCCCATTTGGTTGGGAACAGGTTTGGGACGCCCAACCCACCCATGCCTGGTAGCTGGGCTGTTCATTCAGTCAGAATTGTTGCTTCAGGCACAATGCCCAATTTGCTGGCAGGGAGCTTTGAACCCAAATCGATGGTGCCTGATGCTGTTGCCTGGCCGTTGGGGATGATCCCTTATTATTTTGGAGGGAGGGAATTTTCTCAATTGTAGTGTTAGCCAAATAGAAACTGTCAGCTGTTTTGGCCGATAGATCCGACTTCATTCCTTTTTGACCATTTGAAATTTGGACATCAGGCTGACTGCCACTTGATTTTGTTCCGACCAATTTCATTTCAGTGATCACGGCACAGATTTCACTAATTCCCCATAACAGTTCTTCCAAGGTAAGTGTGGGTACAGGAGAAGGGATCCAAAGTGGAAGAGCAGTTACCCAGCGCTTGTCTATCACATGGGCGAGATCACCCTGAGTAATGAGAGGTACAGCCATCCTCTTCAGTACCTTCTTGCCCAGAAATGGGAAAAGGGCTCAATCAACGGCCAGGGGATATTCCCTGGGACTTACACTCATTCCACTGAAACCTGATGGTCAAAAATACGGCCTTCCACTGTGACATCTTTGCAGTTCCGCTGAACAACCACATCACCATCTCTTTGATTTCTTGGTATGTAATGGAACTGCTGTAAAGGTAACAGACGAAATGATCAGCACTTCCAATATTCAAGGAAGAAATCAACAGTTTTACTCTCCATCAACCCGAGACTCCTTCAGTTGCAATTTCAAATCACTTAAAGAACCCATGAATATTTCCTTCACGATTGAATGGGGGCAGCTTATTGCAGCAAACCCCCTGGAGCAGCTCATCTTGTTTTTACAGCACAGTGTCCAAAGCCAGTTTCAGTTCCACATAGGCAACTGACCCAGAGTGTTGAGTAGAATTTTTATCAACACAACATTGATGTGACATAGCTAGCAACTGAGTTTTTATCATTTATAATTGATCAATGGGCCCCCTGCATGAGCACCACTGTTATGATATTGGCGGTTTTCAATAGATACGCCAGCGGATTTTGCACAGGGTTTGACCCACTGAGTAATCAGGACCAACGATATGATGTTTGTTGCCCTTGAAACAACAGAATAAACTTTCCAAATAAATATGAAGCACTTGCTTCCGCAACCTCTTTTATTTAATATACTTTTCATGATTCCAATATGACTGGATGATAATTGTGGGACAGTTAGGGTGGAATCCGCCGTGAATGTTATCAGTTATGATTATTTGAGTGCCTTGAGATGAGGCAATATTGGGATATAATGGGTTTT